>VYXH01002022.1:650660-689916 GCA_013397275.1 Burhinus bistriatus | reverse complement strand
GGGGGTGGGGAAGTCAGCGACCGCCCCGGGGGGCGGCACGGCCCCGGAGCCGGGGGGAGGGTTTGCTCCGGGACGGGAGCGGAGGCCCTTGAAGCTGCTGGCCGGGAGGAGCGCTCGGCCGCCCCGCTCTCTCCTCTCCCGCAGCGGCTTTTCCCCCTCTGGGCAGTAGGTTTTCGCCTCGTTGAAGGCCACCCACAGCGCGTTTTGGGGAGAAGGTGGCAAGTTTTGTGTTCGTACGGCACTTGCTGTAATGGCTCTGAACCCAGCGGGGAGCTTTGCACACCGCTGAATGTAAATGTTTCCAAGTAGCGCTATAAATTGCTGTGAAAAAGCCTGCTTCACACTTACCCTCTCTGAAAAAGGTGTACTCTAGGGTTAACAACCTGTGTACCAGTGAAAGCCTCCGCACTCTTTCCTGAGGTCCCCCAAAACGCTAAGGTCAAACCAGAGAAGACCCAATCGCATGGGCATAAAAAATACCAGCTCTCTCCTTGTCTCAGCCTTTGTGTCTCGCAACGAACCAGCAGCCACTGCGCTTCATCTCTAAAGCGCGTGAATCGAAGCAGCAAAGGACACCAGCCTCGTGCCAATCGCTTCCAAACCCAGTACCAAACAGACGCAGGGGCAGCAGGCAGTTTCCATCTGCAGTAACGTGGCCTTCCTAGTGCTAAGGGGACAAGCCAAAAGGTGCCCTCCCCAGTTTGGGAGAGAGTGTTTGTTCTGTAACTGGTGGTCAAAAGAATGGGGAAATAAAATGACCTCTCAGTTATGGGAACAGCATGCAAACCATTTAGAGACAATTTTGAAAAATTCATTAGAAGAAAATGTGTTTACTGTCTTGGACAGTCCAAATGAAGATGGCACGCAGGCCGTGCCACAGTAAAAGGTGGGCAGGTTCAAAGGGAATTAGAGTGTCAGCATTCATTACATCCATCCCCATCCGTGTCCTCCCGCAGGCAGAACACTATTATCAAGACAAGCTGTGGACACTTTGTATCTCTGTAAACAACTGAAGCCATTGCTTCCCAGGATTTCTGAAACACAAAGCTCAGAATAGTTTAATTTGGAAGGGACCCATGGAGGTCAAGTCTGGGGCATCTCTTTGGTCCCACCACCTGCTCAGAGCAGAGGCAGCATCAACTGTGCAATGGTTTTCCTCAGAGTCGCATTCTGTCAAGTCTGAATATCTCCAAGGAAGGAGATTGTAGAGCCTCTCGGGGCAACCTGGGCCTATACTTCGCCCTCAACTGTAAGATTTTTCCCTTTTATCTAGTTGGACTTTCCTTCGCTGCAACTTGTGCCCGCAGCCCCTTGTCCTGCATGGTGTCCCGCTGCTGTATATTGTCCCATGCCTATCCAGGTGCTACAACGCCGTTTATAGCTGCAGCAAAACCAGTTGCAAGAAGGTTTAAGAAGGGTTTGCAAGTCTGCACGGTTCAAGCACTTGGTCATGTATCCCCACTCTAGTTTAGAAAATGCCACGTTATCTTACTCCCTTTGCCAAGTAGAGAACGGGTTGGGTATGGTCAACCTTGGCTTGAATTAAGAGTGAGACCACAAGAATCCCAGTGCAGAAATGAGTGCTATAGAGCAAGGCAAAAGAAGGTAAGGTAAAATCCAAGGTAAAGTAAAATTTTGGACTTGCCCAGAGGAAATCCTTCAATCTAGCCCCCAGACAGAGGTCGCTTATTTCAACATTAATTAAAAAGGCTGTGACAGAATAAATTATTGCAAGCATTTTTCAGAGTGGATTGAAAATGGTGCCCTTCAAACTTAGCAAGTCAGGTTTACAAACATGAACCAGCTGAGCTCCACAATGGAACTGTAAGATCTGCAGTAGTTTTGTGGCATCTGTAAAACATAGAGAGAAACATGTAATTTATCTGCTTCTTGGTAATGAAATGTGGTGTGGAAGGTCTCAATTGTGGGTGATTTGTCACATCTTTGACCAGCCTGTTACCTCTGGGAAACAAGTATGTGGCAGGTGTTTTCTATAGTAGCGTGTACATCGTAAGGCAGTGTATGCTTTTTACATTCTGGACATATGTCTTTTTAAACCCCTATGTTCTCAAATACTTTGTCCTTAACTGAAAACATTAAGAGCCCATGCTATCAAGGCAGAAGTCATTTCATGTGTGGTGAAACCTCACGAGAGCATTAGGATCTCAGAGTAAGATGTAGGAAGAGTTTTTAACCTATGAGCCGGTCTGGTCTCACAGCCCTTACCTGTTGTCACATATTTCACTCAGTGAAAGAATTGTTCAAGCTTTGCAGTGTGTCTCTGAAAGGGAGATGCAAGTGTCCAGCTTGACTTTGCTCCTTGTGGTGACGTGTTTTCTGAGTTCTTCCAGCTCTTTAGTCCCTGCATTTCTCTGGACTTTTACCCTTTCAAGAGGAGGGTGCTCTTATAGTCCATGTCAGGTTCTTGCTGAGCTCAGCGAGCAGCGCTGCGCACCTCCCTCGTCTCCCTCACGTTGCCGAGTAGCAACTGGCAGGGCTAGTGACCAACTCCACACATTAAAATGGTTACACCTCCTTGGGAACTGTTTATATTTCCAGGGCTATCGTTAAAGGCCTTTTATTTTCTTAGTACAGCTTCTTGCATCAGTCATTCCAACAAAAGGTGAGCCATCTGGATTGCTCTTGATTTTAACTGGTTGTGGGCAAAGGAGGATTCAAAGAGTAGATAGAGCTGGCATCTGACAGCCACGCTCATTTACCACAGCACCATCCGGAGCAGCAGAGAGAGAAGTCTGGCCAGACCTCCTGCACTGTCATCAAGATGTTTTCGTCTTGGCTTTCTAGCTGAGACTGGATCCACAGGCCTCACGGGAGGACGTAAAAATAAAAAGCTATGTTTCAGCAGTGCATACCTAAGCACAGTGTACGATATAACTCAGTAATTATTTTAGCAAATTTCTGAAAATTAAGCAGGAACAAAATTAAAATGTTGCTGAAATAAACGATCTAAAAACTCTCTGCTTGATTTCTCCATCTCTTCTGAGAGCTGAGCAATATTGTGGTGTAATTTTAATAAGTGATTACTTAATTTCGGTTAACTATGGATTATTTTGATCATTGGTATTCTTTAATGATTAATAAGTAGGCTGAGTAAATGTTAAGTATTATTAAATGTGCTTTACATAGCATGAGTTGGAACTGAAAAAAAAAGGGCTTCAAAATTTATCTTTCCAATAACACGCTGAAAATATTGAAGAGTCATTTTTCCTCTGGCAACATAAAGAAGCCTTAAAATAAAAGCAGGAGGAGGGGAAGAGAGAGGGGGATAACACAGATGGTGAGCTAACCAGCACTGACATTTCAGAGATTTCTACGCAGCTGGCGTGAAAAGATGTTTGAAACACTTAGCGATCCATTTAGGCAGCTCTTCAGGTTTATCATTTTCCTGACTTGGTGAACTCAGCCTCGTCACCTGGTGTCACCGATGACTAGGTCCTCATTAACGATACCCCCTGGCTGATCCTTCAGATTTACACAGGTGTCCATCTGCAAACATGCTGTGTTGCAAAACCTACTGATGACATAAACCTCAGAGGAGTTCAGGCACCATTTGCAATTTCAGTCGCGTCCTACACAGTCCCGTTTCTCCTCCGCACATCGCGTTTCCCGTGCGGTCCTTGACTGGGCATCTTGATGGAGCACTCACAGTGCCACTTGGGATGAGCGTTCAGCTGCCTGGCTGCTCTGTCTCTCATGCAGATACAGTTTAGAAAACAGCCTGCATGTCCGTAAAATCTATTTTACTTGCACAGTAAGGCTATATGGAACCACATAAACACATGAACACCACTATCATGCTTTTTCTAGTACATGTTTGGGATGAAAATCCTGGTTTCCTCTGTTGCGTTCAGAAAGCTGCGTTTCTCCAGTGGATTTTACGGGTGCTTTGGAAAGCGGTACTATGTCTTATGTGGTCTCTGAATCGCTAGCAGAAAGTACAGGGACAAAATTTACATAAGCAGGTGACAATCTGCTTTAAATAGTGCAACAAATACTTATTGTCAGGGATGAATTCAGCCTCAACCTTAGGTTGAAACCTGCAGAGTTTGAACTGTCATGCTTTTCTTTTTCAGTGAGAAGAAAATGTAAAGGCGAGTATGTACAGAAAAGCAGACAGAAGCACAGTGAACACTATTGTGAGCTTTCACTTGTGGCTCTCAAAGGACTTTGCAACAATTTAAAGCCAGAGCCTTCCTCCACCCCTTTTCCTTTGTGGGATAGGATTCCCACTCAGCCTCCCCTCTCCCTGCCCCATCCCACAGTTTCGGCAGCTGCTGGTTCTGCCCATAGCTGACAGTGGCACGGTCTCAGGCCATGAGCCCTTCTCCTCCTACCACTCCCACTTCAGATGGGATGAGTTTTCGATGCAGCTTTGACCTCTTAAGCTTAGTCAGGCAGGGACTCTTCCCTGGGAGACACCTCTTCTGAGTGCTCACCACCCAGAGACTTTTCAGGTGCTTGAGCTTTCCTGTCATCTTTTGGTAGGGACTCAATGACTATGAGAGTGATCTACACACCTGCTTAGCAATCTCCACATCTGTCAGCCCACTTCCACCAACCAGTTAAGCTAAGCCAGAGCACCTGGCTTAGCTTCCGAAGGAATAACGTTTGGCAGCAACACTCGGATGCTAAAAGAGCTGCACGTGGGTTTGTATAGAGTTTGTTAGGAAAGGTACAGTCATTGCTTACCTTTATTAAAAAAGATAGCCTCTGGTCCACTCTGTTTGTTTCTAGAGATTAGCGATGAATATACTGAAGCTAAATACACGTATTTTGCAGCTTTTCCTTCCTTACCCTGCTTGTTCTGTCGATGGAAAAAAATCAGCAGTGGCAAAGGTCATTCATTGTTAGATGTGTCATCAAGTGCAATGGAACAAGGTCTTTTATTGTTTTCATTCTTTTAAACTTTTCCAAAGCCTTTTTACTCAAGTTTTTAAATGGCTTCAAACTAGCCTTTAAATTGTTCAAGGGCTTTTCTGCACATCTGAGTGAGGAAGTCTTGAGTTTATGTAACCAATGTCTTTTTGCAGCTTTGTAAAAAGAAGCTGCAAATTTATTTCACTAAAATGTTTGCGTTGTTTCATGTGATCCTATAAGTTGCTGATTAGTTACTACCCAGGAGGGTGTAGATATATTTTTTTCATTAAAGTTAATAGTGAGTTTGAGAACAATTTTTCCAGCTACTAGCATGCAAGCTAAAAATAAATTTCATTGTGGAAAAAGCACTGTGCCCATCTTTCTCTCTGAAATTGCTCTCTCTGAAATTGCAAGAAGACAGCCCCATTGTCACCCACCAGCAATTTCCCTTCCTGCAGCACAGAACCGGCTCTGCTGGCCAGTCCCTATAAAAGGCTTGGGGAACAACAATAAAGTACGTGCCTCCCACAAAATAGGAAAAAATCTATTTCTAAGCCAGGAATCCCAATGCTGAGGATCCTTTGAGCAGGTAGAGCTTAGAATAAGATCCAAATGGAAAAGGGAATAAGCTCAGCCTTGACCTCTGTGGAGCTGGCCAGAGCGATGCACTGAGGAAGCAGAGCTAACCTCTAACTGAGAGGGATCTGCACTAGAACTCTCTCCCCAAAATTGCTAGCCATGTCCTTGCTTTTAGAGACCTGAGCAAGGCTTATTCATCCTTTTTTTAAAAATCTAGGAGAGAATGTTTGTCCAGACACAGCCCTCTAGGTACTCACCTGGCGACTGAACAAGTCCCAAGGGAAACAGAGGGGGAGGTCTGATTCCCTACTTCACATCTCCCATGGGAATGAATTAACTACATACCCTACCGGAAATCTGGGCCAACAACTATGCGACATTAAGCAGTCACTGCACGTAATACAAAAACATCCCTTTTGAGACAGGACCAAAATCCCCATCTTCACTCACCCTAGAAGGCTGTAGTCAGGCTTTCTTCCCTGTGCTTGCTCTGGTCCATCTCCACACAACCTCAGTACAAAATCAACTGCACTTAAGCTATCCCTGATAGAGGGGCTTCCAATTTTCCCTTAAAAATCCCTTAAAACTCCAGTGATGGAGTTTGTCACATCTCCATAGGCAATCTCTTCTAGGGCTCAACTAACCTTTGTAATTACAAGGAGATAGCCAAGAAACATGAATGGGCTTGGCTCACTGAACTACAAGAAAACGTAGAATCACAGAATAATTTAGGTTGGGAAAGACGTTTAAGGTCATCAAGCCCAACCGTTAACCTAGCACTGCCAAGTCCAGCACTAAACCATATCCCTAAGTGCCACATCTACACATCTTTTAAACACCTCCAGGGATGGTGACTCACCCACTTCCCTGAGCAGCCTGTTCCAATACTTGACAACTTTTTGGGTGAAGAAATTTTTCCTAATATCCTTTCTAAATCTCCCCAGCACAACTTGAGGTTGTTTCCTCTTGTCCTATTGTGTGTTACCTGGGAGAAGAGACTGGCTCCCACCTCACCACAACCCCCTTTGAGGTAGCTGTAGAGAGCGATAAGGTCTCCCCTGAGCCTCCTCCAGGCTAAACAACCCCGGTTCCTTCAGCTGCTCCTTAGAAGACTTGTGCTCTAGACCCCTCACCAGCTTCCTTGTTCTTCTTTGGACATGCTCCAGCACCTCAATGTCTTTCTTGTAGTGAGGGACAGCCTAAACATCTGAGAACTATGTATGAAAAAGACACAGAAGAAAAGATAGGATCTTGTTTGTTAATGGTGAGAATGTGGGTGAAGAGCTACTGCAGAGAGGAACGCTGTACCTTCAGTAGCAGGGCACAGTACCGGGAGAAAGTAAGGTGGGAATGTTGTCCTGGGGTGCTTGGCCTGGGAATTCGGCATCACAGGCACAAATCCATACATCCTAGCCAAATGTATTTTATGCCAAATTAGACATTACCCAGAGACATTAATGACTCAGGTTGAAACCAATACCCTCATTACTATAATGTTGAGTGCTTTACATATCTTATTTGAGTCTTGCAGATATGAATATAGTTTCGTGTTTCTTTACATGTCAGCTTGGCAACATTTAGCAGAGACATTTCTTCTAAGAGGACAAATTAAAGCAACTTCAAAACAAGCCTGTTATTGCTCAACAGCCTGGGTCCCTGCCAGCAAGAAACAAATTGATGATTATTTAGCTGTGGCAGTAAGAGAACTGTAAATTCTCAGAAAACTTTTTTTTTTTTTTCTTTTTTTTCTGGTGGTGTCAGCTCTAATATAAAAGTAAACTGAAGGTAAAGGTGGCAAGGTTGAAGTTACTAGCATTGCAGTGTGCCTACAGGGCAGGGCGGAGGGGCTGGGATGGCTACATCTTCCAAGGCAGCAGGAAAGGCTGGGAAAAACCCATGGGCAGAGCAATGCTCAGGTGCCAGCAGCAAGCAAAGCCCATGGTCCTCCCATGGGCACCCAGCCAGCTCCTCTCCTTCTCACCCCATAGGGGAGCACACGCTCAGCTTGGCAGCGGCAAGTGCAAGGCCAGGGCCCAGTGGTGTAATATCCATTTGTCCGGACCCCCCCAAAAAAATGCTTATACTGATGTAGATCACAAATGAGTAGTTTTCCAGGCAGAAGGACGCTTGCTTAATTTCTGTATCCCTTCAGAGGGGCCTGTTTCCTGAGGTGACCGCTAGAATGACCTTTTAATATACGCCATCAGGTTTTCACTATTGTTTCCAAAAAGTCCCATGAGATAGCAGAATGGGTTTGAAACACAGTGCTAGTATACAGAGAGCTTTAAATTCAAAATTAGGGATTGAGTCACTAGCTAGAAGTTCATGAAAAAATGAGAGAGTTTAAAGAGCTGAAGGTAGCAAAGTGCTCTGGGGAGGGAGGCAAGGAGCAAAATGCAAGTTGAGCATCAATACTTTACTAAGCTGTTGGTATATGTGCTAATTGGTAGCATCCACTTTTTATCTAATCAAGGAAGTGTGTATATGTGCCATAAAAAATAAAAATTGATTGCTCCCTGCTATGGTCACAAACACAGAGGCATGGTGTGCAGCGGCTGAGCTGAGCCTTCGGTTCCTCTTCTTGGGAATCCTGGAGTAGGGGTTGAGCCTCCCTAAGAGACTGCTCCCCTTATGAACATCAGTATTTCAACCAGGAGAAAATGTAGCAAACATCGCTTGCCACTGATAATAATGGCTTTCAGTGTCTAAAAATAGTAAGAAGGCCTTTTTTTAATCCAGAAAGTGCTATATTCGGCTAGAGCTAATTTGATGGTAAATTACGTTCTGACAAAGAAGAGTTAATCACTGACCTCAAAATTAGCTGTTGCCTAGGTACCCCCGGTCAGGCTCTGTTGACATTTACCTTGTGCAAACAGAATGCAATACCAACCACTCAAATGTATATTTAGGGCTTTAAAATGGCCGGCTTTCCAAAGTGTAATGCAATGGCTGGGAACGTGAGTTTAATGGTGGAAATGTTGATGCCACCTGGACATCATTCAGATCATCCTGTGGGTGCTCTTGCAGATACGGTTCCAGAAATGTTGTAAAAAGTTCCCAAACCTCCCACAATATGTTTTGTTGGGAAGAAGCCATCCTGGTTAAAAGAAGATGGATGGGTAGCTCTATCAGCTAAGTATTATACGCTGCAAACATAACTAAGGTGGTTAGCACGGCTTCTCAGAAGACAGGTCACATAAATTTTTCTTTCCCTCTGTGATGGAGTAAGACAACCCCTTTGATGGAATAAACACCTCTATGCACAAAAATGCACTTGCGTTTCTCCAAAGTGTGTGACTTGGTACTGCGTGACATAGTGATGTGAGAGATTTGTGTGACATGGTGTTGTAAGGCGCGTGGCGTAGGCGTCAAAACCTGACTCGCTGTCAGATCGCGGTGAGTAGTGTGTCCTGGTTTGAGGTAAGACAGAACCAATTTTCTGTTCAGTCATTTTACTTTGCACCTAAGCCTCTTCTAACTACTGAAATTAACAGCATATTGTGCAGAAACTGTTCATTCTCAGAGTAATAAGACTCTGGGAAGAGTGGGATCCTCTGGTTGAAGGATTGCAACCTGAGCAGATGCATTTCAATTATGATTAAAGGCCAGGCGAGCCTTTTGGGAACAGCTCCCAGAAAGTCTCCTTGGAGGGTGCGGCCCTGTCTAGGAAAGCTGTGACTCAAAGGAAGAGTTGGTGGTTGACATGGATAACCACGCTTGCATCTAAGTTTTGGACCAGAAATTGCTTTGTTAAAATGAAAATTAGTGATAATTTTAAAGTTACATGATAAGCCGGGCTCTGAGGAGTGTGGAGGGATGGGTAGGATTAAATTGGATGAGTGTGGGTGTCTGCATTGGGGTGGAGAGTCCTTCCAGCTCTGGAGTCCCTTCACACCTTTCTGCAGGGCTCTGCAATTCTGCATTAGGGCAATGGTCTTCAGACCTCATGCATCAAGGCTTCAGCTGCTTGCCTGCAAAGGATATAGCAGTGTTTTTTTCCTCCAGAATAGAATCTTAAGGAATTGTTTTTCCCTACTGCACAGCTGGCTTCATTTTTTTATTATTATCATCATTATCAAGGTGCTTTTTCACCTTCCTCTCAAGTACCTAAGATACTGGCCAGCTGTGTCCTCTGTGGTGACATAGCAAAGGTTTTCCTTTTCTTCCTTTTCACTGCAGAAGGTGGTCCTGACCAGCAGCTCCAGGCTGGCATAGCCTCATATCTGACTGCAAGGAAGGATGTAGTTTGCATACTGGGTTCATCTTCCTTTGTCAATCCCCTGCCGTTACAAGGGACTGAGGGATGCATGGAGCTCTTAGAGAACACCACCACTTACTCTGAACTCCTCAGGCTGACCATGGGGTGAAGTGCACAGGGGACCTCAGACTGATGGTCCCTCCTTGTCCAGAGCGCTATGGAAATGAGAAAAAGGAAAGCAAAACAAAAGGAGATGGGAGCCAGAACTGAAACCTGTCACACCTTGTTGGCCTGAGACGGATCCAGAGGTTAACTGCATTTTGTGAGGTTTATGAGCAGATAACAGGTTCGCTGATTATCGGATTGCCTGGAAGTAACAATATGCCCAAATTCCTCCAGTTCCGTCTCCTGTGTGACCTCATCATTTTGAACGCTAAGGTAACCCCAGCGTAAGTCAAACAGAAACCTGACAGAGCTGCTCTTCTGTCCACAATATTGTTTCACTCACACTACTTCTGCATTCAAGCTGTTGGTTACCCTTTGAAGCACGCTCCCGGGGTCTTGCAAGGCAAGGCTCTGTGTCACAGCCTTTACAGTCTTCAGTAAGATTGTAACGAGATTGTAAAGAGAGAAGCAAACCCTATGTGATGTAACATGATTTCGAAAAGTGAGTGATAAAGAATGTTTTGCAATGGGTCCAATAAGCCAGTTACACTTTTTTCTAGCTGTTGACTTGATTTGGTGCTGCCTCCTCCTGCCACCCTGCCAGCCCACTGCTCATCTCCTTGGGAACCAGCCCCAGGTGCAGGCTGGCATGCCAGGTGGGGCTTGCTTATATTAGGTGTGAAGTTTGGTTTGTTTGCAGGTTGGGAAAAGATCGCCAATTCCCGATTTGCACCTCTGGACTTCAGGCACTCTGGTCCGATTTTTCCCTGGTCTGCTTTGAAAAAGAAAACTTGTTAGAAGATAAGCCCAAAGAACTGCTCCAATGTCAGCGTTATCATCTACCGCTGCTGCAGACGCTTGATGCAATAGTAAGTGTGTGTTCCCATAGCAACAGGAGGAATTAATTTAATGATATTATTAGGCCTTATTTATATGCGCGCACACACACACACTCGCACGCTTGCACATTGTGAATGCACACACACAGAAAGGGAAAACGAGTAAGTCGTCCTCTTCAAGAAGATCCCTATGAGAAGTCAATCCTGTACATGAGGTTCATGGTGACCACAAGATCCTGATTTTCACCTTATAGGTGCAAACCCCAAAGCCAACCGACCTGCCAAAACAAATTCAGCAGCACAGACCTACACCAACAGTATCCAACCCTGCGGCAGCACTATAACTGGGAGCAGCAACCTCGTCAGCCGGAGGCTGGAGGAACTTCCCTCTCATTGCCCACCCCACGGTGCCACCTCTCGCCATGCAGGTGATGCCAGGCAGGAGGCAAAGCCCCACTCTGCGTATGCTGCCTGCAGAGGAGTGGATTAGTAGAGGCATTTCTGTCCCATCCGAGTTCCCTTTGTGCTGCGGGAGGATGCTGCACACTGAGCTTCACAGCGTTTTGTCTCCTTTATCCCAGTGCTGGTGGCTTTTGGGAAACCTTTGTATCATCAAACGTGAGTCAGACTTTTCTATGAGTCCTGAAGCACTTCTTAGTTGTTGCCCTTCTGCTATTCACAGTTAGACATTTGCCAAATAAACTTCAAGTAGAGCCTAGCTTCTCTTTGGATGTTAAAACACTGGTACTGTACATTAAAATGTCTCACAAAGAGCTATTCATTGATGGTAAGGACAACACTTTTTATTCTCAGATGCCATTCCCTGAGCAAATTGTTTCGTAACTTTGGTATTTAAACTAAATTGTTCAGAAAACCTTGTTATGAATTCCTCGTGGGAGCCAAAAGATACAAAAACCCAGCAGCTTTGTAAGAGCTCCCCAAAAATGATGCTCTCCTATCTTTTTGACATTTAAAACGCCAACATATCTTTGCTTGTGTTTATTGTCTAAGGGTGTGCAAATGTTTATTTTTAAATGTCCGAAAGGTCAGAGTTCATCTCTAGTCAAAGATGATCTAGTTTGTAGATCATCAAGAAAGACAACTTTCTAAATTAGTTTACAGTCTCAAGGCGAAAAAATTTATCTGAAAGTATCCTAGTACAATTTTAGAGGTGAGCTGCTCCTGCATTCCTGCACATCCCCGTGCCGTGCCCAGCTGCTGCCCTGCTACGGGAGCGAGGGAAGATTTCAGGGCTGGCTTGACAAAGACATGAAGCTCATTTTCAGGGGAGCATCCCTTAGTGCGTTTGTAATGACCTCCTTGTTGTTGGTTTTGAGTTCATGTGCAGTGCCAAAATCAAGCACAAGGGTGTTAGGTTTTTTTTTGTTTTGTGGTTTTTTTTGTTTTGGTTTAGTTTGGTTTTGTTTTTTGTGTGGCACTGATAGACTTCTAATGGTGTTTTCTTTATGGGTTATCTCTCGGCTTTCTCCAATAATACTCACAGTTAAAACACTTTTTTTTTTACTCTACCCAATAAATGATCTAATTGATCTAATCTCTAGTAGTGGGGATATGTATCTATTATGTATCTGAACATTATCAGAGTTGCCGGTCCAACGATGCTCTCAGGGGTTGCATTAGATGCCTCCATTTCTAGCCCCGCAAATTCCCTTTTATTCCTTTGTCGTGCAGCACCAGGGACCTTTAAACACCCCTGGAGTGATCAGCTGAGCGACTTGAGAGGAAAACGCAGTTGCTGAGCAAGGGGAGGAATGAGATGCAAAGGTGACTGGCACAGAAAAACCTTCTGCTTCCTCAGGGACTTGGGCTTTTTTCCCCCTTGGACCTCTCCAAATGCAGGAGCTGTTGCTTGGCAGCCTGTTGCGGATGGACAACTAGTGCCGGAAGTGCACCCCTACACAGGGATTTCATCCTTCGCTCATACCACATTGCTTTTGTACGTACCAGAGGAGCCTGTGCTGTGCTGCCGCTGCATTTTCAAGGAATTGCCTGAAATTCCTGTACTGGTATGACCTGATCTCCATCCAGGCGGCAGTGAGCGGAGAGACAGCAAACGCCCATGGCCAGTAGCTCTCGGCAGGGCAGAGGCAGGTAGATGATAAAAATTACAGCTATAGAAAGAAATGCAGTGAGTGGGACAGCAAGAGCAGATGGGGATAGTGTCATAGGGCACATGCCCTTTGCAAACCTCTGGCCCGGTGGCTGAGATTTGGCACAAACAAGGCCGGGATTCTATTTGCAAGATGTAGTCTCATGGACAGAAGGGAGCACAGGTTTTTTCCCAGGTGGAAGCTGATTTTGCATTGAAATATGTCTAGGTAGGTCCTTTCTCTGCACCTCAGCCCCACGTCCATGCACTAAGAACAGAGCTGGCATGCCTGCAGCTCCCAGGGAGCATCAGGCCCAGCGATGACAGCAATGATATCAAGAGAGATCTTAAATAAAGGGCATTTAACTAAGGGACTGGGCATTTCAGCGGACAAGACATGGCCTGGGTGGCTACAGACTTTGGCAAATGGCACTAACAACCCAAAAGTCCCTCGGCACTGGGCTGAGCAGAAACAGACAGGGCTGGGGGCTGTGCTGGCCATGGTGGGAGCAAGCAGGATGCATTTCTCCTGGCCTCAAGATGAATTATAACAAGAAGGAACAAGCTCGCTCCTGCCCACGGAAAGTAAAAGGCTGAGAAGAAAATGTGTGAGAGCGACCTCTCTGCACTTATTTCACTGGGAGGATTGTAGAGGAGGGCTCTACGGATGTCGGGTGCCTTAAGAGCTCTTTAAAACTCCACCTCCCTGCAGCAGTGAGGTGCCCTCAGGGCCCTGTGGCACCAGAGCAGCCAGGTGGCAAGGGCAGCCCTCCCGCTGCTGCTCTTCGACCTCATGCGGCTCCCGGGTGTCACCGAGCTCCCATGGGTCACGCCTCGGCTGTTTGCAAAGCTCTGCAGAAAAGCAAGCTTCAGAAGCTTTGCAGCTCAAGAAATCCAGATTATTTCTGATCACTTGGAGATTATGGGGAAGGAAGGAAAGATGTGGGATGAATTTGGACACCCAAGGGACTTCATGAAATAACTCGCTACCATACCAGTAGGACCCCACGCAGGTACCGTTGCCTTGATCATACTGTGATGGTGTGGAATCTCAGTCTCTGAACCACTTAGGGTTTTAAAACTTCCACCCCGAGGCTGCAGACCAAGAAACATTAATAAACCATTTGTCCCTGGTGAGTTGAAATAATGGTCATATATTTTTAAACACAGAAGCAAACACGGGATCATCAAGTCTTGTGAGCCTGCACCATGGATGTCAGCTATCCAAGCAACTACACAAAGGCACGGGGAACAGACATTTGGGGATGTAGCTATCCCAGTGCAGCTTTTCAGTGGGCTTGAGTCTTGCTGCATGACACCGTCCCTGAGTAGGGGTAGCACCGGGAGGAGCGAGCTGCAAATCCTCACTGAGCAGCAGATGAGGAAAAGCAGCCTGTCCCAGCCAGGGCTGCTACACCCTCCTCTCGTGAGAGCAAGGAGCAAAGATGGTGAGGTGGAAAAGACGGAACCATCTTCATCAAAGCAGCCAATATAAATTTGCCTTTATTTTGGTCACTTCCCCAACCTGCTGTTATTGCTTTTGTCC
This sequence comes from Burhinus bistriatus, assembly GCA_013397275.1. Taxonomy (NCBI): domain Eukaryota; kingdom Metazoa; phylum Chordata; class Aves; order Charadriiformes; family Burhinidae; genus Burhinus; species Burhinus bistriatus. The sequence goes on along the minus strand of VYXH01002022.1, from coordinate 675,601 downwards.
TGTCTAAATTGAGGTTTCATACTTGGAATTAATCCATACACCAAAAATATCCAGATACAAAGAGAAAGGCACTGGATGAGTCACCAAAAATCCAAGCTGAAGAATTTAAGAATGCATTTTAATTATGTTTAGCATTAATTTAATGCTACCTACAGTGCCTTTCATTACACAGTCATTTATTTTTAGCACCAAAATGCGACAAAATATACTTTCCTTTATTTTGGAGTACTTGACTGTTAGCATATGCAAGATTCAAAAGGGAGAAAGGGAGACACAACTGTAACCATCATGATATAGTTTATAATATTATCATTTCCCAAAATCAGTTGGGTCTTGCAAGGTCACAGGTGGGACACCTGAAAAAAACCAAAAATTACTTGGAAGAGTAACGGGAAAGGACAGCAAAGACTGAGGATGTTAGTGCTCAGAAATGAACTTGGTTCCTCATGCTGCTGAATACGAGGCAGCGTACAGTGAAAAGGCAAAGCTGCTGAGTTTTAAAAAGCTGTTTGCAGGTCACTTTTAAAAAACAGCTCTGGTCATGCTTATTTCCAAAAATCTACTTTTGAACCTGATGGCTTAGCAAATAATGATCTCGTATCAAATATTCCTTTCAAAGCCTTAATGCTGGAACATGCAGTGCTGATACGGCTGAATATAAGCACTTAAATAAAGGTTATTATTTCCAGGTCTGTGGAAAAAAATATATGCAGCAATAGGGCAGCTGTGTTCAAAAGATGCTGAATAAACTTATTAAATGCTGATTCTGGTCATCTGTTCCCCTCTATTAGATTGCTGCAAGCCCATGAATCACTCCTTGCTCCAACAGCGCTGATAGCACCTTCCTTGATGGCTCTTCAGGAGCAACCGTGCCCTGTTTCAAGGGATGCCAGTGCACCCTCTTCTCTGCTTACAATACCAGGACGGTGCTACAAGCACCCGGTGTCAAAACCCATTCACGAAGTCGGCTTGGAGAAATCAGACTTTTGTGGTCTAGTCTCTCACTTTAATGCAGGTGTTCGATCCCCCTTTAGGAAATCTGAGGAAAAAAAAAGTCCTGATATTGTCCTTTTGTGTGCTCACTGCAGCCAGAAGCAGCTGCAGAGGGGTTTTGATGCTTCTGTCATTTCAAGCTATTGCTATACACTGCATTACATTGCATTAAACACCTTTGAGGTCTGCACGTGACAGCTATCTTGTCTTTTTATCTGGGAAAACACCCCCAGAAATATACATGTGGTGTACAGGGAACCCAACCCGTGTCAAATGCAGCTGCTGTGTGGCTTGGACATTTCTTCTGAGGGCCAAATAGTTAAATTTCCTTCTTCCATCTAAACAAGATTCAAGGCAGGGTATAAAGAAAAAGGTATGCCCGCTGACCTGATTGTCAGGCCTGTAGTCTGGATCTCCAGGCTTCAGATGGATTTTGGACTTCTCTGCAGTCATCTTCAAGTTACTTTCAGTCAGTTCATACCATAGCTCTTTACCTACCCTATGAATAATCTATGAATGTATACACTGCTTTTAGTCACGGCCACAGTCTGCTAAATATATGCCATAGAGCAGCGTATTCCATTGAAATCAATATAACTGCTAGGACATAAAGATGGTCGGAGAAGGATAGAAGTGATAGAAGTCACCCTTCAAGGTGTTCCCATTGCCTATTGGCTCGTTTGGTTTCATTCGCTCCCCTCCCTTGGATTTTTTTAAATAGTTATGACTGAAGGGCATAGCTGAACTCCTTCTGTCCCAGCGCCATGCCTGGCGGAGAGGAGAGGGCTCAGCCTAGCAAGCTGCCAAGGGCTCTGGCCCTCCGNTAATTAATATATTATATATTTTATATATATGAAGGGTGGGCTGTGTCTTTACAGCAGACAGCAACATACATTGAAAGGAGGGCATGCGAACAACAACAGCTCTAATTTTGTGGCTGCCCTGCCATGAAAAGTTTCAGCCCAAAGAATGAAGTCCAGCGAAGGTGTAGCAACCAAAACCAGGATTCTGGAAATAGTCAGGGAAGCGCAGTGGATATCACTGCCACCTATGCTGCCGCTGAGAAGCAAAGCTGGAAACAACTACAATCTGAGATGCACATGCCTCTAAGTGTTTCATAAATGTGCACGATTCCTGGGATATGTTTCAGAGGAAAATGCATAGCGGCTGTGACGGATTGCACGCTCTGGTAATTATTATGCCTGTGTATGTCATGTGTGATGTATGATGGATAACATGTCACAGATTCTGCAGGATAAACACTCTAAATTAGGCACATTTTCAGCTCAAAATAGGTGAATGGTAAGCCAAACCACTCAAAATTCAACCCAAATGTCAGTCAGTGCTTTCCTATTGAGTAATCTTAAAAATAAATGTAATTTCTGTCATTAACTCCTGATGATTCATCCTTAACCTGGACTATTTCATCCTGGGTTTTACTGACATTTTCCACAATGGCCTTTGTCTGGTTGTAGCTAGGTCAGCAATGCCTGTATTCCTTGAAACTATTTGTTAAACTGTTGACCAGACCCTATCTTCTCTGTGATTTTGAAGTCACTAGAAGTCAATTTATCTAAGCAGACCAGCCTTCAGTGGTAATGGAACTAACTCCAGTTCAGAAGAATATACCTCCTCTTTTCCTGAAGTTAATGCTTTTCTTCTCAGAAGTCTGCTCTGAGAGCAAGTTAAGTTCCTTATTGCTTAAGCAGAAAGTTATTTTATGCCTGGCAAGACTGAGTCTCAACTCATTTGACTCAAACAATAGTGTTCCTGTGGTGCTATAGTTAACGTTTGGGTGGGAAGAAATCGGAAATCTCTCTTGCAAATCCATCCTGGAGTCTCCATCGATCTAAATACACAAGCCATCAGCAATGACCACCTAAACATAAACCACCTAACTATGAGCCAGAGACCATGCTACTGGTCTCCTTTCCCTGTGCCCTCTTACAGCTCAGATACATCAGTGTGCCCCAATGTCTGCCTACTCCACCAGCACGCCCCTGGCCGGGGACACAAGCAGCTGGCATCACTTGATGGAGATGTGGAGAACAGCAGGCAGATATTAGGACAGAAGAATGTAAATATGTGAGTGAAAGCAAGTGGGTTGTTAACACCAGGAAGATGAGAGGAAGCCGTGGTGAAAAGAGGATGGGGAGAATGACTACACCACATTCCCACCAGAACCTGAAATAAACACAGGATTCCCTGGACTTGGTGCCCCTGTGCCAGGGGGTATCAGGGAAACATCTGTCCAACGCTCTCCTTGTGGTTAGTTGGTGCAGAAGGTCACAACTGTTGGTTGCTGTGTGGTCTGAAGTGGTTAAGGCTGAGGTCACAAATCCACTGACTCAATTCTGGCCATGGACCACCTGAAGTGTCAAAATTGCACTGTTTGAGAGGCAACAAAATTGACAATTGGAGCAGAATGCAAGCAAAAGCACAAACAAGAGCTAAGGTGTTTGCAGAAGCAGCAAGTGGGATTTGGCCCACGTATAACGCCATGTACACTGCACACCTCCTGGCACTCGCAGGTCCCTGAGCAGTACCAAGACAGGCAGAAGACATCAGCCTCCTTATGCATGCATGAATTAGTCCCCTACCATACACAGAGTCTTTCATACAGTGGGTGGGGAGCTGGGGTCCCCGGGTGGCCAGAAGCACTGTAAAATGCTGTTCATTTCACAATAAAATGCTGCTTATCTCAACCAGCATTGTTGCAGGTTTGATGCTGTGCTACATCCCAACCGTCAGCATGAAAGGCAGCTTCTAGAGAGCTGCTTTGTGCCTGTGCATGGAGCGGGATCCATGTTTGATACCAGGAGACATTCCTTATTTATTTTTCTAGATCACTTGCAGCTTCTTTGTACAATGTGTTATCACTTACCCAGATTCCTTCTCTTCCATATGCAAAAATACTATTTACAAAAGTGATTTTATCCATCCCTGCGAATCAGCCGGCATCAGCACTGGGAACCAGAGAGAAGATCCTCAAGTCCTACCCCAGGACCATCGCTGGACCACAGCATGTCCGGCAGGAATCCCAGCTCAATAAAACTGACATTAAAGTCTCCATGTTGCCTACTGGCACTAAAATAAAATATTAGCTGAACATCTAAGAGGTGCTAGAACACATCGTATCAATAGGTAAGCAACGGTGCAGGCTTCGTTTCCTCCCCTGTGAAACGCAGTGCCTGCAGACACAGCACTGGGGCTCTGGGCAATTGTTTTTGCTTCCTTCTGGTTCCCACACTGGCTTTCTTCCCTGCCTACATCCTCACTTAGAAATGACAGCTTCGGTATCTAGCCAGTGTGCTCTTCCCACCGGCGAGCATAGCAAAGAAATCGTTTTCTGCTGGTGAGGTAGGAAGAGAGGAAGAACAAGCTGGGAAAGCGAAATGCACAGAAAGCAATCACCAGAGAGCCGAGAGTCTGGCAGGGAAGAGGCCACTTCTTTTATAAAGACCTTTCTGAGGGAAATGGGTTTTGTTGGTTGTGTTTTCTAGAGTACTAAGTAAATGAAAGACAGGATTTGCAGTGTATTCTTTCAGTTATTCTTGCCTAACATAGGTTGAAAAATCAATGCTGTTACAGCTGACAAAAGACATTTATAGTCAGGGGAATCTTCAGGGTGTCACTGGCACGATGCCCCTGGTTACACCATCACCTCGCTGCTGTTAAATGTGGTGCTGCTGGACAACGTGAGGAAAATACTGTGTGTATGCAGTATGGCATAATTCTACCCATGTACCACAGGTTTTAGAAAGTTTTTATGCTCACATTTTAGGCCTGATGCTATTCCCACTGAACTCAAAGCAGTAGTCCCACAAAGCTCCATGTCAGAAAGTCTTGGCCCTAGATATCAATGATGTCCTTAAAAATGAGTTCTTATCGATGAGGCAGAGACAAAGCTATGTGTACAGTTTCCCTCTGCCATCCTGCTTCCAGAGTCGAAACTCCACTATAGTCTTTGTAGCTGAAGCAGCAAACATCTCCCTTCATGTTGGTGCCATTTGAAATGAAGGATGTTCTGCCCAGATTGAAGGGAGAGCATCGGCTTTTGGGCACGTTAAAGCGAGTAGCAAATCTCCAGAAACCACTTCAGGTTATTGGAAGACTATCTGAGACGGAGCCCATGGAGCGTGGCATGCCAGCAGGAACAAACTACTGCAAAGGAGAGGAGGGAAAAAGGAGTGAGAGAGTGAGGAAGAGAGCCCGAGTGCGAGGAAGCTTACCAGCCGTGTTGGCAAAAAGCAGACTGTCAGCAAAGACCATGTTTACAGTCTTGAAGTTAGGATTGAAAGAGCAGGTGCCTGGAATGAGTCTGCCCTACGGCCCCTCGAAGCAGGGTAAGGCTGAGAATACGAACCCCTGGGACCAGTTCCCAGCATAGATGAGAACTGGAGACTTCCTACTTGTGCTCCCGGCCATAGAGTTGTTGAGTTACAAACAGGTCAATGTGCAAAATGACCCTAAGCTGAGTGCAAACATATGTGCTAAAATCACAGTACTTACAAGAAAAGCATTGACAAGTCGTCTTTTTTTTTTTTTCCCCCAGTAAAAAAAAAGGAAATGAGAAGTAGAGAAATACTCATTACATCCAAATATCAAAGCACATTAATTTCTTTATAGGGGTGCTTGTGGTTGCTCCATAATTAGAAGCCGAAAAGCATCCTCTGCTTATGAAGAATGCACGTGTGTCCTTCACAAAGTCATAGCACTTACGTTGAAGATAAACATTTTTCAGAGAATTTACAGACTGATCTAATAATCAGCTCAAGTTAAATGGTTCCTTTGAGAAAATCCATACTGTACCAAACACTTTGTACTACTGATGGTGTTTTAATGATATTTTTATTTTGTACTGGAAAACTTATCCTCTATCAAAAAATAAAACCATTCAGCTTCAGGGGGCTCTGTGAAAAAAGCAATGCTCTTTGAAAATGCCTCTCGCCTCCTGCTGTGATCGAAACACAAGCCAGTCTGAGCTGGCCCGGCTCCGTTGCCTGCGCCCACGTGTTGACATACAGCTGTGCAGAGACCCAGCGATGCTCAGCCTGAAACACATTCAGGCAGTTGAGAAGATGGGTGGGATTTGGGAATGTTTCCCGTCTTCTGCAGGAGCGGACCAGCGAGCCCACCTGCATGTGCATGGGGGTGAAGAGCTGTCAGAGATTTTGGGTGGCAGCAGGAGTCTTTGATGAAGTTCAAGTGGGAAAAGAGACATTTTGCTTTTATGCCTCCTGAGGCTTTTTCTGAAGAGCCTTTTCTCTTACAAGGATGTGATGAAGTGTCCCTAGAAGGGTATTTCGGGACTGCACCCTCAGCACTCGGACCATGCTGCAATTTTGGTCAGTGACAACCTGTTGAGAGCACAGAAAGGGTGTTAACCGCCTCCATCAGCTGCAGCCTCTGTTTCTACAGGCACAGCCAATACTTGAGATGTGCAGAAGGATTTATAAATTCAGCAATGGCAAAGATATGTAGAATGAAAGCAGGCAAAAAAGATGTCTGTGAGTTAGAAGTTGTAAGAAAGAAAAAGTAAAGGGCCCATCTGGGAAGCAACTAAACCAATGCAGTATTTGTGCTACCACAGCATGCTCCGCAGCCAACATTTAAAAAATAGGAGCACAGAGGAGATGAGCGGTGATGATTAAAACAGACCAGCAGATTCAGTGGTCTGTTGGACACGTACAGTATTGAACAGCCCAAAGCAGGATACGTGAGGTAGATGAGGGGTCAGGTAGTATTTATATGGCAAGTAAGTGAAGATTCCCAACTGTGACCAATTACTTCTGACCGAAAAAGCAGGTAGCCTTGTCTTAAGGCTGTGGACATTTTCCTGTGCTTGGGGCAGAGCGATGCTCCCCCCGGTGAGCATGTGGCTTTTGCTCAGCAGGCTGCAGTGCCAACTAACTCTATCTAAACCCAGCCTTTGAAGGAAAAGCATTTAATGAGTGGGAAGTGGATGGGTCTGTGGACTCTCTAATGGTATAAATGTTACTGGAAAAGCCATTCCGTAACATAACGTTCATCAGAGATCCAAGCCAAGGCAGCAGATGGAGAACATGCTGGCAGCAGGCAGAGGAGACGCAGAGCTAAGCTTTGCGAGTCTCAGGGGAGTCAGGGAGAGCTGGTCCCTGGACGAGTCTCCAGACGTGGGTAGAGAAGTCACCACAACCTGTCAGAAATGGAGACACAGACAAGTCCTGTTTCGGTGGAAGCTGCTGAAGCTCTGCTGGCCCTGAGCGGCCTGTTCTCTGCACTGGCTGGTGAGAGATCAGAAGTCCCATGTACTCCTGACAACATGGGGTAGACCTGAAGTGGCATATGCCCTTATTTTAGAGAAGCATTGTACCAGAGGTGTACCTACCTGTGTCCAGAGTGGTTGAGACAGAGGTTAAAGCCATAAAATCATTTCGTAAGAGACCCATTGTTGACTATAATGTTATAGCTCTGGTCACTTATCTCACAGCTCTGCCAGGTCTTATAAAGGCTACCAAGGGACTAATCTAATTTTAGTTTTTCAAATGCAGGTGTCTTGGCTAAGCCAGTTGTGTAGGTTCCTCTGAGGTGGCACAATGGGGAGCAATAAGCGCCTGCAGAAGGGTAACTCATCCTACCCTAAGACAGGTGAGCTAACTCGCCTCTGGAAGCCCTCCTCTCTGTTTACAGCCTACCTGGCTTTGATGCCACTGCCATCAGGTAAGATGGACTTCAATCAGGTGGTCCTACAGACCAACCTACACCTCCAGAAAGCTGCTCTGTGGGTTTCATGCAACATCCAGCAAGACATGCCTGCTAGATCAAACTCTGGTCACCTATGTAGTACGTCCAGTACACAGCCCCCTCTGCCACAACACCCCTTAGGCGGAGAGCAGAGTAGATGAGCCCGAGGCCTCGGTGGTAGCCCTGTGCTGCACTGCTTTGTTACAACAGCATGTCCTGAGGCCATTGCACAGGACCAGCTGGAGGCACTTGTTAATGAGAACGCTGGTACACCGAGAATGACAAATGTGACCTTTGGAAATTCGAATTAGGCTTGGCACATGTATCTTCCAAATGATTGCTGTGACTCCCGTCAGGGTTCATGTGGATACGGGGTATGTCTCAACTGCAGGCTTGCTGCTTGTTTTACACGTGCTGCGACCCAGCCTCCTCCCCGCCACGGCAGCACAAGCCCTTCGCTCCACATGTCTCTGTGCGTGCTGGACCCATGCTCACACGCTCAGCTGGGGCTCTGCGACACGGCGCGTCCGGCTTTGTAATGTCAACCTACCCACCTGCCTGACAACGTGAAAGCAAACGATGTGCGTGTGCCCGGGCTCATGCACAGCTCTTCTGCAGTTCCTAGCAACTAAATTACGGCCTTCTCACCAATCTACTCTTCCCTGTGCATCAGCTTGGTTGTTCAAATACACTCCACGGAGGTCTGACCCTCTATTTTCACTCAGACAACTCCAGCTCTTTCCTTATTTGCCTTTTTCCCTTCCTTTTTCCCCTTGCTTCACTGAGATGCATGCGAGCTCTGCTCACCCCTGGTGTTAAGTACACTGGAAGGGACTGTGATTTATAGGGAGAGAACGGAGAGCAAAAGGAAAAATACCTAAAAAGCTCACTTAGGCCGTGCTGCTGCGGAAAGGTTATGAGAGTCTTGGGGAAAAAGTATTCTTTACCAGATGGCAGGTCTAACTCCTCCTTAAAATCCCACCTCTGTTAGGAGAGGTTTCACTGAATTGTCCCTCTCCTCCTGAGCAGGGAGTTCATGATCCTACAAAATGCCCTTGTAAGCTGGGGAGGAAGAAAACAAAAATTCTCAAGGTACTGTGCAGAGCCTTAAGCCCAGCATCAGGCTTCACAGCCTGGACTTGTGAGCACCTGAGTCTATTACCCAGTAGTTTAATCAGAGAAAAACCTGGGAAGAGAGCGCCACAGAACATTTATTGTTCTTATGGGAGAAGTTATCGCAGGATTTCTGGGCTGTGGAGAACGTTTGCACGCAATGAGATGGGTTTAAGTTTGATTGAGAGCTGAAATCTTGCCATTTTCCCTCGTTTCCTTTCCCTTCTTCTTTACATGATCCACACTGTATTTCCAGGCAAGTAGGTGGGAAATTAAACAAATTAAGAAAAATTAAATAACTGACTCATTGATGGCAACTCTGAATACATTAGTAATTAAACAAGCAAGACAAAGTATTAGAAATACAGACTAGACAAAAAAATGTGCATATCATGCTCTCTTAGCACCTTTGTCATACTGTTAGAATAACACCGAGTCAGGTTTTTACCACAATTGAATTATTGCGTTGGGCCACCTGAATCAGGAATCCCAGGAAAAGTGGAAAGGGCCTTTGTAGAACTTCAGATACCATCCGTCTGCAGGCTGGTGACAAAAAGAAGCAGGTCTGCTGATAGAAACCTGCACCTCCATGTCCAGCATCCTGACAGTGCCCATCTAACCTTTCTCCCATTTGGGCCACTGATGCCCGAGTTTTTCAGCTGTTGGTGGTGGTGGGTTTTTTTAAATTATGCAGAGAAAAATGCAAGATGGGCAAATCTTCAACTAGATGCTTCAACAACTGCTCAGTCAGCGAATGATAACTTGCTGGGATAGTTGGGATCCAGCAATATTCGTTGATGATCACAATATCTGCCAGGGTTGGTTGGTGTTAGATACCCGGAGTCCAACCAGCCGCTCCATACCTGCCAATGGGACAGTACCCTTCAAACTGTGAGTAGTCATGCTGCTTTCCATAGACACCATCAAAGGTTTCAATGCAATTTAGGAACTCTGTTCTCTCAGAGTTAACTATTATTGAGGCAGAAAATCCTCAAATTAAATATGTAACTAGCAATTCACATATACTGATTTTGAATGCATTAGTAACAGGCAAACAAGATCCCCAAAGGGAAATCAGGATTGCAGGTTTAGCAAAAAGCACAATTTTACCTTCATATCGGCAGTTTCCACTAATCATAGGAAAACTACAGTATTAGCCACTCCACAAGTGTCCGCTGTTAGCAGTGTGGTTCATTAACAAGCCCGCAGAGTCTGAGTTAGGCAGTTTGCAGACAGTACTTACCGCCACAGGCTGGACTCGGTTTAGCCTCCCTTGCGTGCGTGTCTGGGGAGAGGGTGATGCCTAGGGCAGGTGTCTCACAAAATTTCACAAAAAGGCCATTTGCTCCTGCAGAAGGCGCAGAGGTGCTGCTGGTGGTCCCTTGCCAAGCGCAACAAGTAACATGAAACAAGGATGGCAAATGTGCCCAGAGACACACAGGGATCAGGACACAGGTATCCACTGTAGCACAGCCCTGCATGTAGGGTGTGCCTAATAATTTAGGAATGCTGTTTTGACCGGTAAAGCTTACATTAAGTATTTACTTGGCTAATTGTCTCATAGGTTTGTCAGCAATCATAAGAAACAGAATAAATACCACACAAGCCTGCAGTAATGGCTTCTCCCATGGCCTGCAATAAGTTCAGGTTTTCACTTAAGAGGGTACAGTAATGCTTACACAATAAAAATGACAGCAGAAAGGTGAAGGACAAGGTAAACGTAGCATTCATAAGAGTGGCAAAATTAAGAGACGTCTTTTTGTATTTTTTAATTTATTTTACATTTGTATTTCTCTTCCCAAGCCTAAAAGATCTTCCAGCAAAAGCCCAGGTCTGCATTATTTAGGATTCAGGATATAAAGTGGCTGTATGTTTGGAGAATATTTGAACTTCAGCGGGATCTTGAGCACCAGCACTTCTGCAAAACCAGGTCAACACGGGCTGTTGATCACTACATCTGGATGCCTGAATTTTGAAGCAAACGTCTGCAGTAGACATAAGCTAGTGCCACCTCTGTGAACCTGACACAGCATGAGCTCATGTCGCCTGTCACCTTAACGGCATGTGTTAGTGCTGGAGGGGGTGTGTGGGGGTGATGACTGAATTCCACTTTGCACAGGAAGGTCTGTGTCACAGGAAAAAATGGCTCCTGATCCAGCGTGAAAGTAATGTGTTGCTTATCTTTGGAAGAATAAATAACACAGTCTGTAAGCGGCTTTTTCTTATATCTTAGAGACATTTTCACCCTATTCAGTCAAGATATCTGAGCTATCATAACACACGCTTTAAGGAAGGGATGCAGATATATATTTTCTGAAAGCACTCAGACAAAAGCCATCAGAGGCTTATTTTGAGCATGTGAAGCTGCTTTTCAATCTGACCTTTTACTCACACACGTCAACGTGTACCACCCATCCTCCCAAAGCCAACAAAAGGCATTCTGAGTATATTCCAGAATGAAGAGAGTGGGTATCATTATGCAATAACTTAATTGGCGTTCGTTATTTTCCTTCTTTGGGAAACAATGGAATCCTCCCCTGCGTAACCAGCGCAGCCAGACGGGCTGTCGCGTTCTGCGTGGGGTGCTCTCCCGTGGCCCCTGCCCGGCCGGGAGCTGTCCATGGTACTGGGGCAGGGCGCAGCCTGAGCTCAAGCTCAAACCCTGCGGCACGGTTCGTGCGGGTTTGAGCACGGCCAACAGCCACAGGCGATGCGGGTCCCGGCCCTCTGCATGGCTAAGCCCAGGGCTAATGTCGAGGAAGAGGCACTGGGAGGGAATAGAGGCATCAGAACTGCAAGGATAAAAACCTCTAAGGGACCTAAGCCAGGCGCGTCCCTGCAAAATCTCTCACTGGGCTTGCGAGTGTAGTTTGACACGTGCCAACGCTAGCTTATTCAAACGGGCTGGATCCATGTTCTTGCGAGTACCAGTAAAAAAAATGCCTCCCTCCCCCTTGGACAACTCCAGGCAGTAGGTTGCAAACCACTGCCATAGCAAGACTAGAGACAATCAGAGGGGACCACTTTAAATGCTCTCTTACTTTCTTAATCAGAGCAGCGCTCGACTTTCTCTAGAGGAAAAGATTTTAAGTGATATCTACAATTTGTTCAAGCACTGACATCCTGTACCCAAGCAGAGCACTTCTCAAGAATATGTTACCAAGATGCAGAGAACCCAAGAGAGACAATACACGCGGCTGTCGCCACCACAGGAGGTAGGAAATCAGGCAGGGCAGATGATGGCACAGCCTGCATTTAAAAAGGAGCAATATGGGTTGCTGAAGAAAGCATTAAGGTTTTTCAATAAAAGGATAAAATTTAGAGAGTTTTCCTTCAAGAAGTGAAAGCTCCAAAAGGATATGGATATAGCAGGTAAACTGCAACTTGTGGCATGGTTCTGGCTAAGAGAAAGGATTCTGAACCACAGGTGGTGAAGAAGAAAGGGGAAGGGAAATCAAACAAACTACCAGAAAATCAGAAGAAACAGAAGGGAAATAGGATAACAAAAGAGAACTGTTAAAAAAAAAAAAAAAAAAGAGTACCTGAGCTGTCAGAGAATACAAAATAAGAGTGTTCTCTCAAGGCCTAGTGGTTTTGAGAGGACTTGGAGGTTGCAGGGTGCACATAATCTTGTATGTGCCACGTGCTAAAAATGGGAAGACAACCACAAATGCACAGTCTGCGGCTATCGTAATGAAAACCATACTGGGCTTCAGCACCGGCAGCACAGCTACACCTAGAATGGGAAAATGCAAATGGACCATCAAGGATGGCTCATTACATGCTGCTTGCCTGTCCTACCTTTATTACACTATCTCTTTATTCTTCACAGATAAATACATTCAAAAGACTGGAATTTATATATTATATTCAAACCTTGGGTCAGATGTGGAAAAAGCATGAATTGCTCCTCCAGAAATATATAGTAATGTTAAACATTGTTTTTCGTGCCTTTTCTCAGTACTGTTTTACTTGATTCCAGTGGACAGATTAGTAGCTGTAATGGTTTTCTTCGTAGCATACAGATTTAAGAACTCCAGTAGGGAACTGCTGATTATCAATATTTGCAAGGGTTGTAATTTCAATGTATGATTTTTTTTCATTTATATTTTGTAATGTATTGCACTAGATCTATATTACTTTTAAATCACCACCAAAAGTGACAACTTTAATTAGATTTTATAAATATACAGAAGACAGAGGGAGGCATTTAGAAGCCAAGCACATTGTATCTTTTCCATATCAGGCTCCAGGTGATCAATCTGATTCAATCTATGCCAGAAAATGGAACTATACTTTATACATAACTCACTCATGTAACTATCAAAGTATGCACTGTTTTATCCTCAGTGAACTGTATTTGTAGGTGTAATTATTCAGGGGATACTGATAGGGTGAAACTCCTATGGAGAATGAAACGATCTCCTGAGTGAAGTCGGTATTTCCTCTTACTGTAAAACATGGCTATTTGACAGCTCACATACTTTGGAGTTTATACAAGTGAAGGCTGGCCTGAGTCTGTGAAAGCCAGCAGAACCTTCCTGAGATCCTGTGCAAAAATCTCAAAAACTCAACACCAAAACAAAGGGCTACCACAAATGCCATCCCAGGACTATGTCCAGCTCTCTCACTTTCTCCCCTCTGATAGCTGCAGCTGTGCACACATTAAAAGGATCCTATTTCAGGGTCACATCTGGAAAGGAATGAGAGTGAGAAAACAAAAAGTCAGTGGGCTTTGCAAGCAGAAGCAAAACTCACAAGGGGGGGGCAGGGGGGAACTACCAATGAAAGCATTGGGGAATAACTGCTCCGAAGGGCAAAGTATCAGTCTGAAGAGGGTCAGAGAACAAAGCTTAAGCTGTTGGATGAGCACCAAAGAACCACTGGCTCAGAAATGACAGAGCCCTAATCCTACGCCTGTACCTCCTGAATCCACAAGAAAAGGACCCAAAGCCATTATTCTCCAGGTGTACATTTTAGTATTGTATTTCAGTGTAACCTTCAAACACACTGAAACAAACTAAATATATTTTGGAAGAAAACCAACACATTTCTCATAAATATTTTATTTGTCCATATAGTTTAATGTTAAAGATGATCATTACCATTTAGGAGTCAAAAAGAGCACCACCTTAGTCTTCCGAGCCAACACAGCATGTTTATACTTATTTTACACACTTTTTCCTCAGCTTCTGAAAGGGAAATATAGGCACATACTCAGAATTTCTAACACAGTTGAGAACTGAACCATATTATCACAAGAACAGAATAAAGTAGGTAGATGCAGAGGCAGCATCTCTGGAGTCCTTTGTACAACTGAACTTGTTATATGGGTGATAAGCATATTTTCTTTTTAAATTAACCCTTTACATACATTAGGCAGCAGTTCTTTCAGCCTGTTGAAAGTTTATCACTCAGGTAGTGCTAAGCTGGGAGTCTGGTTTGTGTGTTGTTTTATTTTTTTAAACAAATCTAGTAAACAGTTGACTTTAGCACCCTGAACTATTCTTAGCAGCTGTTAAGAGTACACTGATACACAAGCTATCACCTGAATATTAATACCCAAGCATATGAAGTAATGCACGTGGCTTATACCCCCATAAGCAGCTAGGAGAAACAAGCAGCAGCTACACATACGAAAAGATTCAAGGGGACGCCACGACAGGGGCATGGGGAGGAATAACCCCATGCATCAGTACAGGTTAGGGGCTGATCTGCTGGAAAGCAGCTCTGTAGAAAGGAACCTGGGAGTCCTGGTGGACAACAGGATGACCATGAACCAGCAATGTGCCCTCGTGGCCAAGAAGGCCAATGGCATCCTGGGGTGCATCAAGAGGTGTGTGGCAACCAGGTCACGCGAGGTTATCCTCCCCCTCTAGTCTGCCCTGGTGAGGCCGCACCTGCAGTACTGTGTCCAGTTCTGGGCTCCCCACTTCAAGAAGGACAGGGAACTGCTGGAGAGGGTACAGCAGAGGGCTACAAAGATGATTAGGGGGCTGGAACATCTTTCTTATGAGGAAAGGCTGAGGGACTTGGGTCTTTTTAGTCTGGAGAAGAGAAGACTGAGGGGGCATCTCATCAATGCTTATAAATACTGAAAGGGAGGGTGCCGGGAGGATGGCACCAGTCTTTTTTCAGTGGTGCCCACTGATAGGACAAGAGGTAATGGGCACAAATTTGAACACAGGAAATTCCATCTAAACATGAGGAGGAACTTCTTTCCTTTGAGGGTGGCAGAGCACTGGACCAGGCTGCCCAGAGAGGTGGTGGAGTCTCTGACCCTGGAGACATTCAAAACCTGCCTGGATGCCGTCCTGTGCAACCTGCTCTAGGTGACCCTGCTCCAGCAGGGGGGTTGGACTAGATGACCTCCAGAGGTCCCTTCCAACCTCTGTGATTCTGTGACAGGACTGTCATGGCACACATTTAGAGAGACACTGAAAAGCCTGGCATTCTATTACAGAGAATGGACTCAGATGTCATGCATCTCAAAACTTCATAAAAATGAAACCCTTTAATCCTCTTTTCCTGAGGAGTGTTTGAATTACTGAAGTGTGAACATATTTTCTCTTAGAGCTGTAAAATAATTACAGTGCCTGTATTTTGCACCATCAGATGTTGAAAAAGAAAGCATCATCTTTTGCCTTATCTGTGGTTACGTTGTACACTTTCAAGAGCAACTTCTATGAATGACCAGGATCTATGAACAATAAAAGTATAAGGATTGTGATAGCCTAGAAAACATTATTTGAAATAGTTTAAGTGTAGCAAGAAAAGCAAAGCATGCATTTGCCTCATTAGAATAAGGACTCCAGCTCTACATTTTTTCCAAAGCAAGCATTTATTCCTTCAAATTATTTTTCATATTAGACAAAAGAATTCAGTATACTTTTTTCCAGAGAAAAAAAAAACGTTGACAGTTGCAATGAAGTATTACTTAAAATGACATTTCATTATTGCATCTCCTAAAATACATTTATCTCAAAACAGTATTAATCTGTTAACAAAAGAGAATGGACACCAAAATTTTTCAGTAGCTTGAGGTACCATGTTCTCTCACTGACTGCATACAAGTCACTCCCTGAAACACACACACTTCTATCACAAGAAACTTCTATCTTTTCCCTTTATCCACTGCATCTTTTCTCCCATTGAATTACTGATGAAAGTGCAACTTACTGCATAAAATATGTAAACATATTCAGAATATGTTTGCAGCATACAGCCAAGAATCTGGGGTAGCTGCCTGCAAAGCAATTTACTATGAACACAAACGTGTTCTCCACATCTAATACATGCAGTTGGCTGACATCCCTGAAACAGTTAGTTAGTTATTCCAGGAAATCCTGAAATACGGTCTGTACAAGCTTTTGGAATAACATGATTTGTCAAGGATGCTGCTGATACTGTCAGTATTCTTCAAGGCAAAGGGCTAGAAAGCAGTGTTGGGAATTTTAGCTTGTAATTGCAAATAATAGGGGTTCCCCCCCCCCCTTTTTTTTTTACATTTGAGAAATGTTTTAATAACAAGCCCAAATTAAACAACCTATTTCAGATACCTGCTGCCTCTCCACTTCTTACCTAGCACTGGGCATGATGCTCAGTCTTGCCTAATGCAGCTACTGCTTCCTCTTGCATGACCACCCCAGCTGATCCAGTGTCTATACCTCACTTACCAATACTGATTTCTTGGAAGGCTGTAGGCTTGAACCTGAAAGCATTTCGCAGGAGCACAAATACGGGGATAGAAAGAGTATGCTGCAAAAAGAATAATACCTATTACAGAGAAAAATGACAGGATGGTTTTGCACCCTCTGAGAGTCTAAACCCAGTAAAGTGGAGCACATTCCTTCATATGCAGATGCAGTCAGTAAGTGGTTCACCTCAGATTCCTACTAGAAGCCCATGATAATTAGTCACAAGCCATTTTCACCCTGCATGTGGCACAGACTCTGTAGCTACTAGCATCAGTAAGATTACTTCTGACACAAATTAGGGTTACAAAGTTTGTTAGTCTAGAAACAAATTTTGACTTTGAAATAAGCCACCTATTTTTCACTTTTGCTTAAGCAAGCACTAAATTACAAGCAGTCATTTTAGCACTCAGTTTGCTTAAAATCCCAAGAGATACAAGAAAACATTCTGTTGTAAAAAAAGATTGTTTGCTGCCACGGAACAAAGAGGAAGAAAAGTATTATCTTCTGAATCTTACGTACAAATCACTTCAATTTTACTAGAAAACATAACAATGTAAGAAATTAATATAAAAATCTAAAGATGCAATATTTTCTTTGCCATAAATTCCTACATGCTCTTCAGTGACCCTAGGTGCTCTGATTATTTACTTAGTCTCTTAAGATACACTTTCTCTTTCAGCTGAAGAACAGACGTTAAATCACTTTTTTCCTGTAAAGCACAATACTGTAAATGTATAATAGTAAAGCATAATAAATAGAAACGTTAGATAATAAATGTGTTACTGCAAAATACCAAACTAGGTTTCCTTTCTAAAATTATTTTTACGCCCTATCAGTACAGTAGACTTGGCAGGAGAATCCAGCTTGTATTTACATGTATCTGTTTCGAATGTACTCTCTGTACATGAGGAAGTCATCTTTTCCCAGCGGCTGCATGTTTCCTCTTCCAGCCTGAATGTGTGCATGAAAAATCTCTATTGATTTTCTATCAGCTCTTGGAGGCTGGACTTCATAAATATTATCTTGAGAAAAGGAGGAGATGGGTATTCTGGAAAAAAACAAACACGCAGAATATTTGGAACTTTAGGTAAGAATTTTTCACAGAGAGAGAAGAATATTTATTTTCCTTGAAATATATATCAGAGTCAATGAAAGGGCAACTTCCCACTAGATAATTCATTTACCTAGATTTTTATCACCACTGCAGACCTGATAAGACCCAGCTTTCCAAGTAGGGTAATTAGGTAAGTTGTCACTAATCACATTACAGAATACTTTCTCACTTCCCTCCACTCTGTCCTCATTTCTTCATCCGTCCTCAGATCTGCTACGGTCAGTAAGTACCCAAGCTGAAACAGATCTGTGCCATGCATTATAGCAGGTAACAGGAAAACTTTATTGAGCTATCCACTTAGTAGCAATTATAACAAGCTAGTGGCTGTACTCTGAACTAACATATAGAAGGGATTTATCAGACACAAAATTTCCACCTAATTATCGGGGAAACAGCCAACTTATTACTAGCACTCTGTACACAGGGACAGCTAATATTTTATGAAAATATTTTTTAAATAGCTTTGTACCATAAATGCTATCTTTGAATCCTAATATTTAAACCTACTCGTCTTATGAGAAAAACATGTAGTTTGAAAGTTTACAAGAACCTGAGTATGTCAGACCTTTTCTAAGCACTACTGTAAGTCAGACTCACTCATAAGGTAGAAACTGGTATTTTAACTGCAAGTCTTGAAAACTGCATAGCCAACAGGTCAAGTAAAGCAATTGTTTCCCTCTATTCAGGGCTTCAGCTACCACATTTGGAGAACTGTGCCCACTCTTGGGCTCTCCAGTACAAGACAGACAATGAAATACTTGGATGAATTCAGCAAAGGTCACCAAGATGATTAAAGAGCTGGAGCACATGGCATATGAAGAGAGGCTGCAAGTGCTGGGTTTGTCCAGCCCAGAGAAGAGAAGCTAAAAGGGGACCTTATTGCTGTCTGCAACTACCTAATGGGAGGATATAGATAGCGTAAAGCCAGGCTCTTCTTGGAGTACATGATTAAAAGACAAATTTTAAAAAGGGAACACAAATTACAACATAGGACATTCTAATTAGATACAAGGGAACTTTTTTCCACTGTGAGGGTGGTTTAACACTGGAATGGGTTACTCAGAGAGGCTGTGGCACCTCCCTCCTTAAGGATAATCAAAATGCAAGGGTACATAGCCCTGAGCAATCTCATCTAATTTGGTCCTCCTCTGAGCAGCGGAGTGGATCAGATGACCTTCATGGTCCTTTCCAATTTATAATATTCTACGGTTCTAAGTCAAACACTTCAGTAGTAATGTGTTCTCCACAATCAACTGCAAGGTAGCAAAAAAACTATTTATACACAATACATAATAAATTAATAAACATTAAAAGTATTGTGTAGTAAATCACTTTAATTTTAAAGCACTTTAGCTATTGTGAAAGCTGTATTCATAAATATACTATGTACATTTCCCAGCAGTATTTTAGTAGTTTATTTATAAAATACTCCCAGAGCTGAACAGTATAGATGTTTAACCTGTGTAATAGCACATCAGTTTGGATTCCACAACAGAACGTTCAATGACTAACACATTGCCATCTGAAGGTAACCTATGCATTAACTTCTTCTGTCAATACTGTTTGATTTAGAGGAAATCGAAGTTTGAAATGAACTCCAAGGAAAAACAATCTGACAGAACTATGATTATCTAGAACAGTGGATGCAATGCACCTATAAATGCTGAAGAGGAGAAAAATTCTTTCTCAATTATGAAAAAAAAGACATTCATGTTTTAAAGAATTCTCTAAATCATCAGTTTCATACATTTTTAGCTCCTATTTCAGCTGGAAAAGCTAATTTATTTTCTAGCTAGCTGCTAAAATACTGCTGCTTTATAAATACTCTATATAAAAAAAGCTGCCCAAGTATTCAATACAACACACAGATTTCAATTCTAGAGACTTACTTTCCTACCACCACATACACTGAACACTTCTCTAAATCAGATCTTTCCTTCTAGGTTGAACCCAAATTTCATGAGGCCAATTAGCCTGTCTCATGGAGTAGCTACCAGCAATTTTTGAAGATAGATTATTAAAACAGAACAGGTACTTAACAATCCCTTCTCCAGTATATCTTCCTGTATTTGAGCAAGCAGGAGTTAGGATCTACCTCAGGCAAAATTTGAAACTAGACTACTGTTTCATGAAAAGTCATTTCCATAGGTTTTCATTGTTTTTTCTAGTATCTGACACTTACAGAATCCTGTGGGAATAAGTTCCATTACTTGTGTCTGATGCGACATTCCATTGCTTTGTTATCAGGGGCCTTGGTCCCTCGTAATTCTTACATTGGGAGAAATGGTGAACAGTCGTTCTCTGCTTGCCTCCTCCACATCACCGTCATACAACCAAGTGTATTTCATCTCTCCTCATACGCTAGTTATTTTCTGATCAACCTTGTCACCTTGCCATTTATGCAGAGTTCCAAGGTCTTCTCCATCCTCTTTGATAATGCAGTGAGGACCAAAACTGCACTTAATACCTGAGATTATTTTAACTAGCTTTTCATTTGTCATCTACTATTTTAGCTACTGAAGACAAATTTTCTAAATACTTTACATAATAACATATTGGAATAGTAGCCAGTGCCAGTGGCTGAAAACCAGTCAGAATGCTATTGTTAAATATTGTATGAGCATATGCGCATATTTTTGGGCTCAAAACTTCTCAGGTGAGAAATTACAGCAGCAACTTACTGTCAAAGCTCACTATTTCCAAAAGCGAGTATTGACCAGCCCAAATGCAATGAAGATTCATAGGCAGATATTAGCATCGTTGCCACATTCCACAGAAGCCACAGTTGTGACTCACTATCTGGGTGCTCTTCAAGAGACAAGAAGTTGGGTTTTATGTGTATAATCTCCTCTTTTAAAGGGAAAAAACAAGGAACAATGCCTTTGAAGAACTGGAACACTCAAATGATAGCAGAACCCTTCTGTAAATGAACTGCTGTAATAATCTTCTAGTTGCATTATGAGCATAAACTCGTATTTTTCACTGTCTCTAAATCAGGATCTTGATTAAAACTGCCAAAAAAACTTGCTCCCTTATTTTGTAGCCTTTTATTTTATTAAAATATGTTGGATTTTGGAGGTTTCATCATGTGATGGCATACATGTATACTATTGAATTTGAGACAATAAAATCACAGAGTTTGGCTGCACACTTAAAAAAAGTTACATTTTACCAGGATGTAGATAGAATTTGCTAGGTTAAGTCATAGAAACATTTGGCCATTACAGAATTAGAGAAAAAAAAGTAAAGCTAATGAGTTTGCAAAAAAGTGAAGCCTTACTGCATACAATCCATTTTTAAATTTTCCTTATTTTAGATTGTATGACAATTCCTGTTTAGGCTTCTTAGTCTTCGAATTCTGTGGCACTACAGTGGAATCTAAACAAATACTAAAAAATGTAAGCAAGTTACCTGCCTGTATGATTAGGATGAAATTTCCACAATGGTTACCATTTTTATGCTTTTCTTAAACAACACAAAACTCTTATTTCAAAAGAGTCTTATTCTTCTGAAGAGTCCAACCTTTGCCATTATGGTCTCAGTGTTTTACTTTAGTTTTTGTTGGTAAACTGTATGAATAATACTATGGAAATTCTCCCATACTTAACCTTCTCTATTTGTTTCCCCCAAAAGAGTGATAGTTTCTTCTCATTATTACTATTGTATTTCTTCTTAAAACATTAAGCTGGGTGTTTTCAGGACTGGTACCGAACATTAGTCTATGTAAATTTATATCTAAATGCTTCAAAAGTAGATTGCTTTTCACAGCACCCACAGCTTCTGCAGCTACTTATTTATCTAGTTTAAAGCATTCAAGCTGAGACTCTAGCAATGGTATTTGACACCAGCACACTGTACTAACTTACCAATGTCACTATCTAACACCAAAAGATGTCACTTACTCAAATGTAGCTGGCATGTCTAGTCCACTAGCAAGTGAACAGTTAAGTAAAAAACCAAAACAAAGCCATAACACTAATCCGATGCCTTCTCTATTTATTGATTTGTTTCTAAAGACATGACATTTCTGAAGCACTAATGAGTCAAAAGTTATTTCCTTAGGCACAATGGAAACTGGACAGCAAAGTGTATTTCATTTTGAGCATTTAGTAACTAAATCTCAATTTTCCACCTACTTGCTTCAACGTGATAAAAATATATTGAAAGAACTGCATGTCAATTTTGATTAATAACCCTCTATTAAGCTGTAACTATTTGTAGAGTGCTTGTATTATCCAGTCATTTAATTAAAGTAATTTCTCTAACACTATTCATGTAAAAATCTAATCTACTTAATAAGTTTAATATCTTATAATAGAGTCATGAAGGAGAGCATATTATTTATGACTTGGCTACCAGATCTCCCTAGAGACCTGTAGCTCTATGGCCTCCCAATGAAAATTACATAGATAGGAACATAAACATCATGTCATGAAGGACAGCATCCTTGATATGCAAAGTACAGTTATTTTCATCCCACTTGTGAACAGGCGTCACGGTGTTATGGTTTCACCAAGAGTAGCCTTCTCTCTACAGTAAACCAAGATACAGCTAAAATCTTGAGTCACAACAAAAATGTTCCATACTTTGAAGGAAAAGTGCATGGTGATGTGCTTAGCTCTCAGAAATATAGCAGTCACTAGAAAGCCACCACATTTGTTTCAACATTGATTTGAAAGGTTGAGGGACTTGGGTCTTTTTAGTCTGGAGAAGAGAAGACTGAGGGGGCATCTCATCAATGCTTATAAACACTGAAAGGGAGGGTGCCAGGAAGATGGCACCAGTCTTTTTTCAGTGGTGCCCAGTGATAGCACAAGAGGTAACCGGCACAAATTTGAACACAAGAAGTTCCATCTAAACATGAGGAGGAACTTCTTTCCTTTGAGGGTGGCAGAGCACTGGACCAGGCTGCCCAGAGAGGTGGTGGAGTCTCTGACCCTGGAGACATTCAAAACCTGCCTGGATGCCATCCTGTGCAACCTGCTCTAGGCGACCCGGCTCCGGCAGGGGGGTTGGACTAGATGATCTCCAGAGGTCCCTTCTAACCCCTGTGATTCAGTTCTCCTGAAGTCTCTAAAGTATATCTAAAGGAGATGAAATGTACTCTGTTGCCTTGTCTGAATCCTAAGCAAATTTACATGACCTACAAAACTCTGGCAAATCCAGAGTTTTTGTTTGGATTCTCCCCCCCCATAAATGGTACCCGTTTAAATTGCTTGCTGTGCTCTGGAAAGAGCCTTCAACAGAATTTTCTTTCCTTAGACACCAACACCTCCACACAACAAAGTTTCAGTCACATACTTTGTGAGTGGAGAGGACTGAAAAACAGGAAACCTCTGTCCAATAGTTTTGCAACTTGTATCTTACAGAACTGACCAGCAGCAAAGCCTGGACTGCATCCAGCTCCCACAACAATCACCTGAAACTCCAATGGAATGTACAGTTTCAAAGGTTAGAGAAAGAAGAGACTCTCTTTACGCAGGTATACATCTAAATGAGCATTTTACAATCCAAATTAGAAGCCGCTTCTCTACAGCACGGACAGAAGGAATAGGAGAGAACATCAGAACATCTGACACAGAAAGGTGATCTCTGAGGAAAGATAAATCTTAAGTAGAGATGATATATGCTGACCACAAACTAATTCAAAATTTAAAGATCGAACCCACGAAGTAACCTAGGGGTAGTACAGGACAAAACAAAGCAAGTATCAAAAGNCTTACATGTACTGTAACAGCAGGACTTTGTTTTAAAAACTGACCTAGATTTAGAAAAAAAAAGAAAAGGAAAAAAAAGAGGAATATTGTGTTTCTTTTTGGAAACGAAAAGCTTAGACTTACTTTTTCAAATAGGATTACTTGAGGAAGACAGTTCTTTTAAATTGATGAACAGAAATTTATCACTTCACAGAGAGGACAGAAGGACAGGTTGAAGAAAGGTCCTGAGAATTTTCATTAACAACTCTAGAAGTAGATGAGCTAAGGTGGCATATAGTTTAGTACTTTCTGGTTTTTGCTAGAGACTGTTAATACTACAGAATCCCATATTCAACAAAATGTAGAAATAACTAGATTTCCTGTCATATTTCACAGGAATTTGTTACGGTCACATTTTTAGAGGATATGATTTCAATGCTGCTGACATTAGGATCAAAATGAGACTTCATAGGCAAAAGTGAGAAACACCAGCCTACTAAGCCCAAAAGAAAATTAAAAAACCCAATTTTCAAGCCATAGAACTTCTGAAGCATTTTAACAGTGATCACTATAGAAAAAGATGCAATAGTTCACGGAATTTTCAGAGTTGGAAGGGACCTCTAGAGATCATCTAGTCCAACTCCCCTGCTGACGCAGGAATGCCTAGAGCACATCACTCAGGACTGCGGATCTTGAAAATCTCCAGAGAAGGGGACTCCACAACCTCCCTGGGCAGCCTGTTCCAGTGCTCGGTCACCCTCACCGTACAGAAGTTTTTCCTTATGTTTGAATAGAACTTCCTATGTTCCAACTTGTGCCCGTTGCCCCTCATCCTGTCACTGGGAACCACTTAAAAAGAGTCTGCCTCCATCCTCCTCCAACCCACCCTTTAGATACTTATAAGCAAGAATAAGGTCTCCCCTCAGCCTTCTCTTCTCCAGGCTAAAGAGTCCCAGCTCTCTCAGCCTTTCCTCATAAGGGAGGTGCTCCAATCTTTGTTGCCCTACGCTGGACTCTCTCCAGTAGTTCCCTGTCCCGCTTGAGCTGGGGAGC
Organism: Burhinus bistriatus; assembly: GCA_013397275.1. Taxonomy (NCBI): domain Eukaryota; kingdom Metazoa; phylum Chordata; class Aves; order Charadriiformes; family Burhinidae; genus Burhinus; species Burhinus bistriatus. Next base: position 651,209 of record VYXH01002022.1, on the reverse strand, counting down.
CCAGAACTGGACACGGTATTCCAGTTGTGGCCTCACCAGTGCCGAGTAGAGGGGGAGAATGACCTCCCTCAACCTACTGGCCACACTCTTCCCTATGCAGCCCAGGATTCCATTGGCCTTCCTGGTGACAAGGGCACATTGCTGGCTCATGGATAATTTACTGTCTACCAGGACCCCCAGATCCTTCTCCTCAGAACTGCAGTTCTTCATTTAAATTTGGAAAAAGGCAATTTAGTAACAGAACAGAACATATTTTGACACAATAAAAAACGTCTTGTGAGACTACTGCATTATCGTTTTAATACATGACATACAGAAATGCTAAACTAGGTGGACAGCAGATACAGACAAATTTATTTTTTATGTGTGTTGCAGTGACAACAAGGTCCCCATCAAGTCAGAATTGTACTGAACTATTGTTTTATAGCTCAAAAGTATTTTTTCAGGTCAAAAAAAAGCCCTTGGGTTTTGAGAGATGATGGCTAAATTTCATCACAATTCACATATCATTCTGAAGGTATGCATGCCTCTGTTGCAGGCTTTTTTTTT
>VYXH01002022.1:588179-650623 GCA_013397275.1 Burhinus bistriatus | reverse complement strand
TTTTTTTTTTTTTTACATCAATGGATGGTATGAAATTTGACATGTAGATTTTTGTTCAGGATTCAGCGTAGACAGGGAGGAAATATGGAGGACTCAGAGGTCAAGTGTGAACATTCAGGTAGTTAAAAATGCATTTATCGTTTTTAATTTGAAACAGACATCAATAAATGAAAATTATGATCTAAATCAGTATGAGGCATATGAACGCTAACAGTTTTACTGTTAAAATAATATTGAGCATCTCAGTTGACAACTCTACCAAAAATGCTAGACACATAAGTTTTTTCATCTGAAAAGCTCAGAGCTCAACATTGACAGAACAGATGAATAGGGAAAAGATAATTCTTCCTACATAACGGGGATCTGAAGCACAAGGAGTGCAAACCACTTTCCGCAAGATCCCCAGGAAAAGCACATGCTGTGCTCCCCAATGTGTCAAAAAGGTGCTATGCAAGATGACTGAGCCAATCTAACAAATTGCCACCAGCCACATAAAAAAGTTCTGCTGCTCTTCACCCTGTGGCTCTGCCTCTTCTGTGCTGGCCCTGGTGATAGCTGGGACCTTCACTGGCCTAAATAATCTCATTAATCTACCAAGAAACTACTTGCTTTTTTTGCTGAATTAGCTTGCTACAGACTGATGAGCTGAACTGATTTATGGAGCACTGTAACAAGTAGCAAAGCTTGCACAAATAACTGAAAAAGTACGTGATAAGGAAGGAGGGAAAGAGCAGGACCTCCCCCTTTTGGTGGCAATGAGCTGTTAGAATTGGCTCAGCTATTCTGTTAACTTCTCCCATCAAATCCAGTCATGCTGCTAACTTAAACCATAATACCAAACCATTTCACCTGTTAAACTTCAGTAGATCAGTTTACAGACCATCACAACATGGACTTAGTTATTTCCCTCAGTCCCCAGCCAGCTGTTTTCTGGAGAGTCCTACGACTCTGATCATGCTTTTTGCTTTTCCCCAGACCCTTCCAGTAGTATTCCTTTTGAGATGCGTGACTAAAAATGAACAGAGCATTCAATCCCAAAATGACAAAATGGTTCCTTTTATTTGGTATTGATTCCTGATACTCTTTTGTCTTTTCTAGCCAACATGAAGTACCAGGTACTTTCAAGGGAAGTGTCCACAGTGACTTTAAAACCACTTCCCCAGAACATAAAACGAAAATACTCTTAATAACAGTCAGCTTAGTCAAGCCATTTTGCAAGAGACAAGCACATAGACAGTGCTAAAGCCATTCAGAATCCCAATGAAACGCAATCTTTCATCTTCAGACAGAAGACAAAATCCAGGTAAACAGCCTGACCAGTAAATTTCAAGAGAATTCTCACAGGCAATAAATGCTGGAGAATCACAGAAGTGCTTTGTTTAGAATACTGAGAATCAAAAAGAGGAAAGATTCAAATTAAGTGAGGAAGACTAATCCTTAAATCTATTTTAGAATACCAGAACAGTGAATATATGAGAGTCAAAAGAACAAAAGAAACTAAAGTTGTTGTAACACATCTGCATTGGATCAGTTAACCCAAAGTGGTTCATTATCCTTATGTCTGCTCTGAATAAAGAGCTAAGAGTGAGCTACATACTTTTATTTTATTTAGAGGTATACGGAGGTTTAGATCATACATGCTTCTTAATATACAGCTGCTAAAAAATACGCGATCCAGTACATGACATCTCAAAGATAAATGAATCCAAATAACCACCAAACAGGAAAGCATTTCATCCATCATAGAGGCAAGGAGTTTTTAGTTAAGGAGGGAAGTAAGGTAAATGATTTCCAATTTAACACTGATATTTACATCTCCAAGGACTTGAAGCAGTGCTTGTTTTAATTAAGAGGCATAGCTATTCTGTTTCCAAGAAAAGGGAGAAATAAGATGAGCTGTAGGTAAAAACACAATATCTATTCAGACTCTTCTGGGAGATTTCAAAGGGGAGATCACAGATAAAAAAATTTTTGCTGAAGACTAGATGCTGCTCAGACAAAGGGTTGTCTAGCAAGAAGTGCAGAATATGTTTGGTTTTGTTTTGTTTTTTTTTTAAGAAAAAGGAAACCCTGACTGCCACCTTATCAGTAGAAGACAGCAACTAGATAAGACACCTTTGCGATTTAAGCTTAGTGTAAACAGATGACAGAATATAAACCATTTATTCACCTATATTTTCCATGAATATTCACAACAATTCTGTATTTTGTGAATAAATGCTTCCATTGCAGTTTATCTAACTTTTTGATGTGAAGCAACATATTGGGGTGCATATTTGAAGCAGAGAGCATGCAAAAGAACGCTGTACTGTGAAACTATAAACATGCTTGAAAACTTATAATTTCCAGAAGTCACTTGTTGACTAATTATGGCGCCTTTTGATTCACTGTTTCCACAGCAGTGTCAAGAAACTATTTAGATATTTTGCATGGGTTTAATGTAAAAAATAACTCACTCTCTGAACATCCTTTATTCACTTACTTCTGCCTTTCGGCATAAGGAACCTCCCAAGAACTCCTAGGATGTGAATACACAGAAAGATGACAAGTTCAATAGCAACCTTTACTTTAGTACAGTCACAAATGAGTGATAATGCCATATTTACAAATACAAAACTATTCTTTATCTAATCCTCCAAGAAATAGACCTTATACTAACAAAGTCATATGGAAGTACTGACTGAACAACAGAATTGCTCAAAACTGAGGTAACAGCTTTCAAAAGTAACTAGGGTTGTAAAATACATCATTAAAATAAAATGTACTGCTCTATTTTTACTTTTATATTTTATAGTGGTATTATAGATTAAGAATACTCCAGTAGAACATTTAATTAACAAAAACGCTGGTCTCTTCTCCCAAGTAACAAGCGATAGGACAAGAGGAAGTGGCCCTCAAGTTGCACCAAGGGAGGTTCAGGATGGATATTAGGAAGAATTTCTTCACAGAAAGGGTTATCAAACATTGGAACAGGCTGCCCAGGGAAGTGGTTGAATCACCAGCCCTGGAGGTATTTAAAAGACGGGTAGACGTGGTGCTGAGGGACATGGTTTAGTGGTGGTTCTGGCAGCGTTAGGTTGATAGTTGGATTCAATGATCTTAAAGGTCCCTTCCAACCTAGACAATTCTATGATTCCAAAATGGAAAATATAGGGTGCTCCACTGTTCACTGAAATTGCTTCATTACTTTTATCTTGGTGAGAAAATAATGTATATAATGTGTATAATGTATATAATGTATATAAGAAGAAACAAACGGTAAAAAAGCCCATATACTACTTGTACATGGCTGCTAACTTGTACATAGTTAGTTGTTACTCAATTTGAGTCGTGCATGATCAATGCTTGGGTGACAAGCAGAATCTAGGTAGTCTTGATTTAAAAAAAAAAAAAAAGATTACACATTTAACATTAACGGAACTTTTGAAAACATAGGCTATATGATCTATCTCTTAAGACAGGGCATGTTTTTCAAATATTTAAGGAGCATATAGCCCTGGACTCTGCTGGTCCAGGTTCTCCTGCTTGAGCATCATCAGTGCCCCGCAAAACCAAACAGCAGAGTAGATACCTACATATGAATTAGTTGGTTCACAGGCATTGTTGCTATATTCCATAAGCCACAGCGGGCACAGGTACAGCACTCTTATCCAAAAGTGCTGCAGTGAATCAAAACACTGAACTCCCTGTTTGGGAGTGAATCAAATTTCTCAGAGTCCTAGAGGCAAGAAGTACATTTGGAAAGTGATTGAGAGTATATTTTTTTCTACAGTATTATTTACACCATACCACGATGAGCACTAGGGAACTAGGAACAGGTGCACTGTGTCAGCCAACAGTAGTTATACTACAGTACTCAAAGTCTCTCTTCACATACATGATAACAGATTGTGCTAAAAGTAGTCCAGCCCTCTTTAGCTCTAACTAAAATTCTGCCCTTTTTTCTTTCATGGAATTTCCATGAACAACAAGAGGAACTTCAATATCCTTCCACATTCTCCACTCCTCTTCATTATTATTTCACTGCATCACCGCAGTCCCTGTTCAAGAATCCATTTTTTGCTTCTAATCTATACTTACAGTTTCTAAATTTAAGCCAAAAGCTTCTCTTCAGTATTTGTACAATGCATATTTGAATTCATAAATATCACTGAAGTAACACTGTAAAAATAAGAAATATTTCTTTTGGTATTGGCTTTATGCATTTGATAAAAATGGCCACAAGGTTTAAGGTTGTGAGGTGGTTTGGGGTTTTTTGGGTGTTGTTGTTGTTTAAGATCAAAAAAGGATATAAAAAAAGATTTTCTTGAAAAGTGTGGCAATAACAGCAACTAACCTAAGCTGAAATTATATCTCACTGCTGATGAGAAACCAAAGTTTTAGATTGAGTACTTCATTTTACTATTAAAAGGACTGGGGTTTAATTGCATTTGTATCTAGAAGGAACTACTGGAGAATCAAATTTGCCAGATTTTTTTCAATTTAAAATGTACCTAACATCAAATTAATACAAGTTACCATAATTCTTCAATTTCTTCAAGTGCTCCTTGAGAAACAAGGAAATATACAGTCCAACAAGTGCAAGATGTGCCTCAGCTGCTGTCATTGAAAACTCTCTCTTGACCTCATCTTGAATATAGTACATTCGTGCTATTTTACCTCTAAACAGTTAGTGTATTCTCCAAGGAAATTCCTGATTCAGAGCAGCAATTCAAACTCAGTAAGAGAAAGCTTCCTTGTTTCAGAATTGACCAACATGCCTTTAAAGAATTGCTACATTTATTACAATCTGTCATTTAAATGTTTTTAAAAAGTTGCAGAACAAAAGCTGTATAAAGATATACTTTCAGTAAAAAAAAATTTACTGACTGTAAGATACCCCATTTCCTCTCAGATCTGCACAGAACAGTATCTTTGGTAGAACTGGCAGAGAAAGATGATCTACATGACTTCAAGAGAAGGAGTGACAGGAGGCACCAATTTGTATGCTCTAAGACTTTTACACTTCCACTATTCAGAAACACATGGAAATTACACTTGGGAAAGGAGAAAAATGAACACCTGACTACCCAAACCCCACCAGAATTACATGTATAGACTCTCTTTAATACGTTCATTTTACAGCAGCATAGCATGTGGAATAATTTACTCTGCTTTAAGACGGCAAGAAAAGAACGATTATCTCCTCCACTGTCAAACGCACTGGAAGATTTTGCAATTACAAAAAAGAAAGTTGCCTTCATTCATAGCAAAAATATTCCTATTATTATAAAATAATTTCTTAATAACCATTTCCCTTCAAAACACTCAGAGTCGTTTCTTCATATTTAAAAACAGTTTTACAGTTTGCCAACCTAATTTACTATTTTAACACCCACATATATTTTATAATAAAACTACAGGCACATTTACCTACAAAGTATAAACTTATTAATGATGAACCATGCATGGTGGTATCATCACTTTAAATGTATATAATACCAAATGGCTAAGCACTGATATTAGGCAGTATTGTTACATACACAATATTAAATCTGTTTCATGTTATCCTGCTCCCTCAGCCCCACTGAGACACCCCCAGGCTCTATCCCTACTTGGGTAAGAGCTATGTTCAAGGTTCTTTCACTTCATCAGCACAGAGGGGGGAGCCTTAGAGGCAGTGCAGAAAACAAAGCTGAGGCTTCTGTAAATCAATGGATTGCAGTAAAAGCCTTGCAGTCCTATGAAGTGGCCGTGCCGTTGGGTAAGAGATCACATACCCTAGAGACAAAAGTAAATAAAAACCTACCTTGGTGAAACTTTCAGCTGCCTACAGTACAGGCAGATGTCAACTGGGAAGTCAGGACTTGATCACCTAAATTCTAACACCTGCTTCAATAATACTATGACATTTAGATAATATCATGACCCTTTTTTTATACTAGTACTAAGAAACGATTCACACGATTGGGCCTATCACTAGAGGCCATTCTTGTACAGCAATAATCAATCCATAATCACACACAGTTAAATTCCTTATTTCAGTATAAATTAAATATGTGCACCTATTGTAATTTTAATGTTAGAGTTATTCTTCATATTAACGGAAAGTTACTCCATTCACAACAATACATAGAAGTTACTCCACGTGGCAGATGTCCCTGGGGAGCAATCCTCCTACCATCCCACCACAATTGGCTTTGTTGAATATGGCTCCCATACTAATCTTTTGGGATTAAAATATTAAAGAAGTGTTTCATTGACAAGAAGCATTCAGAGCTTGATCTTCCCTTACAACCTAACATCACCTGCTTACCTGTTTGGAACAAGATGCAAAAATTATCTATTGTAACAAATTAACTGTTTAAAAAATTGCCTCTTCAGCTCAAAGTATCAGTGACAAACGCATACAACCAGTATGTAACAAAGACCAGACAACCAAAAAAACCCAAGGAGATACTTCTGTGGAAAATGTAGCAGACTAATTGTTAAAATAACATCTGTGCAAGACTCGAGACGCTCTTTTCTTCAGTTAAAACAATCTGCATACTGATTAAAGCTAGCCTAGATCCTCTGACTTCAGTAACACAGATGGGCATCGAGTGCACAAAACAAAGCAGGAATCAATTCCGGCTTTACCCTACTCTCTCCAACACTCACCAGAAAAATAAAAATATGAAAATATCCCATTTGACCTCTTCAAACTCCTCAAATGTCCACTAGAACAAATACAGTGCCCTGTAGCCTTCTCAGAACAACTAAATTCAGATAACTGCACGCTAAAGATTGAATTGCAACTTTGAATATTTTTTTAATGAAGAATATGCAAGTCAACCAATCCCTTTCAAACTACCTCTTTCAACAGTAACCACAGCAAGAAGAAATTGCCTTTTAAACTCAGTAGCTTCAGCACTTTGCATTGTGATAACTCAGGATTGCTAAGAATTCTGAACACAAAAATCTTGGCACTACAAAACTTNAAGTTACAAGGGAGAAGTAGGAACCTAATTCTTCATTCTATGTATTTAATCCCCTTATGCAGTAAAAGCAACAGAAGTATGACTCTCAAACAATTTAACATCAAATTTACCTGATGATTTTTCAGGTCTAATGACAAAAGCAAAAACAGGCTAAAGGGAAAAAGAATACTTACAAATTTATAACCTTATCCAAGTGGTTTTTTGAGCAAAATTGCTGGCTGCTCTTGTCTTGTTTATGTTGACTCTGTCCCAGCTGAACAAACCTGTGAAAAGCAGTAGATAGGAAAATAAATCAAAGAAATAAAAGAAGTATCCCCCAAAAAATTCAGCAAGTGGAAGAATATTACACCAAAAAAATGAGTCTTTGTCCTGTTACATAAGTCACTGATCATGATCTACCCGTCTGGTAAACAAGAGGGATTTCTAAAACTTTACAGTGGGTGTGTGTGAGAACTCAACAGCTCCTTTTAGCTTGAAAAAGATTTGCCTATTAATTGGTGTCACCTAGTATGTCATGCAATAGAAACAGGCCTCCGCTCCTATGAAACAGGCAGCCCGCTACAGTCAACTTCCTATGACTTTTTCAAAACAATCAGTCAGATGAATAGCCTATGGGAAAAATCAGCAGAAGAGATAGGAAGTCTCTTAAGTTTTAGATTTAAGTCAGTCCTCAGCCAAATTCAATCTAGTTTATTCAGCTAAAATGCTGTTAGTCCAGATCACTTATTTACAAGAACAACCTTTTGGGAGAATTCTCCCCTCTCCAAATATTTGCTGGAAGACACTGAAGATGGAAATATTGTTATGGCTTTTTTTCTTGGTAATCAATTGGAGCAAAATTTAAAAAAAATAGTTAATCACTAAACTTATTCACTCAGTTTAAGAGGAAAAGTCAGAGGGTTTCAAATATATGTATATGTAGTTATCTCACACTCGAACTCAAGTTGTTCACTCTCCAACACATCTGTGCTACTGAAAACAGAAGTGTTAGTTGTGATTTAATACTTTAATTTCCTGAGGCAGAGGGTTTTTTTAATAGTTAGCTTCCATTTAGCTTAAAAATAGTCTTGTCTATTTCAGAAATATTTACGACATTTTAACAGGCGACAATTAACAGTGCACAAGCAACCACATGGAAGAGTATACAGAAGACAAAGGAACAATACATTCCTAAAAACCTTATTGTGGCTTTTTTTCCCGCTTCATTCAGGGTCTATACTGTAGAAACAAAAGCCTCAGAAACATGCGACACCACTTTGGATGCTGAAGGAATAAATACTTAACATTTCTAAATAAGAGAATTTTAAGTGGAAATTAAGATAATTAAGATTCAGTGCAGCAGCCTGCTATTGAAACAAGCTTAAAAAAATAAAGGCAAACTAAAGGTGTAAGTATTTTTATTAATTGCTTCAAGTTATCCAATATTCTGAAACAAACAAGGCCTAAATTAACACAAGCAAGTTACCAGACATCAATAAGATACCACGCACAGTTGATCTGCAGTATACACGCTCAAATTATTTGAGGAACCTCCTGTCCCTTCCAACCTCAACCAAACTGCGCTTCTGTGATTTCTATTTTGATGAGAATTAACTCAAGTTACCTCAGCCACCAGTGAAAATGGCCTGAACAGATTCAAGTGACTTTTCATTCGCATATAGACTTAATATAGATGAGTTTTCATAAAGTAACTTAACCTGAGGTACTTCAAATCTGCGAGTGCCTGATGCTAATACAGAAAAAAATACGTAACATGTCCAACACTGTCAAGTAGAGTCATGATCTCACATCTCCGTTTCCCTCATTACAATAATAGAAAAAGACTTGAAGTGAGAACTGTACTCATACTGTGAAATAAATTGCTGCTATTCTCAAACGATATACACTGTAATAAAGGATGTCAGTAAAATCTATACTTTCCACATAAATCAGTACATCAGACCATAAATAGCACTATGCCTTGTTAGCTAAAAGAGGTAAGGAATTTGCAATTGTTATATTTTTAAAACCTGCATTGCTTGAGGGAAATTAAATAAATGCAAGCTTTTTCTGTATTGAAAAGGATATGAACAGGGAACTTCAAAGCCCCCATGAACTTTACAGTGCTAGTGTAAAAATAGACTGAATGTTAGTCCAGCTTAAGAAATTATAAAATGGGAAGCAGCTCCAATTCTGGATGTTATGAGAGTTGCTCATCTGCATGAAGTTAGTAGTAAACACCAGCTCACAATGGGCCATTTCCAGAACAACAACTGTCCAGTATACCAAAGGGTAATTGTCAAATTGGCATCCATTTTCTAGTGGTTAAAATAAAGAACCAAAGTTAGAGGCATAGGTGAAGTTAAAAATTTCAGAGATAATGAGAAACATCCTCCTCAACCCTTTTCAAGTGTACTATCTTCAAATTACTCAGCGTGTAGGAAATAGGTAGAAATGGGAATTTCAAAGAACTAAAGAGTGCAAGAGAAGTAGCTACCACTAAAGAAAAATTAACAGGAAAAAAAATCTTTTAAATAAAAATAAAAAAAATGATGTTTTGAGAGGATTAATGAACTAAGTCAGGATTAATCATCCCATAGCACCAAATAAGAAGATATCCTAGTGAATTAAAACTTCCCTCACAAACTGAAGATGTTTCAAATATAACTGCTATTACACATTAGAAAATAAAAACAAATGCACACAAGCCCATTTCAATGCATGCCTCACAGGTATTCACTTCAATATACACACAGTGTTTTTCTGAGATGATGCATAGTTTTCTTACACCCCTTTTCTCAAACTCCATTAATTCTACATTCTAAGCAGGTGTTTGAAACATTGGTTTATTAAGCTAATGTAATTGATTTGCACTCCTGGTGTCTTGCACAAGCAATCGCTCTCTTGGCAACAGCACTATAAGTCTTTAGGAACTAAGAGGGTCTTCGATTTGGATCTAAATTTCTCCAACTGATCTCCAGTACTGAATTCCCATTATTCTGACTAGTTTTCAAAGAAAAAGATTGCAGTTTAGGAAAGAATCTCCTCCACCAGGGAACTAAGTAACTTTTCAGTTCAGTTCTAGTTCATCTATAACTGAAATTACTCAAGTTCAGTTTTGGATTGGGTTAAGAAATTACTTTGAACCTTTTGAAATTTTGTGACTTAGAAAAAAAAGATTCAAACCAGTTTCTTTTTGGCTTCAGTGTTATTCTGTGATATTGAGGAGAGAATTTGAGAACAGTAGCGTAAGTACACATTTTTTAACAGCAGCAACACGTAGGCAGTGCTCTATGTGGGGTTATGGCAATTCAGAAACAGCATTCCTGATACAATGGAGTCACTGCCTTTCATTGGAGAAGCATACCATTAATTTGCTGATTGCTCTTGGGGAGCTGGCAGTTCATAGCTCCAGTAGAGTGGTAACAACTGTCTTGTACAGGATAAAGACCAAATTATCCTGGAATAAAAGCAGAAGTTTTTGTGTAGTCGGAACTGGGAGGTGATACCTTGATGCTTGCCCACCAACTCCTACGTCCAACTGCTCACAGTAAGCCAGCAGCTCCAAGCTCCTGAGGAGAGCCTGCAGGTGCTGTGCAGCATGCTGCCTCACACTGTCGCGGTTTCGTTCAAAGTGCAGGAACGGAGTGGGAATTTCCTGGACCACCTAAGGAGCTGTATTTTGTCTTGCACCATGCTGTATCCTATTCATTTCCTGTATGTATGGTTTGAAGTCACAAAACCATTTATTGAGAACAAGTGGTAGTATGATGCTGTTCAAAATGCAGCATGTAAGAGCACACTACTACACACACGACGCTTAGTGCTGTGCATACATATACACACACGTAAACCCACACACCACATGTATTTGCACGTCATTATTTCATGAAACTCTGATAACAGCAAGGGCCAAACTGACTTCTCCCTCTCCTGAAACTTACAGTATAAATATGTGTCACCTAGATATCCATGCTTCTACAGTGTGAATTATTCTGACCTCTTTTCTCAGCTTTTCTCCTCATAGTCTATACCAGATTTAGTAACAGTCTCAAGGTTTCCCTATAAAATCCACAATTTTCTATTTTAAGCTCAAAAGGCCAAGATGTTTCACAAAAAAGGCTGAATATTATTCAGAAAAATCATTTTCCTAGAACACCAAAAGTCACACAACTATTTAAATTTGAGTAAAAGGTTAACAGTTAACACATATCCTGTGATTCTGTGAATAAGACATTATGTTAAAAAAAGACTTAACTTCTCTTCTTCTGTATGCATTTTTATAGAAGAGGCTATTTCACTTACGACTGATTTGAATTAGCATAATTCAACATTTGAAAAATGCAAAAATCACAGACTACATAGCTTAGAACCATGGAACCACTCCTAATATGGAATCTGCTTATTAATTTCAAGGACTATATTAAGCGACAGGTATTTCTACTGAAGCATTTTTCATTTAAGTTCCAAATTTTGCATTCAGAGACATCTGCATAACTTTCACTGAAATGAGAGTTGACACAGACATCTGAAAACAGTTTGATTTTAAAAACAGAATAGTATATATATCCAAGTATCTCTAAGATTTATAATTTAAATAAGTTTAATCAAAGGCAGCACTTTGACAAGATGTATTTAACTAGCTCCAATTACCTTTTACTGATTACCACTGAAAATTTATCTCACCTAGCGTATATTGTGAGATCATCTTCTGAGGGAACATCTGAAAGATTGACTCCATACACATCTTTTGTTGATTGCACTACATTCTGGAACATAAGAAGAAACATTCAGACTGAGGATACAGCAAAAACATCTGAAGAAAAGTTTGCTTTCAAGCAAGGAATTCTTTCTAAACTTGAAAATAATTTCCAAAGTGCAGGCAAAACCAAATAAGTTTCTCATATACATAGTAATCTCAGCTTGTGCGTGTTTTGTTTTTTTTTAAATAAAAATCATTTATTAAAAACGTTCAAGACATTTGTTCAACAAGTAAAGGAAAGAATTCTTGAAAGCTAACATCAGATAAAACATATTAGGAGAATAAATTATATTTATAGGACATATAATGATGTAGGTTTTAAATTTGTTCCGTGTTGAAATTTAATATAGAATAAATCATATTCGTTCAGAACATGCTCCCACAGTTGCTTTCACGTTTCCTGCTGTCAATTCTGAAATAATTACAAACCTCAGGTTGAACAAAACTATTTTTATTTTATACGTTACACAATCATGTCAGTCAACTATATCAAGGAGCCAATGCACATGCAATAGTTCACTATGTCTTAATGATTCAGTGTTAAACTGAGGGGGTTTACTGACAAGACACATGTGACTGCAAGTAAGTCAACTACAAAAATAGTCTTCTTTTAGTTCAAAAAGATCCAAAGTAAAAGAACAACTTTGGAAAGATATGTTCTGACTGGAATTATAAAAGCATTTTATTATTAACTTCTGTGAGATGTGAATAGAAAGGAATTAGCTGTTTGGGTTCCGCCTTCTGCCCCATAACAACACAATTTTTCTCTACTCTACAGTTCCTGGTGTAAAAAATACCAAAATTCAAATCCCTCACCAAACATCTAATAATTATTCTGGAATAACCATAATTACTCAAGAATGCACTTAAAAATATAAGCTTACAAATACGAACTCTTTTACAGGCAAAAAAATGCCCACACTACTGTTTTTCACCCAAATTTCTAGTATTTTTGAACAATACTAAACACAGTCCATTTTCACAAATGAGAAAACAGTAAAGCACAGACTGACACGGGTTAGAGTGCTAGTAAGTTGTCAGTTTAGCTAACAGAGACATAACATGGAATATTTGTAAGCTTAGACTTTTAAGTGCATTCTTCATTACCGTTTCATTGTTAAATTAAGCTTAACTTGAGAAATTAAAAAAAAAAAAAAAGTATCTGAAACATTTCTATGGTTTACCCGTTCTAGAAAATAGAGGCTTATTTAATCAACTAAATATATTATCACCTTTTCCAGTCATAGTTGTTTTGTTTCTTGTTACATTATTCAGTTTAGCCAGGAAGTTCTGACACCCTCCCTTACAGGTCTTCTTTTTAAACTTTTAACTACATGTATAGACACAACAAATAATTGCCACTGCCAGAAAAGTAATTCCAAAACATTTCTTGAAAAGCCTATATTTGATCCTCTACTTAGCCTGGTAATAGAAAAACAACACTCCACAAGCTAAATGAAGATCAGCTGGTCAACACGTGAAAATCTAATGCCTAATACAGTCTTTAAGATTACTGATTTTATGTTTGGTTTCTGAACAGAAAGTTTCCATAAACATCACGCCCTCAAAAATAATGTATCTAAAAGAAGCTTTGTACTTTTGAAGAGAATAAACGAATTTACAATGGCAGGCAGACTTTAATGATAACCCAAGTTAATTGCCAACGTAGCAATTCAACATAACTGAATAGGTAATCTTTTTCAGCACTGCAATTTTAATAAGCAATGACACAAATTAACAACATAAATTATGATTAAAATCTGATAAATGAAAAGGTGCTAATAAAATGGAAAATATTTCTTCCTGCGCATTACTAAAAGAATCAGAATAGCTCACCCAATTGTAAGCCATTCAAATTCAATACTATCTTAAACCATATTTATTGTTTACATGCATTTTTCATTTAAGTATCCTAAAAATCTAAAAAAGATATCTTAGGTCTGAGTGTTGAAGCGTGTTCAATACACAGATGGAAAAACCGAAGTGAGGTAACATGTGCAATGGTAAGAATCAAGAATAAAATTTCAGGTTGGATTTCTGTTGTTAACCCTGTAGAAGCAATCTGACTTGCTGGAAAACAGGTACTCTATTATTCAGAGACAATGGAAAAATTTCAGATAAAGTATCTTGCATAAACAGAAATAAATGCACTTGTATTGGCATAACAATTAATGCAAATTGTCCAAAATTAATACCACAACTTCAGTTATTTTCTTGAAAATGCTTCATTAAGGTTAGGAAGAAGACAATGTTGTACAGAAGGCTGAAAATCATTATCTGAGAACAAACAACCCTAGGCTAAAGACTGAATGGAATGAAAATCTGAATTGTAGCAGAAAAGGCAATTTTATTCTCTGTTACCTATCAGGCACTACATTTTATACTAAGGTCATAAATACTGAAGTTTCTTCAAAAGTGATAGCATGTGCAAGCACAACACTATAACCATTTAAATTAGCTGTGACAAAAAAAAAACCCAAACAAAAACCCCTCAAAACCTCCCAAAACAACATAATTATTTTGCAAATTTGTATAATCTCCATTAGCATATCCTTTTGCTAAGACATTTTTAGCGCTACCCAAAACGGATATCTACAAGAAAGACTTTGAAGAAATGTTACATGAATTAATAAAATAGATATTCCATAATACTTCATACAAATTAGTATTTTCATTAAATTAGTACCCAAGGGATTCCAACAGAATTACGAGTTATGCTAGCAAAAAAAGATTAGTAGCCCACAACTGAGAATACATGTTCTTTTTATATGACTGTGCATACACGATTTCACTATTAACCTGCCATTATCTTCAATCTTGGTAGCAGTAATAGCATAGTACCAATGTGACAAAATTATCATGCCCATTTTTGGAGTTAGTTTAAGTTTTGGTTTGGTTTTTTTAATGTCAGATATATAATTATGAAACAGCAATTTAAAAATCTTCACATAAATCACGTTGAAATTTAGCCAGATTGAACACTAATTTACAGTTATATCCACCTGAGCAAGTGTCATCATTCGGAAGGAATAGATTTGTAACTGAAAGAGGTGGTGCTCAGGACCTCAGACCCATACTACATGTCTTTCAGGGGGGTTGCTCCAGATTATCTCCCATGGACTAAATGTTAATTAGGTAGGTAGATAAGATTAATTAATTAGGTAGGTAGATAATTAAATTAGATAGGTAGATAAGGTACATTTCTGGAGAAGCATCTCCCAGGCTTGTTTCATCCAAAAGGAATGCCATTTGCATGCTGCAAGACCACACCATGATGCAAGCCAGAGCATGGTAAGGAACAATGATCAGAAGTGCACTGCTGCTCTAAATTAATACACTAACATAGACATATTTTACGCTTAATATTATGGACTACACCTGACCTGAGTACTTTTCAAATGCCGTCGGTTTCCAACAGTATTTTTCATTTTTTGAAAATGTTATTTTTCTGTTGTGTTTCACTATTACACAACAAGAATAATAATGAAGTTTTACAATCAGTTTTGCTAATATCTACACAAAGAAAATACACTGGAGACCCTTTTGACTTAATTTCTCAGTGCTTTACTTCTGACTGTTCTATAACATTTACTGGCTGTTTTAAGGAAATGTGAATTTTAAATCCATGATTAGCCTTCTTGCCTACCACCATAATTTCTTACCTCTGTGATTTTTGTATTATCTCCTGTATCAGTCACCTTTACTGGAGTTGAACGCTGAGAAACAGCACCTTCATCTTCTTTGTCTGTCCCAGAATCATCTTCAGAACTACTTGACACTGCTTCCTCACTTGGGGGTGGTGGAGCACTAGCAGCTGTCTTGCGCTGCAGCACGGTTTCTTCTCTATTACTTTTGTTCCTATTATGAAAGGCAGTGTGTATGTATGAAATCAGCAAGATATTAACAACAAGTATTTTAAATTCCTAATTTTTATTACAGTCTTACTGGGGGAAATGAATTCTATCCTCTGGAACAACTTACTGCTCATCTTTTTAATCCACAATTGATTTACTTTTCATCAATCTCTTCTTATTCCAGAGCATTTAAGGAGAGCTCACAGGATTATGCCAGCTTTTCTCCACCAATTCTCCGACTCTTCACTGAAATCCCTCCCCCACACTAACTGAATGAAAAGGAATAAAAATTCATTGAGACATATCACCTTTGGTTTTGATCTGGGAAAAAGTTTCACTTTCTGATTAACAACATTATCCACTCCGCTTTCTTATTCTTGGGCCCAAAAATCTTAATCATGAGGTCACTTTTTTCCCCTCTTCCTTTTCCATACCTCTCCCCTCAATTTAGTTCTTTAATCAGCAACATTTCTTTATGCAGCATGTATTTCTCACTCTAGAAATTCTCGTCAATATGAAGAGGTGCTTTATTTGTAAGAATTCTTCAAGATACAGCATCTATATTTACATAGGCTGACAGTGGGGTTTACTGTACAAGGTCTGACAGGTATACTTTACTTTACCCATCAGAAATCATACTACCCTTGTGTCCTCTACATGCTTTCCTACTGGCCATAGAAGGGTACGTGGTTGCAGCTTCCTCTCAGACATTGTTACAATCTTTCAGGGACTCTGGAGGAAGAGGGACCGGAAGGCAGGTAACAAATATGTTTATAGAGAAATCAGTTCTGGAAACAGGGAAGCAACATCTCCTTGCTGAGGTGACTGTCCATACATGCACTGACATCCTGTATGACTTACCCAAAAGGAAGGCCCTAAAGGAAGACAGCAGCATGCTAAGAGACTTTGACAACAGCTGCTGCAAATGCTACTCTGAGTTGCAGCTCTAGTGTTCTCATCAGCAAAGGCATGGAGGTCACCAGTATCACTTGAGCTCTACTGATTTATTTCCTATGTAACAGAGAATATGCTACACAAACATACAGATAGAGTTTATATATTTGCATTACAATTTCACTATTACTAAAGCAGAACAAAATTTCGTATTTCAGACTTACCCCAACACTGATTTTCCAGTTTCATCGGGTTTACGAACAGTAAACGGACTTGGATCAATCCCCACATTCTTAGGCATAAAATCTCTGGCAAAATAGAAAGAAAACTGTTTATGAGCAAAGTTGAATACATAAAATTTTTAAATTTTCTGGAAGAATCACCTCTAACATCTACCTTTGAATTTAAAAAAAAAAAACCAAAAACAACATTATAAAAAGAAATATCAAGTTCTAACTTCATCATTACAAGTTAAAGTCATATAAATATAAACTGCCTAAGTATTTAAAAAGCTTTCAATTGCATTATGTAGTCACATAACAGCTGCAAACATTACCACTTGCCAAGAAGGCTAGAGCAATGTGCTCCATTCCTATGCTGAAGAAGCCCTGTAACAGCTACACTGTTCTCAAAATGCTGCCAACACTCAAATTGGGTCAAAAAGCTACACGAAACATAATCTGCCTGGGAGTCTTTAGCTGAAGTGTGATTAAGATTATGCTTAGAATATCCAGCTGACTGCTGCCAACAACAACAGAAAAAAAAAAAAAAATTATCTGGCCAACCGTGAGAACCTGATGAACTGAAGAAAACCAACTGTAAAATGAAAGTAGAACAATTAGAAAACAATTGCTTTGAAGGTAGCCTCTGTGATCCAATGAGTCCACAGAAAAAAGCCCATTTCTCAGCATTCAAATGCCCAAACTTTTGGCACCCTGTAATGGAAAATAACTGGAAATTAAAGTGCTATCTTAACAGATGTTTTTAGATTTGCATTTCCATTTCAGTATTATGATTTAGTTTCTAGAAGTTTGCTAAATTTGAAGCATAAAAAAACCCAAAAAAACAAACATCCCACAAAACCTATCATGTTACATAGATGTAACAAAATAAATCAAATGTACATGAAATTCACACCAAATCAACTTCCAGTTAAGGATTTATAGTCCCAAAACATCCCAATATACCGTGTAGAATTGGTCATTGCCAAGCAGAAGGTCTCATCAAAACTGCTCAACTCATATGGCCGAAAAAACTCATTGTGGATATCAATTTCCTCTTCAAACTTGTGGAATTTCTTCACTGTCAACTTGTGTCTGTTTTCAGCACATGTCACTGGAGAAAAGAAAAAAAATAACCTTTTTACTAACAATTAGTGACTCTGCAAAATCTAAACACTAGCCTCCTTACCTAGCCACCCTACCAGGCATTCTTCTACAGCCATATCCCCTCTAAGACAAGAACACATCATATGAAGAAGATGCACCACACATCTTTAATAAATATGCATTATCAACCACCATAATTTGATTTCCCTTCATCATGACAATTCCTAATAAAACATGCTCCACAGTATCCCAGAGAAATGGCACAGTAGCTATACCTTGCCATCTGCAACAGGAATGTAACGACCAGCATATACTAATAAGCAAGGAAAAAAAAAAAAAGAAAAAAAAAAGAGCATGAAGTGTGCCCTGGCACATAAACATATGGAGGTCAAGTTTTAGCCAATTAGGCATCTCTTGCATCCTGCAGTTGAAAAATCATAGTGGGCGGGGGGGGAGGGGAAAGTATTTCACAGTCATTACAGAAACATCTAAAACAGTTAAAAAGCATTTGTGACTAAAACTTCTTTTTCAAGATACTCTTTAAGGCAAGGAGCAAATATACTTCCTACCTTCATCAAAAGGAAGGGGTAAATGCTTTAGCACACCTGTGGTCCACCAGTAAGTATAGCTGTACAGGAGAAACAGACACACAAATGATACTGATCCTGTATCCAGTATCTTGATTTGATCTTGTACCCAGCATTTGTACATAACAGTTACCCAACTATACAGTGTCACTTCAGTAAACATTTCTCTATAATTCAAGTGTGGAAGAAAGTAAATAATTATCCTTGGATGTAGTATTTCAACAGGCCCCTACCCTACTACTTTGCGCTCAGGCCATGAAATTCAAACACATGAAGCTCAATACAGGTATGGAGGGAAGAGTGGTTTTGTTCTGTTAAACAAAATACATTTCAGGTGCCTACCCCTACAGTACTGCAAATTAAGGTCTTCGTACTTATAGAAAGTATTTATGTATTTCTCTTGTTCTGGTCTTTAAAAAACAAAACCAAAACAACCCCATCAACCCCCACCCACCACTTGTTATTCAGATCCTAAAATTTAGGACAATGGTATGAAGAAATGAAGGTCAATGGTAACAAAATAAAATCAGAATATTGTCAAAGCAGCCGACGTCTACACATAGAAACACATTTTGATGTGACAGCTGTCCTGTGTCTGAGAACTGTATGTTGGCATAGCTAACAGCAAAAAAACAGGCCCTGCTGGAAGCTTATTCAGGATTTCTGAAAAACAACAAAGTCAAGCAACATTCATAAAATATAGCATGTTTTGTCTTTCGTTCATATTTACATATTTTTATTTTCTCTTCTAAAATATACTTTAATTTCTTCTCTAAATTGTTCTGATAGTTCCTTTAATTTTATTACTTGCAATGAAAAGACACTTATCTTCTTTGATTTTTATTTCAAATACGTGTGTATTCACAGCACTGTAAGGGCCGTAGTCAGAATATTAATGCTTTTATCTCCTACTCATGTCAACGTAGCCATCTGGACCAGAAACAATGGGTGTATTCCCATGCCCAGAGACAGATTTGTTAGTGGGACTTAGCAAACAGTGCAGAACAGGCAGGGCAACACACTTCAATTCCAAGAACTGTGTGTGTCCTAGACAGAAAGGAATGAGTTATGCCTGACAGTCACATCTCTTCTTGAAGTACTGTTTCAGGCCATGCTAGCAAGCCATTTTCTTCAGCGCCTTCAGAAGCTATGCAGACACACCTAGTTTTGCTGTTTGCGTAAATGGTAATAATGGTGCAACAGAAAATCTTCTTTTCCATATTCACCATCCTCTCCTGTGAATCACAAACTACAGAATAGTATATATGAAACTCATTATGAAATCTCTTCTTTATGATGGAGAGGCAAATAAAATATAGGAAAAGCACAGACAGCCAAAACAAGTTCCAACGACAGGAAACAACATCATCCTTCTCTTCCTATATCCTTGATTTCATTATGGTTTTTCATTATTTCCTTTGCTGCTGTGCCCAAGGAGTCCAACAGAGGCACTGCACAGAGAGGCAGGAAGAAGTTATATGAAGGAATCGTCCAATAGTTTGGTAGAAACAAAAAATTACTCGGAAGAGTTTTTTTCACCTAGCTACTTATTACATGGAGGTGTCACATTGTTCACGTGAGAAAACATCTTGGTTGTATATTATAAGTGCTCAGAAGAAATTCTGGCCAGAATGAAAGGTAAAACTAATTAACAAGTAAATGAAGAACACCAACTTTTTTTTTTTTTTCTTAATATTCCACCTCATTTGACAACAGTATCTGTGACAAATAAGACACAGTTGTTTAACACGGTAACAGATGAGATCAAGACATTCGTATATTTGCAAAATATCAGGCGAATTAATTTTTGGTATACAATAATGTTCAGAATCAGTAGGCAATAAAATTAATGTTGCATGTTTCGCATGTGCCTGAAATAGCACTTGGTTGTATGGTTGATATGAGCTAGCATCAAGAGAAGCTTCAAGAGACAATTGAAATTTAGAAGCAGTCATATCACATGCCAGCTGCTGTGACAGTTTAATGGAATAAACAGCCAACAGGGACTGAATACACTGTTTAAACACTTGCAACTTTCCCCAGGCAAAAATCCACATGCAGATATTCAGATCCACCATTTGTGATACAGAGCTTTAAGACCCACAGAATGAACAAAAGATACAAACAGTGAAATTCCTAAAAGAGAGAATTTAGTTAACAAATCTGGTACTGCCCTTATTAAAATGGATATTTTTTTTTTTTTTTTTTACACAAAGTATTCATAATCCTTGAGAAAATCATTCCACATTGTGAAGCACTATAAAATTATTTTAAAATTTTTATGCTATAGCTCTATTATTTCTGTATATTACCGTGCGACTATAATGGAATGCAAATGAAGAAAAATAGTCTTCAAAATAGGCTAGACATGGCTGAAAGGAAGGTATAAAATCATAGGCTTTCTGGAATGCACAGCTACAGACTAAGTGCATTACACAAAAAAGATAAAGAAATGTTATCCTCATCACCTGATCTCAAATACAACACTAACTTAACAAATCTGACCATCAAAAATACACCTGTATACTGCTTAAAGAGACAGTGGTAACCTTACTTCAGTAATATAGGGAAGCGTTTCACACTGCAAGCTAGAATTCCATATGAAATGAAACTTTTTTTCAGTACAACAGGAAAATAACACACTAAAGCAAATCCTTCAAAACACCAATAGCTGACATTTTTTATACTCCCTTGAAGCTGTTTTTTGTTTTGGTTTTTTTTTAAGTTTTTCTGGACACATAAAAGACAGTAAGCTAGTTTTTGACAGGCTGACCAAATTATTTGGTTACCAGCATGCATTTTTTAAATTTATTATAGCAATACCAAACAAAAAAACAGAACAGCAAAATACCTTCGCCTGGTCTGTGACAGACTGAGGGTGTTCCTGTGATGCAAATAAAAATCAGTGGGAAGTTCCCAGAGATGAGGTTTTCCTTCTGTAGGCTTGAACACTCCCAGAAACAGATTGATAGAATCTTGCCTGTCTGCATCTGTTAGACAAGAAGTACACTTAACACCAGGAACATTGCAGAGCTCAAGCCTATTCAGACATTTGCTTCTTATGTTTGCTCCTCACGGATAGAGTGTGTATGTCCTACATCTTCTACAGGGACCTCTGGGCTTCAACCACCATAACAAAACTTCATTTAGCCCTGACCTTTCTGCCACACTGCAGTGTATGTGGGGCCAGTACCAAGGAGCTGAGGCAGAAGCTCTGCTTAGAGGCTTTGCAGAAGCAGATCTCATGTTCCAGCTCTGTCTCCCACTTCTGCATATATGTGTATGCATGAAGCACGTGCATGTATTTATGCATGTGTCGGGGAATCTGACATATCATAATGAATCGACTGCAGTCTAAATAACAGAAGAATGATGTATCCATACAATACACAAGTTTCCCAAAAGACACACAAATTATTAATTCTTTGGGTTCTTCCAGCCAAAATGAAGTTTAATCATTTTACTGATTACACAAACACCTTTTAATAATTTGGATGTTTTTTCCTGTTGGCTTAAATCGTCAATTTCTCTTACCATATTCTAAGCTTCACGAAACTAAATAAGGCAAGTGCTAAAATCCAGTAGTTACATACCACTGTAGATGAAGTATAAGAAATGTATGTTGTTCACTTACATCTTTGAAATCTCTTGCTACCTAGCTGCAGATAGGATTAGTTACAACAGATACAAAGAAAAGCTGAAGTCAGATGAGGCCTTGGGGATCGTGAACCATGAAGAAGACAGCTTTGCAAGCAGAGTCGTAGGGATAGAGGAAGGATCTTCACATATGGGGGGAATATGTGGAGAACTGAGCTCTATTTGTGCCCTGAGGAATTAGCCTGTGGAAAGCTCTTGCCTCCACTATTGTTTGCACTTCAGTAATCATCAGACAAGGAATAGTTCAGACTAGTTCAATAGATAGTGTTACTCCTTCGGTTCTCTCCATATTTCAAAAAGAGTATTATGAGAGTTGAATGTCCCTTTAGCAACACACCGCATCAAAAAGTCAAACTGAAGTCTCAGTATACCAGAAAGCAGGTAAAAAAATGGGCAGAATCCACAAAGCAGTGGTATGACAGCAAGGACAAAGTTGGTTCCTGGCCACCACCAAAGTTTTGGTCAATACCTCCTTCTCCCCAGAATTCAAGCGTCTGTGCAACATATATTTTTTATAGGGAATTAAGACACACAAACAGCTGACAAATGAAGTGCTATGTAGAAACTTGGTGACAATAGGATTTTAGAACAGTACGGTACTTTACAGAAGCGTGCATATGCGGAGGTCAGTACTTGGACGTGGGATCTTCCATATAATCAGTCACATGGTGTAACAGGGCAAGGTACCAGGAAAAGTGAAAGAAAGGGGAAAGCTCTTGACATTGCTTGGCTCCCCTTCCCTACTTAGGGTGGCTTTCATCTGGAATCTGGCTTTTTTCTTCCTTTTCTATCCACTCATATTCCCTCCAAATACTTCTACTGTCCCTTCAGAGCACTTGCCCAAAAAGATACTTATTTTACCTTCTTTCTTGCTCCTCACCTTCCCAAATTTTCTTAAGAAGATCAATGTATAAACACTAACTCTTCTAGACAGTAATACTCAAAAGCATATGTAGGTCCTTATGGTTTGCAGGCCATACTGTTTCTGCAAAACAGTGTCACAGTTTAACCAAGACATAAGGAGAGAATGAGGAAGGCCAGAAATAGTGCAAGAAAGCTATGCAAAAAGTTCAGTAAAAAGGTCTAGAAAAACAAACAAACAAAAACCACAAAAAACCAAACCAAAACAAAAAGCCCTTGTTGAGGACACTGAGAATTAGAGAAAGGAAAAGTCACAAGCAATAACATGTATTCTTTCTTCCTGATAAGTTATTTAGTTAGTGGTTTAAAGAAAGCGCTGAACAAAACCCAAGAAAACTCTCTAAGCAAAGAAACTGGAGGAGCCCTAAAGACAAAATTAACTAATGTGAGCAAATAGGTTAAAATTGGTGGTAATATCTGAAAGCTAAAGGCAGAGATGAGCCTCCTTTGTTCATTTACCATTGTTTCACCTGCCAGGAACAGAAGGTATACTGAAACTGTTAACTAAATAATTGTAAAACAATTAGAGTAAAACAAGATAATTCAGTTAAACTATGTCACTACTTATATGACAGATGCTAAAATGAAATTAAACGAAATTTTTTCTGTGAAAAACAGCTTGAATTTAAACTCATATCAACTGAATTAACCAATCTGTTGTCTGAAACGGTATATAGCAGCAGTTCATTAAAGCATTCTTACCTTTCTTGCACAGCAAAAAAGTGACTGCTATTAAATGTCACATTGCAAAAGGACTGAAACTCTCTTTTGCATTTATTGTTTTCAGTTGTGCCATTGTGTTTTAAACTTAAGAGAAATACAGGACATTTATCAGAAAATGTCTTTCTACTGTCTTACTTCTCAACTCATAATTTAAAAGTAGGTAAAAAACTGTAAGATTAAAGATTCTTTGTGCATAAGTCTTCAAGCAGGCACAAACATATGCAAGTGACTGGGGAAGCAGATAGTTAACTTGAAAGGTGACAATCCTCCCCTCTCCTTACTTTAAGGGTTGAACAATTTTATGACTTAATTTTGAACAAAAATAATGAAAGCTTTTGTCTTCCTTTGAAACACTGGCCAGAGAAAACAGGATATGGAGCTTTTCAGATCAATTTTCTTACCTAGATAGAAAAATATTTCTTTTCAAAAATAAATAAGAAGGTCAATGCACTGTGGAGCACAGACAAAAGAGCAAAGAGGTTTTCTCTCTTCATTGTTAGCACTGAATGTTATAATTATGTACAAGCAAGTAGAAAGACTGCACTGATTTTTCAAAAGATACTGCAATGTACGTGTATACTAGCACATTTTTAAGACCATTTCAGAAAACAGGAACTGAAGGGGGCCATTTAATTGAATTAGCCTAAAATAATCTACTGCTCTCAGTCTGAGTTTGCAACTGCACTACACGACAAATTACTAAATCATGAGAGATTCAACACAATTGGGACTATAACGTCCCATGACTAAAAGGTTATAGTAATTAAGTTTACTTTCATACAACACTAAAAGGTAGTTTACTATGTCCAGTCCTGTTTGCAGATAAATAGATTATTCCAGATTCCAGAAGCTTATTATGCATGTTGCAACTCTAGCACTGAAGTCTGCAACGTCACATCACTTTCTAAAAGGCATAAAAGCCAGAAGAATATTATTATTTGGAATATACTATCATTTGGAATACTGTTTTCTAATTTCTTTGACAATCACAAATGAAAGAAAAAAATATTAGAATTCAACTAAACAGAATGCCTGCCAGCGAGGGTGTTGATGGAACACTTAATTCTTAGCTAGATAATGTTCTTTTTTTTTTTTATGGTACAACTCATTTGCTTATAACCAGGGTACTTCAAACAGTCAACTTCTCAAACTACACTGCACCCTCTACTTTTTTCAAATGCTAGAATTGAAAACATACATGAAAAAAGTCAATTTTTTTGCCTAAACCTGTATGATTTTTTCAAGTTACCATAAAATTGTCTCATTTTTAGGAGGAAACCTTGGTTTTCTTCTAACCTTCAGTCACTAACTTGATCCTGAGAACATTCTTTTTAGTTCTTCACTCTTCTATTATATAGGCAACATATTACAAATTTAGAGGTACAGAAAATCTATAGAAAAGCTAAGACACTTATCAGGAACTAGGGTGAAACTACATTCCAAGTTACCTTTCTTACAAGTCCAAGTCTTATCTACTGGATCAGTATCTCCAGGCAAGTCACCTAACTGATACATGTCTTTCTTTTTCTCATCTGTACAACTTAATTAGTAGTGATTATCCCAAGAGCTTTGAGGTCAACAGATGAAACCATTTTCTTAAAAGTATAAATTAATTTTAGAATTATGTATTTTTCATGATAGACAAACAGAACAAGTGTAGCTAAGTGATTTATTTAGGAGGCACTGTTAGCAGGCCACTTGTAATCTTGTTCTGAATCTGATATACAGTATGACCATAAGCAAACACACTAAAATTTTCTGTGTCTGTTTACTACTGGTACACAAAATTCATAAGCATTAAAAATAAAAAAAATCTCAAATCAGAAACACAAGGAAATGCTGACTCACGAACTGGCTAGCCCTCAGATTTTTATTTGTATTTTTAAGGATGCATGATGGATAGCAACAATAATAAGTGCAGTATAGCAAATCAGAATGTTGTTCTAAAAATGCTTCCTTTACCTCTGCTTTCTGAGAAAACTTCAAGAATAAAGTGATCTCTCTCAATGTGTCACATTAATAGGCTTGCAGATGCCACCTGAACAGATTTGGACAGTGAACCTCTACATTTCACTGAAATCAATCTTTTAAAACTTCATACTAAAAAGGCTGTAAATACAACATTGAATGCTATCTTTCAACAATGCCATCTGCAAACACAAGGAATGCAAATATTTGGCTCAAATGGGATGAAATACCAAAATCATATGTAAATTGCAGAAAGTGTGCAGCACCTTTATGAAAGTTTCACTTTGCCTATTGACTTCAGTAAATACTAACATCTGTTTGTGTACTCGGCTACAAATTTGCCCAGGTGACAAGATGGACTTTTTTTCAGTCAGCATTCTTTCTTCTTTTTGTAACATCTTTTCCAAACAAATTATTTTGTTACTAAAACACATGCATATCTTGACTATACTTGCAAGCAGACCACATCTCCAAATGTGGTTCTAGAACTTTGCTCAAGCTTCCGCCTAAACTAAGTGGCTGCCGTAACAGCGAACAGCTTCAGAGATTTGTTCTAGCTTGTACTGATCAGTACAGGTGATACTGCAAGCATGCTTCCTTTTGTTCATAAGAATTGATAAAGCCATATCTTATTGCCACTGCAAACAATAAGAGACCATATCACTGAAATAAACAAGCTCGCCGTTTCTCATTAAGTTTGAGCAAACATGATACACAAATTGCATGAATTACATTCAGAAACAGTACTTTAAAAGCTGTGCTCTCACATCTTGTTACATACACAGAATTGTCACTAACAATAGCAATAACTTCAGCCAAAGAAACCAGAGATTATTTAAGTATTTGTAGCCTGTGCCCAACTCTCTGTTTTAAAATTCACACAGTTTCTAAATAATTGCAGTCTACTAGAAAAAAAATGCAACTTCCTTCTCTGGCTATGCAGCTTTTGTGAAAAAGAGTAATAGAGGACTGACACAGTATTTAGAACACAGTAGCACTCAACGTTTGTCATCCTGACAAGTCTTAGACTGTCCTTTGATCATTCTTTTAGACCTCCCTCATAACTTCTAAAAACACTAAGCATTTTTTTCAGTTATTTTGCATAAGGTATGGCTCAGCATTTTTCAACAAGGTTTTTTCTTAGCAATGGTGTCCAGAACAAAGTAGAACAGTATCAGTGACTGATACAAGCTAGTAAAGGAGTAAGCTAATATTTTACAACTTATTTATCTCAAAAAATAGCTTATTTACTTGTGTGCCTTGCTTTTTAAATTTAATTTTGTCTTTTCTACCACAGATTCAAGTTAGTAGCTTCTATTCATGCAAGACAGTTACATGCATCAGAGCTTGCTTTTTGTTTGAAGTCCCCAGGAACATCACAAGAAATACTTCACTTGAAGCCTTCTGCTTGTGTTTAGATTTGCCAGTTTCCTTATATTTGTTGAAGCCATTCTGTCCATTATTTTAACAGCCCTATTACAGCTACCTGCTTCTCTACTGATCTACAAATGTCACTGGCAGTTTCAGTGCTACATGTGTACACTTTCTAAATACTTCTTACATCAGTTCACTAACTTTTACCAAATGAGGCTATAGGATTCGACATACATTTGCAGAGGATATGAGATAAAGACTTCATCAAATCAGAATACTCATTTGATATCCATCAGGTTTCACTAAATTATTTGGAAATTATAGTATAAAGGATCTCTGTCGTAAGATCATAGTACTGATTACTGAAACATCACAAGTAAGATGTTTTTCAAGTAACAGCTTAAAAGAAAGCACTTAAAACTAAATTTACCTGAGAAAGCATTACTATAGTATCTTGAGAGTGTTTGCATAATATCTTTGGAATGCTGAGTCCATGGAGCTATCTTTCTATAGGTTTTTACTCTGTGGACAAGCTGAGAACCTCCGTATTGCAGAGAAAGTGTGTCTCCATGATCTTCATATAATTCTTCAAATAATCTGAAGAAAAAGAAAAATGTGACATCAACCAAACCGCTGAAAGTAGTTTTTAAGAGAAAAATATGAAGTATTATAATAATAAAGTTTTTCTGTTTAACAAGCAATATGTCTTCTCCTAAGTACTTCTGCCAGTTTACAAAAACAAGTATGTCATTAAAACACATTAACTTACAAACACTGTCTCTATTCTTTAGTCAGATAAATATCTGGAAATTTTATTCAGATATAATAATTACTAAGAAGGATTAGACTAAGATTTTTCCTAATTTATAATACATCAGAATGCATTCACACTACAGAAGATGCACTTCTGTAGATTCAGTGAGAAAACTAACATATCCTACTAGCCTGCAGGAAGAATACAAACCATGTACCTTCACAAACTAAGGTATTTTAAATACACTAAATGGGACAGAACATGCCAATATCTCAAGGCTATGTTTTCTGTCAAGTCCACTGGGAATGAAGTTAACATATCTTTCAAAAAATCTCCCTACTTATGATAATGATGGCTCAAAGGTACAAAGAAAATAAACATGACTTGTAAGAAGTGTGAAGGGTAGTCAGATATCATTTGCTGGGGCCAGAAAAACACGATGTAAGAAGGCAGAAAGAGTCAGCTGCTAAGATGAACAAGGAGACCTGGCTAAAAGCAACACAGTCCTCTAGCATCAAGTAGTTGACACTAGACTCCAAACTGAGAACAGTCCAAATAACAAAAATTATCAAGAAGCACCCCATCAATGACAAAAACAGGACAACAGTCTCAGAAAACAAGGCTCTCCTAAGGAGATGACATCCAGTCTAAAAGATAACAGATTGAAAAGTGCTTCTCAGAAATGGAGACTATAGCCTTGCTGGAGCAAGACAATGACAAGGACGACGTCTTGCTAAAAGAGGCTGAAAGCGTAGTTAAGAGGAAAAAAAATAAAATAGAAAAAAACAAAAACAAAAACCAAAAAACCCAACGACCAAACCTGTGGAAATGTATTTCACATCAGTATATCAAGACGCAATAACTCAGGCATCTGCATGTGATACAGTGCAATATCAGAGGAGAAAGTCTTTCAGGAGTGGAGAGGAGGGTAGAAACAAACAAAACAACAACAGCAACACCACAACCACCATAAAAAAACCCAACAACAAAAGCATTCCTTTAAGAAAGTTTCCAATAAAGGGATAGTACTGCATAAGTAACTCAGCAACCATCTGACTGAAATTCTCCTCAAAAGATTCTGTATGAAGAACACTTATCTGAGCTGCAAATCTATTTCTGCAAAAACCAAATGGCTGTCCAGCAAACCTTCTGCCCAAGGTCAAGTACAAAAAGCTCCATTAGGAAGAAACAGCTGCAGCAGTTTCTACAGCAGTTAATAACTTTAAAAAAACACACTACAAACCAAACAAAACAACTCCCCCCCAAACCGCTTGCCTCCACACAAATTGATAAGAGCTCATGATGTCATGTATAAGAATCTTCCGATTGTTTTTTTGGATTTGTTGCATTTTGGTTTTTTTTAAAAAACAAGGGGAAAGACAGCAATCCTGATCAACTAAAGGCTAAAAAACCTGTTGAAGACAACAACTGGCAGGTAAAAGGATGATACCTCTCAGAAATTTCCCAGTCAACCATGTGGGATTGATGAACAGAGTTGCAATGACCCTGCGATAAAGGTTCAGAGAAAGCAGACAACTTTAAATTCATTAAGGATGTTGATTCACTTGATTTGGAAAGGACTCGTAGAATTAAATTACCCCTCCACAGCATCAAAATACTAAGCCTGCATTCAAACAAAGACTAGTCTTCCGTAGAAAGAAAAGTAGTTAACTACATACAATAAAATGAGCTGCTAATGTACACTTTGTCTAGGAAAATTCCTAGATAGGACAACAATTACACTAAAGGAATCACTAAGAAATATAGCTTGCAGAAATGGTCCTGGGCAATAAAGTCATTAAGAAGATTAATCTTGCTAGATACAAAATTGAACTGTTCAAGACACACAGTTTCTTCATCCTTCAGGATGGCCAACTGAAATAAAATGTTGAAATCAGAAATTTAATTCAATAGAAATTCTCGATTGTAGCCAGCCAGTGAAACCATATGAGACAAATCAGAAGTATAAGAAGGACAGTCAAAGCACGCGATGAAGAAAAGTCAGTATTTCAGACACATTAGCTAAATTAAGGAATATAGGCCACTATAGATTACCCTTTTGGCCAATTAGAAGAGTGTAAACGAAGAGGTAGAGTATGCAGGAAGCAGATACTAGATGTGAGACAATACAGGGAACAAGGATGCAGGAGGTCAAAGTGAAAGACCACACAACGGAGAGACAGTATAGCACATGCCTGTCTTCAGAATTTGTTGCATTGTGAAGAAGGACTTTTTTAATTATTCTGAATACAGTAATTCAGAAACAAGTCTTAACAGATGACAAAATCCGTTTCAGACAGGCATACATACAGTGCAACAGGGAAGGAAAAAAAAAAGTAAGATGTGGCCAGATAAAAGTAATCTTTTATGCCAGACTAATAGCTACATTTCAGAGAAATAATGAGAAATAAAGTATCAGGAAAATCAGAGCCAGAGCAACTAATATAATTTTAATAGATGATGGTAAGAGATGGAAATTTGAGTGGCTGGGGCATACAAAGGGAACAGGAGGGAGAGAAGATAGACAGGAAACATGGGACACTTGCAGCAGGAAACAGAGGAAATTTAGGAGGGGAAGAGGAAAGGAAAAGGTGGTAAAGCTTAAGGAAACACAGTAAAATGCAACCTGAAGTGCTGAAATAAGTGGTAGCTGTAGAGGACATCATAAAGAGTGGATATAAGAGACTTGTCCATCTCTTGATCCCCTCGAGTTAGAACCCAACAGTCCCGACTGCCGAGTCCCCAGGGGGCTGTACAGGAACTGGCATTTGCAGCAGCAGTTGCTTGCTCCCAGAGGCAAGCATGCAGCACCTAGCAGCTGGGACACGGTGGATGAGAGGCATTGCTAGCACACTGAAGAAGCTAGCCAGAAAGTGCTAATCCTGGCCGTCAGGCAGAGGCCAGGAGCCACTACTTTGCACAGTGAGCCAACATGCTGCAGAGACTGATTCTGTGGCATAGTGCCTGGTGCCAGGAGCAGGCAAGTGCTCAAAGCTAATGGGAAGAAGAAGAGCTGAACGTACATCTCGAGTAAAGGGGTAGGGAGACCAGGTACTTTGTCTTTTTTGAAATACAAGTTACATCTCCATGTTCTAAAAATAACAAACCACTAGTCAGAACTAGCAATGAAGCCGTAAGTTTCACAGTCACAATAGATACAAGGAATAAAACCAAATCAACTCAAGGACTCTTACATTAATTTCTGAAGCATATTCACAAGTTAAGTAGCTTAGTTCCCCCTGGCCCTGAGAGCATTTCAATTTAAATGCTGGGTTTTCTTAAATGGTTTGAGGATGCTTGAATAAGTATCGCTGATACTTGATCCAAGAGAACAACTATGCTGAAAACTTTTCTTCAAGAAACCAAAAAGGACAAAATTATTCCAAAAGAAAAGTAGGAAATAGCAAGGTAAGATGTACTTCTATACAAATACCAGTTTGGCATTCCCCATAAAAGCATGTACTTATTTCAGGTTTGGCATTTGGCTTTTTTGGTAGCGGTTTTGTGGGGTTTTGTTTGTTTATTTTGGGGGGTTTGTTTTTGTTTTTGTTTTTTTCATTTTGCCTCAAGCAAGTGCAAAAGACTGGGGTAGGGTTCTTGTTACATTTATTCAAAAGGAAAACTCTTTGCTTTAAGTTTAGGCATATAAAGAGAATGAAGTCAAGCAGTTACCTTGGAACAAGCCTGATTAACATACTTTTCCAGAAAAGCAAATTTTCAGCATGACTGGATTTTCTCAAGAAAATTTCAAGTATGGATGATTTTTTTAAACTTGCATAAATAAACATTGCTAAATCATTCCAAAAGAAAGAATTGCACTCTTCTTCTATATAGACATACTCTTCCTAAATCTCTTGGCATTTTATTAAAAAATAAAACTAT
Organism: Burhinus bistriatus; assembly: GCA_013397275.1. Taxonomy (NCBI): domain Eukaryota; kingdom Metazoa; phylum Chordata; class Aves; order Charadriiformes; family Burhinidae; genus Burhinus; species Burhinus bistriatus. The sequence goes on along the minus strand of VYXH01002022.1, from coordinate 618,981 downwards.
GACATGCTTTATTAATGCATCTTACCTAACAGCATCCGTATCAAATTGTAAATTAGGTTTATCAATCAGTCCCAATGAATAGAGTTGGTATGCTAAAGCACATTTTCCCACCATAAATTGGGCTGTGTTAGTGCGATCCAAACAGTCCACACAATTGGTTCGGAGAACTCCAGTCTGGTAAAGCAATCCAAATAAGAGACTTTTCTTAAAGAACAAATTACTACACCCATGATTATTACTTTTTTTTCCTACTATCTCAAGACTTGTGAAATCTCAAATACTGAATTTTATGTCAGATCACAAAAATGTAAACAAAGACATTTTTAAAAAAATATTAAAAAGCCATTTACCTCTAGCAAGCTACATTAGACTGCTGTAAGCCCTACTTTCAAAATATTCTTGCTTCTGTCATCACAAAAACTGCATCTCTCCTTCAACTTACAAACAGCCCTAAAGCTTTACCTTGAAAAGAAAGGCTGTGTTATTTCAGTGAAGAAGGTCTTATTTTCAAGTATGCAAAAAACAGTATCTACTTCACTGTTTATCTGCACTCAGGAAACATATCCCAGTGATCAGATAGTAAAGGAATGGCCACATGTCTTCCAAGATGAACTGCAAAACTATGAATGGCAAATCAAAAGCAACTAATGCTTCTTAAGAATAATCCTGTATAAATCTGTTACTCTAGTTTAGTCAGCACTTTTCTGACCTTAAAGAAAGCAGTGTTTCTAGTTTTATTTTTTTTTCAGTGATGGAAATTACAACAATGTACAGAATATTCAGCAGTGGTGAAAATGCTTTTAAAAACCCGTTTTCATGTGTATGAATATATCAGACTTAAGTATGTTTCTTCCTCACTTCTAATATTGTATTATGCCATTTGTTAAAATGCCGCTGCTGTTGGCTGTAGCTCTACCAGTGCTGCTACACCAGTAGCACTACAGACTAAATAGCAATGGAAACTAGTTTAAAATATGAGCATTTCTCAGACTTCCTCCAAAATATAGTTTTAACAGCATAAGGTTTTGTGGTACTACCTAAGAACTTTAAGCCTTCTTTCCCAACTGGGTTTCTGGGATGGACTGCAATAATGCTGTTTACTATAAATATTAATATAAGAGCAATCTGTGAATCACCAATTGGATATTTAAGTGAAATGGTTCACTGGCCCTTTGGGAGCACTGATCTAATCACTGTAACTATGAATTAATTAAGTATATTTTAGTACCTGCAAGCGACCAGTGGAAACAACATAACCTCCCAGTTCGTTCCACCTGAAAGGGAAACAAAACTGAACTACTTACAAATCTTTANAAAAAAAAAAAAAAAAAAAAAAGAAAAAAAAAAAAAAAAAAAAAAAAAAAAAAAGGGAAAAAACCCCAGATCATACCATGTATTGATCTGCCCAGTGAAAAAGGGTGACAATTAAAAACCTGACACAAAGCAAATTTGATATGCCTGAATAGCAGAAAGCAGTGAAAGCTCTATGCAATATTAAGATTTTGTATTTAAACTGCATTGCAAAAAAATTTAGCCTCAAAAGAGAAATACTCCAAAGACATACAAAATATTTCCTTTGCTCTCCATAAAACAGAGTTAGAGCAACACAGGTGTTGCTAGATTGGGTCTTGAGTACACAAAAATTGCAGTAGGTACAATGCCAATGACTGGAAGGTAGTGGCATAACATACATGGGAGCACCAGCTGGTTGATCTAAATCTCTCCCTCATACTAATTCTAGGCATACATGTTGAATACATACGTACATATTGTCCATGTCTTGCAATTCCATACAGGCCTTAGCTGTACTCCAGAGCTAGAGAATATGAATCAGAAGTTAACGATACTTTGAGGCAGGGGAGCAGTTATGCTTGGTGCAAGTAACCCCTGAACTACTGAATATTTTCAAGTTAGTCAGGTTACCCAACCTGACCAGAGCACTGCTATGGCAAGCCTACATACTATGTTTGAGACTCGCCAGACTCTCTCTACAGAAGACAGCATTACATACATGGATGTACTGATCTTGTTCATTCTAGTTTGCAGTCGCCACATTTGCTGCACTGCATGGCAGAGAAAAGCTCTAAGAGAGCCTATGAAAGTTTTAGCTCAGACTGTTTCTAAATGAATATAAGCTAAAAAGGCAAGGATGCTCTTAATGTAAAATATCAATGCCCATTTGGGTAGTGATGAATTAGGTCCCTAACAGGAAATTTGAATCAAAAACTGACTGAACTTTTAACGTGGAAGTTACTTTACTTCTGGATATTCACGACTTGCTAGAATTCAGCTGAATAAATCACAGCACTTCTGCATCAGTCTAAGCAAACACAGTTTCTATTTTTAAAAAAAGTTTTAAATTCTGTATGTATGAATACCATGAAATCCATTGGAAAACATCAGACTCTGTGACATTTAGATGACAGTTATCTTATTAGCAAGGCTCAAAAGAAGCCACTTATTAAATTCAAAATGGTGTTTGCTTTGATAAATTTACCCCCAAATTTAGGATTACTTTGGTTGAAGTGAAAAAAAAAAAACCAACCAAAACTTTTTATAAACACACATGGCATACAGATGACAAGTCACAAACAATGGTTTGAAGTAAGAATTCATTATAAGTAGAACAGCAGCAGCATAACTGTACTCTCTATAGGTTTTTCAACGTATTAGTATTTCTTAGTATGTGCCTCTAACTGCAATGCTTTTAGCTATAACTTCATAATGAATTATATTTTTTCATATTAGTTTAAGCCTTAAAATAAGAAATAATGTATTAGAGATAGAAATTCCAGACAACTCTCCAAGGAACAGACGTTATTCATTATGCATCAATTAAATTACACATACTTTTCATCTGGTCGCAAGATACTGCAGTAGGAATCAGGTCGATTTACAAAAAATCCGGTCTTCTTTACTACACTTTCTGCAATCACATTCAGTCTATCAAGGACATTGCAAAGTTTGCTGAGGAGAGGAAAAAAAACCCACCACAGTCAAGATACATTAATACTAAAAAATTTTTTCACTACTCAGAAAGTCTTTTAACAACAAAAATGATTTAAAGGAAGACTCATCACAGCTTGCTTTATCCAACAGTAATTATGTCTATAGTTTTCTTAGTTTTTACAGCCTTATGAAACAGACACTGCTGTTATCTTAGCAATTTTATTTATTAATAAAACATATTGCATAAACTAGAAGACTTCAAAAATCTAACACTCCTTGACTTTTATATCATACTGATTTTCCTCTACCAAACTTTCCATGATTTACAAAATAAGAATGAGGCAGAAAAGGATATATGATTATGCTAAATCATATTCCCTCATTTTGTTTGAAAGGTGCTGTTTTGTTCAGTAACATTTGCTCCTGTGTGTGGCCTTCACAATGTCCTGCATCTCCTGCTCATAACAGGGCATCCAATCGTTCATTGTTGGGGACTTTAACTTGTGTTTACCCATAATTTTATTTTCAAAGTTTTTATTACAGTGTTTACATTTCAACTAACAAAAACAATGCTTTTTTTTAAAGATTGCTTATACTGAGATGGAAGGAATATTTTGGAACATTTCCACTGGTACTACTTTCCAGCAAACTCACTTCAAAACTACATGTTAAAGCAAACACGTTCTCAGTATTCCTGAAACTGGCAATTCCTTAGGCAGACATACACATTATCTTCCATTCTTAAATATCTCTTCCTTGCATAAATAATCTTGTTCTAAGTCATCAGGTATTTTGTATATCTGTACTAGGGTCGATATGTATATAAATATACCTCAAGTTTACAGCTAGACAAGGAATCCTTTGATCACCTAGTATCATTTCCCATACAGGACAGACCACTAAGCTTCATCAGCATCACTCCATATGAAAACCCAAGAACTTGCATCTAGCATATCTTCTGAAAGGAAATCTAGCCTTATTTTGACATTTGCTATTTAATCGTAAAACAAACAATTGCATATACACCTAACTGTACACAATACAATTTTAGAATAAAAATGTAGTGTAAAACCACATCAAATTTTAAAGTAACAGTTTCACACCCATATGACCAACTATATCAGCCAACTTGTAATCTCAAATAGCGAATAAGGATTGTCTTCCAAAGCTTTTTTCACAAAACTTTATCGACAAACATTAATTATATTCCTGCTCTTTGAACTATACCAGTTTTTTCCATTGTTACTGATATAGTAACAGATACCTGAAAGTTGATCCAACAATTCTTGTCATTCTTCTAGAATTTTTGGCATTATAAGATACAGAAGACACGCAGGTCAGAGAACTTTACAACCGAGTTGTGTGTTACTTAAAAATAGCAATCTATACCTGTAGATTTAAAATATTGGCGTCTTGTAAATATTTCCACATTTAGGAAAACATTAATCCTCTTCACATGGTACTTGTACAGCATTCTATTGTCCAAAATTATAGAATAAAAAGTTACAGAATATATTTGCCTTTCTAAGATAAATGCTTCTAATAATCTAAATGTTTTATAACGTGGAAATTAACACCCTCATTTCCTTTTGGAAGAGGAAATGGAAAAGACTGATTGATATGAAACACCTTGTTTTCCAAAATTTTGTAACTCAAATTCTGAAATGGACTGAAATGGAACACCTGATGAAATGCAGTGTTTTGACCAATTCAAAATAAAACGTGAACATTGACAGGGGGTTTTGTGGCTTTCTCTAAGATTTTCCTTTGCAGAGAATTTCGACGTTTTCAGGCCTTGCTCCACTTTGCTAAGAAACCATAGAAAACATTAAAAATCCTTCAAAAGGCTGAGGTTTTATTCTGTCCATAGATCTTAATAAAATTCTCCCATCATTCCTAACATACATTGAACTGAAAAGAAAGATACTCAGTAGCATACAGTTATGTGTATTGTGGCTAAGAGCACCATTAAAAAGAAGGATCTTTTCTACCTTTTAGTGTATTTGGCCATATCCCAGGGTATATATATAATTGCATGCTCTGGGGGTAAAAACTGGTTGAGATATGTCACAGCAGCAACAAGTTCTTCACTAAGAATCCTTTCGTGCTTTCTTTTTTCACGTTCCTTTAGCAAGAAGAAAAGGAAGTTAACATTACAATTTTAATTAATAAATCTATGTAACATGTATATATACATGTATGTATATACATCAGAAATTAAAAGTGGAAGCTGTAACAACAGCAGGCACTTCTTCATAACTAGTACAATGAAATTAAGAACAGAAGAGACAGAAAAATCTAAACCTTCTGGGTTTTTAACAATTGATCTATATTATGAGCAGAAGTCGCCCATCTCAACTGTGCATAATCATTGGCTGAAAAATGGAATCCTATAAGAGCAAAGAAGAGCACAAGGAAACAAAAGTGGTAATATGGAGGAAATGGACAAAGACAAAAGAGAAGGAAAAAGACAGGCAGAAAGGAAAGTAGTTTAGGTTTGAGGGCTTTCCCTTCCTGCCTTTTTTTTTTTTTTAAATTTTTTTTTTTTAGCAGTACATAAAGTCAGAAAGGAACATGAATTTTAGCATCTTAATATTGAGCATCTACAGAAAGGGAAGAGAGATGCATTTTCAGCCACCGTATCAAAAGCCCTGTGAATAAAAGCATATAATAATTTACATGTCAAGATCATGTGAGCCTAGACTCACATTGTAACAATGGCTTTTGAAAGCTATGGCTGCAAGAGATAAAATCATTTTTCTTGTCAACAAATGTCATCCTAAGTTGATTCCACAGACTATTGGAGAGTCTTAAAAGCACTCCTACATAGGAAAGCTTCTAGAAATAAAAAATAGGTTATACAGTTGCCATTTATTACAACTTAAGAGTTTTAAAAGCCTTCCTTTTGTATTTTCCCTATTTTTTTATACTAGGAACGGATCCTACGTGCACATAAAAGATCCTTTTTTCCTACTGAATACAGTTCTACAACATGATTTTGTTTTTTAAAGACAAAAAAGAAATAAGATACAATTCAAGCAAAACAAATCAATATATTAGACTCAAACGTGGAAACAGACACCATCACAGAAAATGGCTGGATCAGAACAGGAAAAAAAAACAAACCAAAAAACAAAATAAACAAACAAAAAAACCCAAACAAACAAAAAACCCCAACACAAATACAAGATGTAATAACTAAAACTACAGTGCCACACAGAATACAGACTTTGTACCACAGCCTCTCACACAGCAGTGAACTGAATTACTGCAGCAATCACAAAGCTTCCCCCATTAGTCCAGCCCTGCTGCCAATGGCACTGCCCGTTAGCTAGCATCAGATGCTTCAGTTTTCTCTCCTGCTCATACTTCCATGATTCTACCAGACTGAGCAAACAACAGAAGATTATCATAGTATTTCAAATGACTCAGTCATCTATGTCAAGAAGCCTACAAACCTCACTTTGCATGGAACCATACTATTTTAGCATTTTTTAGTGCTAAATTAAAGTTAGTGATTAATTTATTTGGACTTACTCACATCTAAGGGGTAGCAGCAAAAACCTGAAAACAACAACAAAAGGATGCTAGAAGAAGTCTATCAACATGGAAAACTTCTTTTTTGAAGGGTTGTAGTGGAAGCACTTAAAAAGTTATGTACTATTCCGTGTAGGATGAAATTTATGGAGAAAATATGCCATTTATAAGCTAGTATTAGTTTAGAGCACAACCAAAATTACACAGAGACTGTACAGAAATAAGCATCATATTAAAAATCAGAAAACATATAGAACATATTCAAAATATTGTACCTTCACAAGATTCAAAATAATAATGGGAGAGCCAAATCTCTGAAGCATTTGGTCAAAGTGAAGAGCAGCAACATGTGCAAAAGGATCTGCTTGGTCCACTGCAACAAATACATATACTCAGGACTATATTAAGTGAGCTGTAGTCACTTAAATAATTTTCCCTTAAAAGCACTCTTCACAAAATACATACTAATTCTCTAACAGTAACAACACAATTACATGCTCACCCCTCTTTTCCTGCAAAACCTGTTAAAAAAAATCTTCCCTTTTCCAAATCGGAAGTGACTTCTTAACCAAAACTTTCATGAGATGCTAACAAAGTGCAATTATTCTGGCCCCATTAAAGTTAGCCCAGATGTTTTTCACCATTTTCAACAGGTTCAAAATTATATCCACAATACTAAGATAAATGTAGCTAACTTTTTATGCAAAATACTAAGCACAAAGAAAGCAGACATCTTCAAACAGAAGGTTTTTGTATTCCATTTCTGAATATGAAGTCTAAGATGGAGAAATTTTTCTATTCCATTTCATCAAATGCAGCTTTTTATATGGTTGAATGTTTGTACGTCATGAAGTTTACAATAAAGAAGATTGATTTACCTTAAATTATGGCTTCCCAAAGAACAAATGCATAGACAATTTTTTCACCTCTGCAAATATAGTTTTCACTTACTCTCTCAGGTGCTCCTTTAGGACGCAGCACCAACCATAAATTACCACAAAGAATAATTTGTACATACACGTTATGGGTGGCTTAGGCATCATAGTTGAAATATCTTGAGACCAGTACAGAGGGACAGATCCTCGAACCTGAACATAGGAAGAATAACTTCCTGCAGAAAATGACATAACTGAAGCATCATACAGTATTTGTTCAGTTTCCACTTCATTAGCAACATCTCCCTAAAACAAACAGAAATACACATGATGTAGACATGACACTTCAGAGCTGCATGCATTATAGAGAACTGATCATTACAAGCAGAGTACAATTAAATTGTAAAACACTAAATCATAGTAGTGAGAACATCACTGAAGGTTAAATTCCCGTTTGTCCCTAAATTTATACGATTTGATTTTTTTTTTCTCTAAGTGTAAAAAAAAAACAAAAACAAAAAAACCTGCTGGTTAAGACTTATTATTTTAAGAACAGCTTTATTATCTGAATTAAAAATGTAATGATAGCTGTGATAACATTATCTAACAGCATAATTTACAACCAAAGCTCTAACAACCCTCTAAAACATTTCAGTTCTCCAGTCAGTCAAGCTTAAGCTTGCATATTGTTGCAGGGGTGCACAGAGGAACCCCTAAAATCACATTTAGTTTACCTCGCAGTTTGCTCCTCGTTTCAGAAAACGTGTTCCAGCAAATTTGCTTGATCTTCTGGCTATCAGAGTGACATATATAGGGCGACCATATATTAACAATTCTTGAAAGAGAAGTTAAGGTTTACAGGTCACATGCAATTTTTTTTCACTTACGTCATGCAAGAAAAAATAAATTCTAAAAAAGGTGTATGAATGTGAACCATCTGATTTACTAAAACCTCCTTAACAGAGATGAGTATCACTCCCAAATTTTTTTTGCAGTTGGGAGAGAGCATTGCCCTTTTCAACAATCATTTTGAAGAATTTTGAAAAGGGAATCTACATTACAATACATCAACCACTTTTCACAACATTCAGAAGAGAAGTACTTCTAGTTTATGAAGTGATAACAGAGGTGAAATAGGTACAAGATTCACCCTGGGCTGCAAATACTGCTTTTGTGAATACTAGGATTAAAGCCTGGGAGCTTCTATTTTCAGATCAGGCATATTAGTCACCCTCTAATTATTTGTCTGGAGAAGTAGGTAAATTTGCAACTACTTAAGTAATAGCAACTGAAAGCCAGAAGCAAACAGCTACAGATGCAGAGGTGGCTTTCTTTTAGGCTTTTTATTTTTGATTAAAAACAAAAAAGATAGAATCAGATGTCTAGTGTGACTATCACTGCTTCCTTAGCAGAAGGGAGGCACAAGAAAGAGGGAAGATGACATTTGCTCATCAAATACCTAGAGCAAAGACTATTGTCACTCACAAAGCAGCTTCAGGCATAATGCTGGTGGTTAGATCCACAGCTGCCACTTTGATTAAGTAAGATCCCATATGAAATAGTGGGATACAAAAACAGATCTAGCTTTCTGTCTGGGGACCTAGCCAATGACCAGCAGCCTTACAATCATGAGAAAACAAAATTCTGCAAATACACCACTAAACTTAACTTTATAATTGTATTTGCTTCCCCAGATATTTTGCTGACAGGCTTTTGAACTAACTGTTGACAATTAAAATACAGTGTCTCTGTAATATACTAAATTCTTATCAACTAAGATGTTGAGATGGCATTTCTTTGGAGTGTGATATGCATTTGGTCTTTTTCTCCTACTACAAAGTACACAGACCCATTTACCCATTTTAAAATAGTCAGGAAAAAATATTTTCAGATGTTCTAGTGTTTACTTAACTCTCTTTACACAGCAGGCATGAAGTTCTAATATCACCTTCAACAGAACCAGAATTTCTGCAAATCTGTTACTAAAAAATGTTTTAAAGACTAGTATCTATGTCAGCAATTCAGTTGTTGAGGTTTTTTTCCCTGTCCTCAAATATCAGTGAAAAGTACAGCTGAGCCTTGAAATCCTCTCAAGTTCTTTGTTACTAAACCCCATGCTTACAAACAGTGCTTCACTGAGAATACAGTCTACCTGTGTCAAGACCCTGTAATAAGAACATAACTGTATTTCCTGTTTAGCCATAAAACCTAGAAAAGTAATGAAAATAAAACCCAACAAATAATTCTAAAATTGAAAAGTATTTACATTACAAGGAAATAATTCCATGTATTTCACACCTTCAAACTTTTCAAAAGTCGATAAACCAACATTGGTTACAACAGTAAAAGGATACTTGATTGCCCACAGAATCCATGAATAATGTACAGCAGCCAATCACGATGAACAGTATTTTTTACTGCCTCCAGAAGCTTGCCATTCCACACATACTTTTCGTAAGGCTTACTGCAAACCCCAAATACACCTAGGAAGTTGTTACAATGAAAATGCATTAGCAATTAAGAAACAAGCTTACCTGCATTGGATTGCATTAAAATCCAAGTCATTGGACCTTTCTTTTGATTTTCCCTTGACTGCAACTCAGCACATCATTTACTTGCATCCTTGAAGTTTGCCAAACACAGATAACTTCAGGCACATGCTGAAGTTCAGCATTTACAAAGATTTCCAGTTTTTCTATGGTTGACACCCAATGTAGTATTTGAGTGCCTTCATGCAGAAGTTTCTGATACTTCCAGTACTGAAAAGAGATCTCTGCATGGCAGCAGCAGATGATTTGATAATACAGGAAACAAATCAAGTTGTGAATTCCAGTTAACGCAAAAACATTCTCATAGGAGGACTTCATAAGCTTTTCAATTCTAGGTCACCTATGGTGTTACCTGTTAGGCTCTGGAAGATCACGCATAGCCCTGGCCCACGTCACAAAAAGCATGTCAATCCCCTTCTTATATAATTGAGCCTGGTTTTCCTAATTTGATACCAAGAAATGCAGCTATTGTTGAACTTCAAATTAAAATTCAGTTTCTGATATATGTGGGACCTCAGCCTTTTTCTGTTTCAAAAATCAGGACCAAGATGTCTACTGGCACTAAAAGGTGGTGAAGGGAACTGAATGAGTCTGAACCTTAAAAGAGAAGGAATAGGACAAGAACTTTATTAGCTACTTTTTTTGTCTAGTTTTTTCAAATGAAGCTTCTGGCAGGATGAGTTACATCATAGCATTACGTATGTCAATTATAGCAGTCATGTTCTGGGAGAAAAAGATGAGTTTGCGCAACAGACTGAGGGTGAAAATGCCACTGTTGAACAAACTGTTGCTACCTAGTCACCCAACTAATCACAAGCCCAGAGAAAAAACAGTGTAACATTTTGGTGAAGGAGTGTGTACACTCCGTGGAACCTGGCCACAAACACTTGGTCAGCTCTTTCTCATTTCCAGCAGCATTACTTTAGTGAGAACTTGGTTTTGAATGATAGGTGGCACACAGCTGTTTGAGACCACTTTGACAGCGATGTATTAATTATGAATCAAAGGTAGCACTGTTATTGCTGATATTTCATGAATATCAGCATGGAAAAAAGTGGTGTCACGTACAATACTAAAAAATAAAAAAAAAATTTAAAATGTCACTCAAGCATTCATATAATTAGTACAAGTCAGAGGGCAATAAAACATAAAAAAAAAAAATCAACTTCAACAGATTGAAATCCAATATTAAGAATTCCAGTGGATTTTTGGTTTGGGGTTTTTTTTTTTGAAATGCAAAGCAAAAGGGAGATAAAATAGTTTTCCTGTCTGGCTGGTCATCTTTACACTCTTATGAACATGTTAGATCCAAAGTGAAGGCTGTAGTTTTCAACTGAAATCAATAATTTTTCTTAGACTTCCTGATAGAGCTTACTACATCTAGTTGACACTAACTTCATACAATTCTTCTGTCATCAATATTTTCCAACATGAAACAAAAAAGATTTATTAGTACTTAACCAGTTATTGCTTCCCAGTCTCTTCGTAATTCATTCCTACTGGGAGTCTTACAAGTTTGTTGAAGAATCAATTGCTGAAAAATGTCAGCATGCTCAATTATCTCCCAGAGTTGCAACGTAAATTAACAAAACAAAGATTAATCACCTTTAGAAACTGCATTGTTCAAATTCAAATGTCTGTAATTGGCACTTTTATGTAATCTTTTATTAACTCATGACTGTTATACGACTACTGATCAATACAGAAGACCCAAGTGTTTCTCAAAAGTAAACTTAAGTAGAACATATTCTAAATGTACTCATGACCAAACAACATTAGTTTAATTTGGCATATTGGCTTACCACTTCCACCCTGTGTTGAAAGTCCTTCATCTTCAAATATATCAAAACTCTCTTGTCGAGCCTGAGTTGTTTCAGTTCTTAATGTCTCAAGTGGCATTCTCAGGACAGTAAGATTATACTGAAGGGAGTGAGATAGATCATAGCTGTAACTGATAGACAGTTACCATTTATTAATAATTGTAGATGCACAGGACTTTTCTGAAAGCCCTTACTCTCCATGTGTACTTATATTTAACACAGTACTATTTTATTCATTAAAAAAAAAGACTTTTAAACAAGATACACAGATTCTGATTCTATAATGGGAAATGATACAAATGATTTCCAAAAGAAGCTTTACAACCATAGAGATTGCTTACAGTACAATAGCTGAAAAGTCCATATACATAGACAGCCTCATTTTTCTGAGATTTAATACTATTCTCTAATTCAAATGTTTTCTTATAAGTAACTTCTAATTCTGTTCAGGATTTATGTGAAAACCATGCAGAAAAATATGCTATGGTTTCAGCCAAGAACAATTTAAATTAAGCTGATAAATGTGTTTATCAGAGAGTCTAGAAGAATCTTCTCCATTCCCCTCCACACATGATCACAGAAACAGTACACATTCATCAACTCCAAGCAGAAAAAAAACCCCCAAAGTTGTATAATGTTTGGGCTGGGAGACAAAGCATGGAAGAAAAACACAGGTTTTATATTGTGAAAAAGCCTTTCCATGCAAAACCACAAAACAGACAGGAAGCTTTGGTAGGTGTCATCTTCACAGATACAGTTGTGACAAAAAGCCTTTATTTTCCAAGAGGGAGCCTGTTGTAGACTGATATACCTTTTGGTACTTGCAAGAGGGTTTTTGGTTGGTTTTTTTTGAAGTCTTAAAGTTTTCTAACGACTACTGCCAGGTTTATTACCACATTTCCCCCGTTTTTCTGCTGTCCCAAAAATCTCGTGTGCAGTAGTAGCTGCGACACAGAAGCTTGTCTCAGTTATGGCATTTATGAAGCAGTAAGGAAAAGAACTAGTAATGCCTAGAATCATAGAATGGTTTGAGTTGGAAGGGACCTTAAAGATCATCTAGTTCCAAACCCCTTGCCATGGGCAGGGACACCTTCCACTAGACCAGGTTACTCAAAGTCCCATCCAGCCTGGCCTCGAACACTTCCAGGGATGGGACATCCACAGCTTCCCTGCACAACCTATTCCAGTGTCTCACCACCCTCAGAGTACAGAATTTCTTCCTAATATCTAATCTAAATCTACCGTCTTTCAGTTCAAAATCGTTACCCCTCGTCCTATCACTACATTCCTTGATAAAGAGTCCCTCCCCATCCTTCCTGTAGGCCCCCTTTAGGTACTGGAAGGCTGCTGTAAGGTCTCCCTGGAGAAGGCCCTATGAGAGATGCACCCCACACAGGGTCTGTCTTAGATGAGGACCTATTTCTGTACCTTTGTTTCTGAATCAAAGTGAAGCTTTATTTCTGGAAAATAAAATTGAGAAATAAAGACTGACAGGACAAGCAAACCCCCTGAAATATACTACTTTTCCAAAGAAAGAACTTCTACATAATCTGACAAAGGTGAACAGTCAGTGGAAACAGTATTTTCAGTGTCTATGTTCTATCATACCTTTAATATTTCTACAGTTTTTCAACTTCATGGAGACTGCACTCATAGTCAATTTGTTGAAGGAGAAAGCAGGTTCAAAAGATACAGATGAAAATGGACAAGCAGTGTGATCATTTGTCTTATTTCCCCAGAACACCAACCAAAAGCAGAATCTTATAGCAAGTGTAAGTATACAATTTTATAAAGGAATTAGGAGCGAATACTTACCTAAAGTAAAAATTGCTGGAAAGGTCCACATTTTGAAAGATTCTCAGATACCTAGTAAAATAATTCAAGTTAAAGGGAAAGTTATCACTTTAACCAGACAGACCCCAAGAAGTCATTCAGAGGATCTCATAAATTAAACTACATATAAATATTGACTCTTGCCATAAGTTCTCTAGCTATCTTACTGTAATTCTTTTGACAACTAATTCCACTAGAATGTCAGCATCTGGATTAAATACATCAAATAGCCTTTTCTTTTTTTTTTCTTTTTTAAATCCAGTGTCTACTCATGTACATATTCTGTTTCTTTAGGCAGTTGTGGATACAGTTACAGTTCTATTTTCCACATATGTGGGTCAAATTCTCTAGGACTTACACAAGTAAGCTCCCAACAGTACTACAGAATAATTAAATATTTTCACAGTTATTCTCTAATAAATGAACAAGAAAAGGAATATCTGCTTCAACGTTTCATACACTTGCAAATTCTGAGAAGAAACCATAACACTGTCTATGAAAGATAAAATGGCTAACACCATAAACATGGTGTTGCCCAAACCATGACAATAGGTTACGTAATATGGTCTGCTGCATTCTAAGAGGGGAGACTGAGGTTTACAACCAGTCGTATCTTAAAGTGAAAACTTTTTTAATGGTTACCATTCACTTGATTTATTACTCGACATCAGTTTATCATAATCCATCACAACTTTTAGACTGTTTACACTTGGTACAGACTGAAAAGCAGTTTATTGATATCATTTGCCTGGTATTTCACAGAAGTAGTTACCCAACCCTGACAAAAATACCACCAGGATATACTTGTACATTTCATACAAGATTCCCTGCTGATCAAAGGACCAAGTTTCTTCCTTTAGAAAGAAGTCACAGAAAGGAAAAAAGAAGTTAATCTTACCAGTGGGTCAGTTTATCACCCTTTATAACACCAACATTCACAAGATTCTGACAGCATAGAATTGCTAAATTAAATAACCTGCTCCGCGCTTCTTGAAGGGCACAAAAGATGTCTTCAAGTGAGATTAACATGATGCTAGAGCTACTAACAAAAGAGCAGTACCCCAAAACATAAACCAGTATTAGCATTACTTTGCTCTTGTAAGAACAATGTTTATATTGGATGCTTCCTGGTGCACGTTTGCTAGGATACAGCTTTGACATGTAGGTGACATGGAGATGTAGACAAAAAGCTCTGAAAGACTGCAACAGTTCTATTTAACCCTCCAGGTTAGAGGCCACAGAACTTGTGGTCCACTCACCATTCTTCCACCCTAATTTATCAACTAAGATAAAATGGCTTGAATGACATACCAACAGCAGGAATTCTAGGGCCAAAATTTCTAGTTGCAGTTCACTATTGCTCGGAAAATATTCAAAAAGTACACACAGTTTACCACCATTATTTACCTGGCTTCATCAGGATGAGTGACTCTCACAGAGTCATTTGGAATGTAGATCATATTTGTATCTTCTATTTTATATATTGCATGACCTCCAATATCCGCCATTTTTCTTCTTTTTGTTATTAACACAATGTAATAGCCTTCTAAAAACCTGACAAAACCTGTTAAAAAAGCATTCAAATGCCATTAGTTGAGTGGCTGTGTTGATTTGATCAAACGTATCTTAAAAACCAGTAACAATTGCTTCAAGACTCAGAGTTTTTGTTTGTTCTTAATGTCATATGTATAACATGCATCTATATATACACACATACAAAAATATACATAGTCTTACCCCAAATAAATGTTAATCAATGAAGTACATAGTTTTTACTTTTTTTTTCCTCTTCCACTATGCATATTTTTAATATTCGGTAGCAGAGTTAAGACACTGAAAATTCAGAATAAGCTGCTGTCTAAAGATACTTATATTTGCTTTTTATAGGACTCTCATTGTTCAGAGTGAGGCATACCCCAATTACTTCAGATACCAAAAGGTTAATTTTCCAGGGCAAGGAGGAATCCCAATCTCCAATTTTCTTTCCAGGCTTATGTATTCTTTGCTGGGGAGGGGCATAGAAAAGCAAAAGGAGTTGAAGGTACTACAACACCTCCTTAACAGCAGGGAATTAAATTCCCAGAGTACAGCAGCATCTCCCCCAAACTAGCCATTCAGAGCATCAAGGGTAATCCTTTCTATTTCCTCTCTCAGATACTAACACTTGACCCTGCTGAAGTCCAGAGGGCTAACGAGGTAGAACAGGCAGTGTCTGGCTTTATTGCCTATAAAAAGGTGGCTTCTAAAGCCTCCACCCTCACTCCTTAATGCTACAGGGCATAGCCACACTTCACTGAGTTGTTTCTTTGGATGTCTCTTACTACATATCATCAGGGAAAAGCATAACAAACCTTTAAATACAACACAAATGTATAAATTAAAATTAAAAATAGAAATACGTAACCAGCCCTGAATCCAAATTTGTTTCTACTACAGTATAGGCAGTGATACAGCAGTACAAAGTTTTAATAGCTAATAAATTAAATGAATTAGCTCTTGGAGGTAGCTGCTTTGATGGGTTGCTACTAGTAAAGAGCCTGAAACTCAGTCACTGCTGCACTGTCAACAAATATATTAATTGAGCAGGAAAAAACTCCTCACAATTCACATTTTTAACTTGTATTTATATTCAGTTCTTTTAGCTTTGCATTATAAATTAAAGAAGAAGGATGAGCAAAGTACACATTTTCCTCTCTGTCACTGCTGGAGGCTGCAATGTGATCGAATGAACTGCAATTCTTTTCTTCTGTCTTATTAGCCCCCCTTGGAAAAGTGCTCTCACCTGCACAAGGACAGGAGACCCTGCTGACAGTAAGAAACACTCGTCCGTTTGAAGCAGCCAGACTATTGAATTTCAGTTGTTAAATCGCAGTCACAGTTCTTCCTGTATCCTCCAGGTACCGAAATTACTTACATGAACAATCTCTATCCTTTGAATTTCACCAAATGTTATACCAAAGTCTGATGAGAAACGCAGCCCTTACCGTTGGTCTGGTTCTCTCCATTTAAAAGTGATTTCTACTTTTAAAAACCATACAGTGAACCACAACTTACCCTATCAGCACCCCCATTCTGAGTGCACTGAATGCACTGTCTCTGGTTAACAAAATACCCAGAGAACAGAACAAAGCTGTCCTTTCCAGTTCTACAAAAAATAGCCCTGTCCTTCTGACCTGAGCCAGGAGGCACAAATAAATGACCAGTTCCGTTCCCGCAAATTACATGTTTATACAGGTATGATTAGATAGGATGAAGATGGAAGACATCTAAAGCATATACTTTAAAAGTACAAGATAATCTGAAGATCAGTGAGAGCATGTTACTTCTGATACATAATCTAGAAATAGTACACCATATCTGATAACCAATACATTTGTCCAGCTACAGAATAGAAACTCTCCTGTTATGAAGAGTACATACAAACACACATACAATTGGGATGCAAAATTTTCACTGAACACAACATTTTTCAATCAAATATATTATCACATAGTTAGATAGTGAGCAGTGATGGCTTGTGCAAAAAAAGGCCAATGCTGTAAGACTGTTAGAAGCTTCTTTAGGCTTACCCATGTTATTAATATTCTTAAATTAATAAGGAACATAAACCTCATTTGAAGGATTTCTGAAAAGTGGATCCATTGATAAGTTCCAAAATGCTTCATGGGCAAAAAGAACATAGAAGAGAGTTTGCTTAATCTGTCACTTTAGAGTAAAATACTAATAATATTTTATTATGATTTGGTTATTATGCAAAATTCAGGAGCATCTTTTAAAGTAATTGCATTCTCCACTTCCTCTGCGGCTTTGGATTTAGATGTTCAGGTTTATATCGCTGCAAATAAAGCACAAAATATTCTTGGGGTCTGTCAGAGCTCACATTAACATTTACTTTGGAGACATCACCCATCAATGTATCGACATCAGTATCTGACAATAGCGAGGAAAGTAGTGACTTTCAGATTAAGTTAGAAGCTATTAAATCCTTGAAGCAACTCTCTAGGATTATGGACATCTGATCAGCATTTAAAAATTCAGTTGACCTACTCGTCAGTTGTACTTGTTGAAACATGAAAAACAAACATTTAAATATGTCACTGCAAAAAGTTAACCAAAAGGAAAATTAAGTCATCTTTCTGAATAGTGTGTGATGAAGAAATAAAACCTAATAAAAGGATGTCGACTTCTGTTTTCTTTTAAAAAAGCATTCTGTGAGCTCTGGAATTCAGGAGGCCAGGTTCCATGCAATTTGTATCCTACAATCAATTGAGTTTGGTGAGATCTTCAATCAAGCTTCTACAGTTTGGTTATTTCCTTGATCTCTCCCTTAGTGATAAAGAGGAGACCAGTTACAGCACAATTCTCACCCCTGTACTGGCCCCCCATTTTCACAAAATAGATAGGAACTTATTTATCTTTGAGAATGAAATTTCTCAATCCTCTTCAGTTTAAAAAAAATAAAATCAAGGGGAGACCAAAAGATACACAGCGCAACATGGTAAGCCTTACCTTCTTAAGAAACAAAAGATTTTATAAAACCAAACAAAACACCTACCTACTACACCAAAAGCAGAGACAGCTCGAGATAACCCAGAAGAGCCCTTCTGCCCAATCTTTGTTCTGTTTCCCAGGTCTAAACGGCCAAGAAGTTCCCTCACCTCTTGTTGCGTATACACATGCTTTAAAATAAAAAGTCACTTAAGTTACTGCTTTGGTAGTTAAATGTTATTTCGTGTCAGAGAATACTAGAATTTACTTAATATACAATAAACCAAACATCTGCTGTACATCATCTGTCTCCTGTTTCAGTCCTACCAACAGGTACAAGGTTTTTTTATGCACAAAACTCATCATTCACTGCAATAGAAATAGTTATAGTCACATGTGAATTCAAACATTTCTAAATCTTAAAGAGTTAAGATTGTAAACCATAAAATTCCTGGAAAGGAATCAAGTCTTATTCTACTGTGTGCATTAAACCTCTTGTTGCTGCTGTTTATTTTGCTTCAGATATGATATATTAGAAACACTAAAAATTTGGCTAGATAGTAATTAAATGTATTTTGCACTTAGAACAGCATAGCTGAACCTAAGAAAATCATTGGCACCATATATGTAATAAACTGAAAAACTTGGGAAAATTTCATTACAGTGAACATGCTGTTTGGAGATCTTGTAGCCACTCCCATACTGTAACTAGTCATTGTCATGCTAATACTGTATGCATCTGACATACGAAGAGAGGCTCAGAGAGTTGGGACTGATCAGCCTGCAGAAGAGAAAGCTCAGAGGGGATCTTATCAATGTGTATAAATACCTGGTAGAAGGGAATAAAGAAGTCTGAGGCAGACTATTCTCAGTGGTATCCAGTCAAAGGACAAGAGGTAATAGGCACAAATTGAAACACAGACAATTCCATTCGAACATAAGAAAAAGCTTTTTTTACTGTGAGGATGGTTGAACACTGGAACAGGTTACCCAGACACACAGCATCTCCATCCATATCCAAAATGCAACTGGGCATGGCCCCAAGCAACCTGATTTAGTTGACGCTGCTCTGAGCACAGGCATAGAACCAGACAACCTCCAGAGATCCCCTCCAACCTCAACTGTTACATGACTCTCTGATTCTGTAGCATACCTTTGTTGAAACAGATTAGATCTGTAATATTTAAATTTAGCTCAATATATTCAGTATTATTTGGAATAACTGAAAAAACCCCTAACTAGAGAGGCACTCACCTTATCATCAATTATAACCAAATCCTTTGGTTCAGTGCGATCTATTTTCAAAACACGGTATTTGGTTTCTGCAGGATTACTTCCAACAAGAAAATACCGCTATATTGAAAAAAAAAAAAAAAAGTCAGAATATTATACAGGATAAAGCAACCAAAGCCCATTATAACATAAGATATCAACAATGCCATTTATATAGTTTCTAGACTAGATCCATTTCAATTAACATCAAATATCTAATACTCCATATGGACTGTTAATAAACTGTTTTAGACATCAGTACTTTAGGTAGGAACATTTGTATACAATCAAACCTTTCAACCTAAAAGACCTCATTCTCTCCCCTGTACAAGGAGGAAAAAATTTAAAAATTTAAAGAAAGGTGAAAACCTGTTTAGATAGGGAAAAAAAATGCAATTTACACCAGGCACTGTCCAACTACGCCCTGCCCCAGCCATTAGTGTCTTCCCATTTGCTTTGTAAAATTTAGCAGAAGCTTATACACACGAGTCTGTAACTTTTCAGGATCTAAAACTACTGTTGCTATATTGTAGTACATTGCTATTTCTGCCAACTAGTCTTCCCTAGTCCATACTAAACAGAAAAATTGTAAGTACTGCAAGTTTTCTTCATTTTTTTATTTATATTTGCTATGATAAACTTCTCACCAATGTTCTTCCACAACACTCAAGTTTAACGTGACCAACTAAGCTGGTTAAAAATATTAATTTTTTTTTTTTTTAAAAAAAAGACTAGCTTTATTTCTCATTTAAAATATGAAAGACCACAGATAAACAAATGTGTCCATTTCACATTTAAGGGAACCAAACTATAAATGAATTTTTAGTTAGAGGAATTAACACTAAGCACAGGTTGCAGGACTGACTTGCTATAAGTAGCTCTCATTTTACTAACTCATTTAATCAGTGTGGTGCTACCACACAGCAAGGTGTAAGTCATTAATAATGCTCAGCCTAGCAGGAAAGCATGGCAAATTCATGTGGATCTATGCAGCCAGCTCTTAACTTTAAAAGTCACATGGATTTGAGATGTGGGAGAGGAAATCAATAACAACATTCACACAAAACTCAGAATTTCATAATTTATACCAATTAGATGTTAAGAAACATCTTTAACGTCAAAATATTTAAGGTGAAAGAAGAACTTAAAGCTCTCTTCAGCTTCCTTGAAATCACAAAAACATCTAGATAGTCAGTAAACTCTAAAAAAGAAAATAAAACACTTAACTTTAAGAGCTATACAAGGAAACACCACCAACTCCCAGCTCCACCTTGTACACTGACATTACAGTGCTTACTGAGTGGCGAGTTTTGTTTGCTGTTTACTCTTAAATGAGAGTAAAGAAGTCCCTTCAAAGTCATATGCCATCGCGGCACTCCCTCACTGAAGCCTTTGAGGCTCAAACCAGGACCAGTACTTTGGCACAGGAAACCGTTCCCTACTGGTTTTTTAGCAGGGATGTGCTGCTGTGCACAGCCCAAGCTCCCCAGCCTGCTCCCCTCAGAGTGCTCTCCACAGGTGATCCCTTAGTGCCAAGATCCGCACTTCCCCAGAGGGAAATCGTGACAGGGAGTGGGTCGGAGCCCCCACTGTGTGGCACTGAATGGCACGAAGGTGGAGGATGGACCTCTTCTGCTGGTATGACCCACCAGCAAGAAACACCAAACCATGAAGACAGTCACTTGCTTAGCCCATGCCATCCCACCACCTTTTCCTTCATGTGGTAGAAAGTGAATGGGCAGAGGGAAATATCATATTCATTTGTAACAGACAGATAAGTTAGTTTGCATTTTAAGAGTGCTCCTTCTCTATTTGTAGGAAATTGTTAATTACTTAAAGCTAAACAATTTTAAATAGTGCATAATACTGCAGTACAGCTCAGTGATCTCGCCCCACGTCCAGCTCATTAAGTGAGCATAATTTCTTCCCAAAGTGACATCTATGGTTACCAACAAATCATTGTGAACAAAAATAGAACAGTACAACTTCAAGATGTTTGTCCAAACAGCAGTTTGGACCAAAGACCACATTTAAAATTGGAACATGGCACATGATACACAGGTGGGGGGGGCGCAAAGAAAGAGAGAGGGAGATGGATATAGAGTTGCAAATGGTATTACTAAGGAAGTTCAGCTGGATACTTCTCCATTTCGATTTTAATAGACCTATAAAACATAAGGAAGCACTATGAGGAATGTATCATACACGTCACTGTGGCAGCTGCTATAGTGAGCTATGCACAGCTACAGTGCCAGCTTTAAGTGCTGCTGCTGCTGCTTAGAACAGCAGCAGAGTTAGATTTGATGAGAAGTAATTTTATCTGCAGACTATGGTAGCCACCACATAATGAATGGTACCTAACAAGGTCTCTTTGAAGTCTTTTAAGGACTAACTTAGACGTTTTGTTTTAAGTTAGAAAGCTAGGCTGTCTAACATATCAAGGAAGGTCAGTTGAGAACAGCATCAAAACCTAGCATCAACGGACTTAAAAGAAGCCACCTTCTTAGAAAGCTAGGCAATGGGAAAACTCTATTTAGCAAATGGGAATCTTACCCACTGCATGTTAGACGATAGTCCTGTGGAAGTAATGAAGGAAACATCTGCAAAAAACTTTTTAACTTAGACTAGTCCTCAAAACTAGGAACCCAAAATTAGACTTCTACTTGGGAAGTTTTTGGGACTGGCTAAAAATCAACAACCCCAGAATTACTCAAGAAACGGCACGATATGCCAGCTTATACTCAACCTTCAAGATCTGAAATGAAAACAAAGATGATGTGAAAACTAACAATGTAAAGATTAAAAAAAAAAAAAAAGACATTTCAGCATTAGGTGTTTCTGCTACCTAATTTATGTATCTAATGAATAAAAAAGTCCATCTCACTGGATGATATGGAGCACAAATAAATCCATATCAGTGACATGTACCGCAATTAAATTCACCATCACACAAATACTAGGAAAGAATAAAGAAAAAGACCAAATCAACACAACACTGAGCATGTAACATTAAATAAATTAATTTCTGAGGCTGTGATATAATTACAAAATTAATCAAAGCTAAAAGGTACCGTACTGTTTACAACTATTCTGATTAACAGAAATCATTACAGTAAAAGAAATGAGAATCCACAGGCAAGCTACAGAAACCTTTCCTTTCTGGGAGTTTCTATCCTTATTCTGTTTATTAATAAGTTGAACTGAATAAATTGAAATATTTTCCAAATGCCTCAAACAATTCCACTCCACAGCAAACCCACTGCATTTAGATAAATGGGCAACCTTGACCAACAAAGCACTCTCTCAACAGAACAGTACACAAGGAGAAACTGTGCAGACTTCCTCACGCTACTCTGCCAAAGTCCTTCAACCATCACCGGAGATGAAACACGCCGTTTCCAGGTTTAGTCTGCCCTTGGCCTCACTAAAACTTGTTAACAAGTGCACTTTACCAACCATGGCAGTGCACCATGCAGGTACTTGCTTATGAGATCTGGACTGAAGCTTAATTTATTGCACAATTATCACTAAGCAACCACAAGATAGGAACAATCATTAGTCACTTCCACCTGGGACTGAGTTTTAACCAAAGCAATCTAATTGAAAGTCTTTACACTCTCTTTTATCAATCTTTTGATTCAGTCGAACGAATGAAAAAAGCTTCTTCTAAAAGGAGTCTAAACAAAATAAAAAACTTCTTACTGCAAATTGTTGTTTATAATGGCATGATAATAGTTCTGAAATTAAACATTCTGCCCACAATTTTTTTTTTCCCCTTAAGAAGATTACTTCTTAGAACTTCTGGTCTAAAACTATGATTTGCTTCTTTGTATAGACTAATTATCATTAAGAAATGTTAGCACTGTAAAGAACTTATTTCACTTGTCAGTTAAAAAGCAACATACAGCTTAATCAGCAGAAAAAAGAAAAAACAGAAGTGAAAATACACTAAAAGTTACTTGAAAAATACGGCAGTGCACCAATACAGCCAATTTTTAAACCTGCAAATAGCATAAAGAAAACACTTAAGAATTTACACAAAATGCTTGCAAAAGATACCCTCAATGGGTATGTGTGAAAACACAAAGCCCTAAGGAAATGCGGTGCATTGACCTTGGGCAGCTGTCAGACCCCCACCCAGCCGCCCTCTCACTCCCCTTCCTACACGGGACAGGCGGAGAAAATAAGATGGAAAAGGTGATGGGTCAAGGTAAGGACAAGGAGATCGCCTAACATTTACCATCACAGACAAAAGTGACTTGACTTGGGGAAAATGAATGTCATTTATTGAAAACTAAAACAGGTTCTAAGAGCAAGAAACAAAGATAAATTAAAACCTCTCTACCCTCCCTTCTTCCCAGGCACAGCTTCACTCCTGTCTCCTCTACCTTCCCCCTGCCCCGAACAGTGCAGGGGGGTGGGAAATGGGGGGTTGCAGTCACTTCCTGACAGTTCCTCTCTGCTGCTCCTTCCACCCCACACTTTCCACTGCTCCAGCGTTGGTCCTCTCCACAGGCTGCAGCTGCTTTGGGAAATATCCCCCTGCTCCAGCACGGTCCGTCCTGTCCCCCCGGGGGTCTCTGCTCTGGTGCCTGGAGCACCTCCTCCTTCACTGACCCTGGTGTCTGCAGGGCCCTTTCTCTCACATTTTTCCTCATTCCTCTCTCCCACAGTTGCCGCATAGTGTTTTTCACTCTTTCTCAAACACACTATTACAGAAGACCTGCCATCTTGGCTGCTGGGCTGCGGTGGGGTGGTTGGAGCTGGCTGGAACCGGCTGTGTCCGGCATGGGGCAGCCCTGGCCTCTCCTCACAGAGGCCGCCCTTGCAGCTCTCCAGCACCAGGGCACCCGCACCCAACATAGGAAGGTATTTACGGGCCAGCCACACTTTCTGTCAGACTAAAGAAACACACCAGGTTGCCAGATGAGAAACCTTCATGTGAATGCTGGCTTTGGATCAGCACGCTATTAATGCTCTGCTTTAATTCATGCTTAACCAGGCAGCGCAATGGTAGCTGTCACCTGCCATCAAACCTCCACCCTCCTTCACAACAGGCATAAAGTTATGCAAGAAAAAGCCTCTTCCTCAAATTTTTGTCGTAGCTTTACTATGTACTGAACTTGATTGTAGATCAGAAATCTTCAAGGCATAAACAAGATATTAAACAGGGTTAAAAAAGGTATAGGTTCAGCTTTTTTTCTCTACTACACCAAAGAAGGGGAGAAAAATAATTACACCTAGATGTAAGGTACAGCAATGTTCCTTCTTTCTATAGAACTTACGGCAATTCAGGGAATATCTATCTTTCATCTCTCATAGAAATCGGCAGAACGACACAAAGAAAGGAAGAGATGATAAGGGGCAAAGAGTGGTACCTGAAAATAACAAAAATTCAGTTGGCTTGCTGTCTGCTTCCTGTAACCTGTTGAAAATCTTCAAAAGAAGCTCTTTCAAGATGAGAGATTTTAATAACGCACCCTGCCAAGCGCCACTCTTGGGAATGGATACCAACTCTACATCCTTAAGCCACAGCATTTGGCAATTCCCTTTTGTCCCATGGCAAACAAAACTTTTTTGTCCAAAATCAGACTTTGCTCTTGCTGCTCCACTCAGGCGTTCCTCAGGATTATCCCTTCTAATTTTCAGCTAAATCTATTAATCACCAATCTATACATTTTTCCTTTAGCCAAATATTTCTCCCCTCTTTAACATCTATTCTGTTGGAATGCTTTCAGAAACATAAGTAACTGGATGCCTTTTCAGCACTCACTTCAATAGACTAAAGAAATGCCGCTGTTCCTTTCCGCCTCCCAAGACATCTCTAGCATCTATATTACCTCAGTAGATCTTCACTGGACCTGTTCCTGGTTGAATTCTTATTTCTTAAATGAACACGGACAGAAAATGTACACAATATACCATATAAGGTCTCATTATAGAGATACATTAGTATTTCTCATTAATGATCACACCACAAAAGACCACATCTGCCTTTTTCAGAGTTGTACTTCATCAGCGGCTCAACCTCCCACCCCTTCTTCAGATAAAACACACAGATCATCCTCCTCCTCTACTGCTTCTGAACTGATAAACTCCCAAAAAACTTTTATTGGTGTGTAATCTATCCTAAGGTGCATGAAGTTTCATAGTATAGCAGTCTATTTCAAATTATTTATCTACTCCTAAGGGTCATCATCATTTCTTGCTGTCTTGTGCTCTGATTATCCTAGTTATTGGCAATATTTCAAAACTAATCAGAGCTGACCCACGTTTTGACCTAATAACGTTACTGAAAATGCTGAAGTATATCAGTCCTAAAACTATTACTTGGAAAAAAAAAATAAAAAAAAAAAATCAACCCTATGAAACAATTCCTTATTCACTTCACACTAATTTCTCTACTAACCTCCCTTGTTCCATTAGCGAAGCCAGAGATTCTCCTTGTCGAACTATGCCTCCATAGAAGATTTGGTTTAAATACATAAGGCCATCTAATTTTTAGATGATGTGCAAAACAACCAGGTAAATCTGACCGCATCTTTGTAAATCTAGTCTGCATTTTATGTTATTTACCTCAATTTTCAATTAATTTCCTATAGAAAATTATGTACAGGACTGCAGAATGAATTAAATACTCCATTTACCATGTTCCAGTCACAGCACCATCCTTGACTTGAATAACTTGAAAATATTTACAGTCTTTCCACTGTTTAGTAAGCCTACGTCTTCAAATTTGTGTGTTGAATATATTTAATTTTATTTCTATCCCAACACTGATTGTTCCCTTTTTCATAATCTCATTCTTGTTACTCGTGTTATCTTCAACCCTCGTGCAGCACATTTGTATTCATGAAGTAAATTCTTACTTTAAACAAGGAAAAATACTCATTTAGTTTTAGGGCCACAGCAAACTTCACTTTGAAAATAAAAAACAGCAATAGAAAATACCTATTTTTCTTCATCCTTCCGTTACATTTAAATACATCAGTTTGCGAACATTTATCCACAACCCCCTCATTACCATTCCATCCAGAAAAGTGGATTCACAACAAAACCAAATCTACTAGAGTATTTCTCTCCTGTTGATCTAGTGACTACATGATGACACCCAGGACAACACAGGACAAGAGAGACAAAACATATGTCACCAAAACAGCTTAGGCAGACATTTGAAGGCACACCTTTCACATGCAATGTGGTGTTACCACTTTTGAACTTTAATTTTGTTCTGCCTGAATAGCACATACCCTTCAACGCTTGTGGTGTTCTCATCGCTGCTATTCCACCAAGCATCTGCCATACTTATAAATGGTCTCGGATCCCACATACATCAGTTGATTAAGTTTCTCTATTTTATTGCCCATATATCTGGCAGTATATCAAGACATTTAAGACAGAAACAGTGCTTTCCTGAGTTTCACAAAACTCCTTCTCTTGTCCCAACTCCATCCTCTGCTCCATTACATCATTGCCATTCCTGGAACGCCATTACAGAGGGAATAGGACAGTCAGCCAACAGGGGCTGTCTTCTGCTAATGAAACTATTCCAGAGAGACCAAATTGCACAGCCACTTCTAGCTCAAAAACTATGATAGCTAATGGTTGCACAGTAAATTGTTCACTACTTTCAACATTTTTTAAATGTGTCAGATAACCATGTACATAAATCAGTGCACTTCATAATTCAGTAAAAATTCTGTAGCTTTTTCTGTGAAACCATCTTCCACGTTGAAGTTTCTCCAATTTGACCACAGACTAACTTCAGCATTAAATAAGCAAACCTTGCTTTTATTGATATAAAAGCGTTCAAATTAATTTTAGAAGAAATGAAATTTTCAAAAAAAACCCAAACCCACACAGTTTTCCCTAGGGAAAAGGGCAGAAACATCTACAGGTAATTATGCTAGTCACATTGCTTAATAAGCTTGTGCAAGTCATTTGGATACCGTGGAGATGGAGACTGTAGAAGAACCTGATTAGAATAAAATAATATTAATTAAGCCTCATAATACCCTGAAAGATAGGCAAGCGATATGCCTCTATAGAGATGGCACAAATTGACTTGTTCAATGTCACACCACCTCAGGGGAATGATAATTTCCAATGAACTAACCTACAGCTTTCAGGTGCGCTTCAACTGGGGGATACACAGAAGTTTCGTCTTCTCCTGAAGGAGAGAGGAAAATATCTTTTGTTTCTTATTAGCCAGATTGCTGAAATATCTTTACTGCCCTCTGGTGTGCATTTCAGCAGTAACTATGTGCATAAAATGAAAGATAATTGGTATTGATCTGAATACAACTGTTTCAGTTCATTTTTCTGACTACTTCTAAACAAGCCTTCAACTTCCCAGGACAAACAGGAGATACAATTCACATCTCCATGGTATTTATTGACCCAAAGCATCAGTTTAAAAAGGTAGGTCTCAGCAAACACCCTAAACATAAACACTAATTGAAAATAGAGAATTTTGCTCTCTGTAGCTTCAATTGACACTGTGAATTCAGTTCTCCTCATCTCTAGGAGTCTTTCTTGTTTGACTGAAATAACGCTACCAGAGCCTTTCCTGTTTGACTTAAATAATGTTACTGTATTCTTAACTGGAAAAAAAAATCAACCAAAAAAACCCTCCCTAACCATTTCCACTTTCTCATCCATTTCATCTCTTCCTCCTTTAACACAGAGGGGTTTTACAGGAATAAGTGCTACCATCAGTGTAAACTCTATAGTGTTTCTCCCACTGCTGACAACTTAAGTCACCCCTTCCTTGCCCACTCAAGGTCTCCACACGGAATCTTAGCATACAGTTTCATGTTACCCAGTATCTGCTATAACCCCTGGTCCCACACGCTTACATTGTATCCAGCAAGTGTATAGCCTTAGGGAAATCAGAAGAGTAACCAGAACCAGGAGAAAGCTATTCAATTTTATGTCTGGGTGATGCTTCCGTCACATCAGTGACTAACTGTCACAGCTGGCAACTGCATGATTGTGAGATTTTATGCAAAGGAGGCTGCATGAGGAGTACCTTGGGGAGAAGAAGTGGGAACTTTTGCGAGCAGCCCAACGTGACACTGAATCAGCTGTAACAGCAAATTTCCCTCTAAAATTCTCTGGGACCTGATCAAGCCTGAAGCCCAGTTTGGGGCTCCCCAGTACAAGACAGACATTGACACAGCAGAGTGTGTCCAGCACAGAGCTACCAAGGCAATCGGGAGGACAGAGCACATCATGCATTGGGGGAGACTGAGAGAACTGGGTTTGTTCAGCCTTCAGAAAGCTTTGGCAGGACCTTACTGATGTCTAAAACTATCTAACAAGAAGGTGTAGACATGACAGAGCCAAGCTCTTCTGAGGGGTGAACAGTGGATGGACAAGGTGCAATGGACACAAGCTGAAACATGCAAAATTCCAACTTAATATAAGGAATTTCTTCCCCACCCACCCCTCCTTGGGTTTTTTTTTAAACCACGAGGATGTTTTAAAAGCACTAGAACATGCTGTCTGCAGAGTCTGTAGAATCTCTATACTTGGAGATATTAAAAACTCAGCTGGACACAGCCCTGACATCATGCTTTCATTGAAGCTGCTTTGAGCAGGGGGCTGGACTAGATGATCTCCATAAGTCCCTTCCAACCTACATGAATCTGTGATTTTATGAAGTGCATCAACCCTTTTGCTCCAAAATGACTCCTATAGCATTTTTCCTTTGGGAAAAAAGGACTAGAATTTGAATTTCAAAACTCAAAGGACTGCAACTCATGGTAGCATAGCATGCTTTTTTATTTTTCAGTAAGAACATATAACCATATTCAGGGAAAATATTGCATTTACATCCCCCACAAGAAGTGACTGAATTAACAGCTTTGAGACACCATTACTCAGCTGAGACATTTCAAGAGGCACGTGCTGATCCACAAATCACTGCCTCTCCTGGATGATCAAAGCCCTCTTGCCTCCTGGAGTGATCAGGACTGCTGGATCTGCCCCTTACCGAATTCCAAACACAGCAAAGCATTCAGGCAGGCCCGTCCATTTGGGCAGATGCTGCCAGCTACCACTAACCAGATGTGAAAGACCGTGGTTCCTGAACCACCAAGGATCAACTGGAGAGGCCTAGAGGATTGTAGCTAGCTGACAGGACCCTAAAGCATAATATCGTCTCTGTAAATAGCAGGTTGTCTCTCCACAACTGAGCCTTAAAGCTCAGAGAAAATTAAGCCAGATATCCGTGCATGCCAGTCACAAAAAGCCAGATTTCAGCCACCTGAAAAGCAGCATGAGTTGTGAGCCAAGAACAACTAAATTCAGTAATTCAGGAATCATACTTCCCCACTGCCCTCCTCCCATATAGCAATAACTTAGTTGAAAATAAAACAACAAACAGTGTTTTCCAGCAATGCCAAGAAAGATGCATTAAGGCAGCCATCAAAATTCCTGTAGGCATAGGTGAAAACAAGTAACATCCTGGAAAGCAACAGCAATCTCAATTTTTCCATTTACTGGTACTAATAATTCTGCATGCTTTAATCTGCCATTCTGGTACGTTTTCAAGAGGCTACACTGACTTCAGTGTAAAAACTACCTTTCTATTATCACTACAGGTAACATCTGAATCTAGAACTGGAACTAACTGCTGTGCTTAAAGCCATGGTACCTAACTACCCACCTCCAGTGAAAAAACAACATACTATGAAACATCTAGAGAAACTACACAAAGACCTGTTACTGGGAGCTAAAGGATGATAGCCTGAGGTACTACCACCATGTTTATTTACACCAAGAACTGGATTCCGACGCACACGCGGTGGCATGCTCATCACATGGCTGAAGAAGCAATTACTGCTCAAATCTCCCATCGCCTTCACCCACGGCAAAGAGCACTGTGAAGAGCACACCCCTATGGTTTCTGCAGCAGAGTGTTAAGGAATGCTAAAAATCCTCAACAGCATACTTCCAGAGGTCAGACTGAAAACTCTGGGAGTTGCTCCACACGAGAACTGAAATCTCTCAGAGAAAGTAAACAGACAGGCACGGGTGGCAAGCACTTCAGCCATCCCGCTTAAATCCTTAACTAAAAATCTTAATTCTGGGCAACTTCGGCTGTCCAGTTTTAATTCACCACGGCACGAGCCAGCACCGTGAGCCCGGCTGACCGCGACGAGCCGCACAGCAAAACCAGCAGGTCGCTGCGCGAACACCACCACCACCACCACCACCACCAGCAGTAGCAGCGCTGCGGGGCCTGAACCTCCCGGCCTCAGGGCCGGCAGCACCCGCGCCGCCCCAGCTGCCGCCAGGCGGGGCCCCTCCCGGCCCCCCGGGAGCGGCGGCGGCGGGGCAGACGCTACTTACAGCCCTGGTCTCGTACAGCACCAGCTTCTGCACGGAGCTGATCATGGGGACGGCGGCGGCTGCCGCCGGCATGGCGGCGGCGCAGGGCTCGGGCCTTGCCCCGGCCCCAAGGCACGGCGCG
>VYXH01002022.1:534482-588157 GCA_013397275.1 Burhinus bistriatus | reverse complement strand
CCCCTAGGGCCGGGCGGGGGGGGGAGGGGGGGCGGCCAGCCAGCACCCCGGGGAGGGAGAAGCCGAGGTGCCGCCGGGAGAATGGGAGGAGGGTCGCGACGGGGCTGGGGACCAGGGACCGGCCCCAGCCGCCCACTGCCGGGACTGGTGGAAGCCGGAAGTGCTGGCACGCCACCGCGCAGGCGCGCCNCCCCGCTCGCTGCGGGGTCAGCACCAGGAACAGCTCCGAAGCCCCGTCCCCTCCCCTGCCTTCATTCGCCCTCCGAAGGGGCGGGGCGAAGGGAAGGGGGGCGGTGCTCTTCCGTTGCCCGGGTTACGGGGGTACACAAAGCCGTTGGCAGCGGGGCGCGCGCGGCGGCCGTTGCGCCCCGTTCCCCCGCCCTTCGCCGGACGTAAGTGATCTGCCCCCTCTTCCTCNTCGGCCAGGGGAGTGCTGGCGGGGCCGGGGGGTGACAAGGCCCCCACCAGGCATTTATTTGGGGCGGGGTGTCTGGTTTATTTCTTTGGTTTGTTTGGAGGGGTTCTTGTAATTAGGAAGTCGCCCCTTAATTGTAAATGTTTGGGAAGAAGTGAAACTGCCGGAAACGCCTGGTGAGGTTCAGCCAGTGAGTTGCTGTGGGAGAAATGGAGGGTTGTTGTGTGCGTGGTGTTTTTTAAATACGAAAATACTGTTCCTGTCTTTCAGAAGGGCTTACTCTAAAAGTGTCAGAATGTTTCAGTTTGATGTTTCAAAACAAACTTTTTCAGATTTTCATCCTGAAGTGGAATTTTTTAATTTAAAAATGACTGGGGGGCGGGGGATTGAGACTGAAGTGTCCCTCTAAAGAAAGCAAGGTTTTGTTTTGCCCTCTTCAAACCAGGCTTCATCAAGCTCCTCACGTTTTTGGACTCCAGTTGTTTGAAAGGCCCACCCAAATTTTGCTCCAGTTTACCTTAATTAGAAACTTGTTTGTGTTTCACTTTGTTGCATAGCACTATATGTGTGATCTCTTGAAGTCCTGGAAGAGCTGGGATTTATGAGAGGATTACAGAACAGATCATGAACCATGATTTAATTCTGAAAAACCTTATTCATGTACCTAGCTGTGAACACAGCAAGTAGTTCCATTGACCGTGATAGGGCTCTTCTGTGTCTGAAGATCACAAGCGAAGGTTTTAGCAGGGCCACGGTCCATTTCAGGGACCAGAGAGAAGTTACAGCTGTGTGGTACCTGGAACAGGAAGGAAAAGGCAATGAAACAACTACACGCTGTTTAAAAAAGAGGAACAGGCAGTTTGAGAGTCAGGAAGAAGTAATTATCAACAACGATATAATTGCAGCTGGGGATCAGGGGTGGTTCCAACGATTCTTTACTTTTCAGAAGTGACTCTTAGAAAGGAGTGCGTTGTGTATGTTCCCTAAATGCTTTTTCTTCTTACAATAGCTTTTCTAACAAAGCAATTTGCCTTGTCTCACATTGTTATTCAATTCCACTTTTATGTGTCATTTTACACATATGTAAGCTACTGTATTTTATAACAAGCTTTCTTTTTTCTTCCAGTCTAAGATAATATATGGCTTCACAAGAGGAAAAACAACTTCAGCCATTCGCAGACATCTTCAATGAAGATGAAGCTGAAAAATCCTTTCTGTTGTCCAAGCCCACGTGCTTAATTGTCCTTGGAAAGCCAGTAAGATGTCTGATAGAGGTTTTTTCTTCAGATATTCTGCTAACAATTTTACTTTTCCTTTCAAAACATCCTTTCAAAAAGATCAAAGAGTTACTTTTTTATCTTTTCCACTTTGCAAATCCTGCAGAGTCTGGTAAAGATTCTGATCTCATTTAATGAGGCCAATTTTTGGCCATTCAATGACACTTAGAAGTGTTACTGTAATTAAAAGTCACGTGTTGCTCAAAAAGTTTCTTCTCACATCGGCAACTGGATTGGTTTTATGTTATTTCAGTATTCTAACTTTTAAAAAAACTTGACAGATTAAAGACGTAAATAGGCCTAAAAGAACCTTCAGGTTCATGTACTGACTTACAGACATGCAATGAGATATTATTTAAATGAACTTTTATGTAATTATATGTCATATATTTGGGAACAACTGAAATCCACCAAGGTGTCCTGATAGGGAGATTTGTACTACATTTAACTAAAATTCAAGGTCTCTCTTTTTCTCAAATAATTCGTGGCCTCCTTTACTTAGGAAAATTTGATTTTTTGCAATCATAGACTTCTCAGATTTTTTTTCCCCAAATGTAGGAGACTCTATGGATGGTTTTACATTAGTGCCTTAGTTTGCTGAAGGGGGTTCTTTTCTGGCGCAAGTTTGACTTATGTCTGTACTGAATCCGGTATGCACTTAAACACACCACTGGTGCCCTGAAAGCTGCTTTCCTCTTGAACATTGCAGTTGCCCAGGAAAAGTGCCTTCGGAGCATGCCACTTCCAGTGCGAACACAAGGTCCTCTAGCAGCTTGTTCTCTGCATTTGTGTGTGATTCTGTTAGGTACAACAACAGAGCCTGAAATGACCATACAGAAGTCAGCTTTGCGCTGCCTAGCAGGTAGAGAGATAAATGGTGCGCACCTAGAACTGGCAAACAACCCAAACTTCAGTGCCCGTCAACCCACCAAATCAAGCCCCAAATCAATGCCATAGTGCTAAGATATGGCTACATTTCCTTTCTTCAAAGAGTTTCACCAGTCAGGCTGGAAGGCTCCCAGTCTCTAGTGTTTGCACAGGTCTGCATCCTTTCTCACTCTGGCTCCCGTTGCTGGATGATGCTTGGTTGCAAATCTTTACATCTGACCAAACTGAGAAAGGAGGCAGGGTGGTGCTTTGCAAGGGGATGAGATGCAAACATGACAGTGAGACTGTATAAGGTGATAGCCAACAAGTGTGCCTTAGGGTCAGCATGAGACTTGAAAGAGTGCATTCAGCTCAGTAGAAAACTACAGTGGACTGGCTCACCTAGTGTTAAACAAATGTCAAATTTCTAACTTTACATGAAAAAGGTAACTACATTTTTATAGACCAAACCAGCATAAAATACTCGTTGAAAGACAATGCAAAAAACGTATAAGAAATTTATATTCTTATCTGAAATCATTGCCTTCAGTAGGTGCTTGATATTAATACAAATTTTAACAAAGGGTTGAAATTGCACAGGCCTGGCCAAGGGGACAGGGAATTAAATATTCTGGTTTTATTATATCTTTTATTTATATGGCTGATGTGTGGAGCACATGCTAAAAGCATGGTGCCATTAAAGCAAAATGAAATACATATATTCTCTTCACATCTGTAAGATGTAAGGTATAACTAGACTGGAGTGGTTGCTGATACACTGCTAACTTGGAGTGTGATTTATATGTGTTTTTTTGCTAGTTTTTTCATCACAAAATTTATCTAGGGCAAACAGACTGTCAAAAAAGTCTTCTTGTATGCCCTTGACAAAAGGGCATAATCCCAAGTGTGGAAGATGGTGAGTTTTGCAAAATCCCATTCAGGTAGCTATACTCTCAGAGGCCTCATTACTCTTGGTTACGTTGGTTCCTCAGGACTGATGTAAGTGATAAACATTTTGTCAGTATCTAAACCAGATTTGTGGACTAACAAGGGCAGTTTTTACGTATTCATTGTTTTAGTCAAAGAATACTATCCCTATGTATCCTACTCAGAAATGTCTGAAAGGGTTTGCATCATAATTTGCTTTGAGACTGAAGATAATAAATTGCAGTCCTAAAGAGTGTCTCATAGGAATTTATGCGCAAATCATAACTGAGTTTTAGATAGAGTTACTCAGAAACAAAGTCAATATAATTATTTTGGAAATAATTAACTGCAAAGGACAGTAACAGTATATTAGCAATGCTATGCTGTGTAAAATAGAGGATGGTATTAAAAAGAGTGTTTGTGTTTGCCCAGTGCATAGCTCAGAGGCCCTAATCCTGGTGGTAGCTTTTAATTGTTTTTATCATATGAAAAAATATTCTTCAGTGTATAATATGTTTGGGGTTTTTTCCTTCTGCCTGTTTTTCTTTTAAATGTGTGTTTTTCATTTTAAGGGTTCTGGAAAGAAAACATTAGCTAGAAAACTAGCACAAATATGGAAATGCATTTTCATAGAAGGTAAGCACACACTGTATTTGGAACATTGCATTGGCTTCATAATATCTTTTGATTTAGAATATCTTCACTGTTCCCTGTAATTCAAAATGATGTGTTTCTGCTGGCAGTAAAGACTACTTATAAGGACCAAGTAACCGTTTTGTGAGAAATGCAGTTGCTGAAAAACAGCCTTTTTAGTTATAGAGAGGCTTAGAAAATCAGGGTTTTGGGTATTTTTTTTTCTTTTTTCCAAAAGGGGATATGAGTAACACATAAGAATCAAGTTCTATTCCCAATCCTGTAAGGTGATTCATGTGACCCTTCTTGTTCACATGGAGGCAACTCATTCAACTCCAGAGAGCACAGAGATTTTCCAATACAGACCACGAAAAAATAGGGCGATCCTTCTGTTTGTGCAGTGCCTAGAACAAGGCAGGGATGTACTCCAGGAAACAGAAGCATAGCTTTTGTGTCAGCATAAGTAAGAATGGAAGGAATGGAAGCTGGCACTTTCAAATTTCTAAAACAAAAATATCTCATGGCTTATTTCAGAAGATGTAGTTAATTTCTCCCACCATGCATTTACCAGAATACAAGATATCATTTCATTTTCTAAGCTATACAGCTCCATTCCTGACAGTCCCTCTCATCAAAGATTTTTGAAGATCTGTTGCCTACAACATTATCTTATTCCCTATCAACACATTGGTAGAGATTTTTTTTTCATTTTGAGGTGTCTCAGTAAGAAAGTAGGTTTCTACTAAAAATAATTAAGTCTCTGGGAGTTTTATTTTGTACTAATTTTGTCAGCAGTAACTAAAAAAATATAAAAATCTGTAATTTTGTTAAAGCCCTGATAATATTTTTGCATCCATGACATTATAATTCACAAATCTTGATTCATTCACTTAAGTTTTATGAAAAAAGAAAACTTCTCCTACCAGTTTGAAGGCTATATAATCTTTTTAAGTAGAAGAAAAGAAAGCACATAATAACCTTAAATATGAAGCAATTTACTGAGTGTCTTTTTGGGGACACCAAATTTTAAATCTGACTTTATGGTATATATGTGTACAGTTGTTCTGATTATGAACTAATTCTTTATATATTGATCTTCATTACATTTTTTCTTTAAAAGATGCTCCCTAGTATTTTTTATTGGTCTAATAAAAGCCCTCTAGTGGACGGTCTAACACTTCATATTCCTGTGAATACACAGGCTTATTTATCAAATGAAGTATCTTTATCTTATTTTGAAGATTTGGAATTATAGTATGGTAAAATTCAGTTTTAATAAAGTGCTTTTTTGCCTTATGTAAATATCAACTTTTTAAATCATAGGATTTTCTAACAAAAATTTAGGCATGGTCTAAAACATAGATCAAACCAAAATTGGAAGGGACCTTAGGAATGTACTTAAGCAAATCCACACTGTTTGAATGTATTTAAACCATTACTGACAAACGTCTATCAAATTTGTTTTTAAAAACCTCTAGGCAGTCTGTCTCTGTAACACAGTCTTTTCCATTAGAAATGACTGATGTGAATCTCACTTACTGCATTTTTATGCCTTATTTCTAGTAGACTCAGAGAATTATTCTTTTCTTCTTTTGCTCATGAGATTCTTTTAATGTTCTTTTGTCTAGTGTACCCATACATGTGTACACACAAACACATTCCTTCAACTTTTGCTAATAGGTTTTTTCCGTTTTCCACATCAAAAAAGAAAGAAACAAAGAAATTCAACATACAGAAATATGAATAATATAGCTCAGAAAGGATCTCCAGAGGTCATTGAGTCCAACCTTCCCCTCAAAGCAAAGTCAACTAGAGAAAGTTGTTCAGGGCTGTGTCCAGTTTAGTCTGGAATATCTCCAAGGATGGAGACTCCACCACCTCTCTGGGCAACACTTTCCAATGTTTGACCACCTTCATGATGAAAAATTGCTTCCTAATTACCTCATTGGAATTTCTCATGTTCCTACTTCAGTGTGTTGCTTCCAGTCCTATCTGCACTTCTGCGAAGACAGTGGTTCTGTCTGCGTGCCTTCCCATTGAGTAGTTAGACAGCAGTAAGAGCTGGCCTGTTTTCTCCAGGCTGAACAAGGGTAGTTCTTTTGACTTCTCCTAGTACATTCAACACTTAATCATTTTGATGCCCTCCACTGGGCTCGCTCCAGTGTACCAGTATCTGTCCTGCCCTGTGTTATTTACTTTAAAAATAATCAAAGATAGAGAATTATTAAATAGGAAGGGTGTTCACAGACTTTTTAATTTGACAAAATACTTTCTATCCATTTATCCAATGAATAAGTCAATACTCATAAATAAAACAGTGCCAGGGTACACATAGAGTGCTGATTTTCAGTTGTCTGTGTTGTTTGTTACTACGTTCCCTGTCTCAGTTTAGACTTGTGGCAAATAATGC
This sequence comes from Burhinus bistriatus, assembly GCA_013397275.1. NCBI lineage: Eukaryota > Metazoa > Chordata > Aves > Charadriiformes > Burhinidae > Burhinus > Burhinus bistriatus. The sequence goes on along the minus strand of VYXH01002022.1, from coordinate 581,628 downwards.
TCTGCCAAACACCCATTCGTAGTATGAAGGATAGTATGTGTGACGTTACTAGTAGGAACAGTTTGAAAATAGCCACCATGGTCTGGGGAAAAAGATTTTAGCTGTATAGGCAAGAGCTACCTGGCTTCAGGACCTTTTCTTGATCTGGTTTATTAATAACATAGATCTAGCCTTAAGGGTAATTCTTGAAAACTTTCATGAGGGTCTCCTTATTTCAATGGCATAGAAGTCTGAAGGACTTCCAGGATCATTATGCTATGATGTGACTGTCCACAAAGACAGAGGGCAGGCCTTGGAATTTGATGGGTGTCAAATTTAGTATTTCTTTAATTTTAGATAATTAGATTATATAAGGAGTACCTTTTTAAGGGCTTTTAAAAAGGCCTTTAAAGCCCTTTTTTAAAAGCCCTTTAGAAACACAGCTGGTTTTGCATGTTTAAATAGTTCTTTTTCTAAAACTTGCTTTTAAAATTTGGGAAGTGTTTGAGCTCACACACTCATCTCTGGATTACATAGCAGTAATGCTAATTTGATATAAATCAGTAGTTAAAATAATCATGCAAGGCTGCTGTTGTGCATTTGTCTGTAGTATATACAGGGCTAAATCATAGGGAAAAATACCTATCCAGACACTTCTAGAAGGCACCAAATTCTGGATGGACAGAATACAATAATGTCCCTAAATACAATGGCTGTTCACTCAAAAATAGTCTGGATGTTTGGAGCACACATACATATTCATATATGTGTATGTGAATTTATGTATCTCTGCATGTACGTATCTGTATATAAAGTATTTTTTATTAATTATTTTAATTTTATTCTGTCTTATGTACTCTCTCAGCTTTGGAAGTAATTCAAATGAATATTCATGAAGAAACAGAATATGGGCTTAAGGTAAAGGTCTAATCTCCTATTAAGTTTTGTCACATTCTTGACAAATTTATATTATATAAGACTATGTTTTGCATTTTACCTTAGTGTCAAGAATTGCTTTTTAAAGGCCACAGTATTTCTGAAGAACTTGTTACAGAAATGATTCTGAAAAAGATTGAGTCACCAGAAGTTGCTCATTATGGTAAGTGTATTCATAGCCTAAACTTCTTAGAATGAGCTAGCTTTAATTTTGACACACTTTGCATTCATTACTGCTCAAATATAATTAATTTGTATTAGAAGGTACCATCTTTTCTTGTGCTTCTCAAGTTGTGGAATATCTGTAAACTGAGAGTGTATTTAGGGATTAATTTACCAATATTAATCAGAAAGTGAGATCAGAAAGTGTCATACCAATCCTATGTTGTGTTAATTTTGAGAAAATGAATTTGCCCCAAATTTTAAGTGTTGCTATGACTCTCATTTGACAATATTATCTGGTCAGAAAAGTTTTAGGATTTAAAATACAGAATTTTTTTTCTTTAATACTTCTATAATAACAACAAAAAACCACAAAACCCACCCGCAAAAATATTTTAAACATTTAAAATAATGAAAAAGAAGGAAAACAGATTATTTAAAATGCAAACTATTACAGTCTTTTTTTTCTTATAACATGGTTTATTCCCTTTGCATTTTGTCACTGACAGTAAGTTAGATGAGAATAGTATCGGCAGTGGTAATAATTCATCTTTTTGAGGAAAGATTATGTTATTTGAGGCTGGTAAGACTAGTGCTGCAGATCTTGCTAGAGTCTGAACCTGCTTTCCTGAAGAGAAAACAAATATACTGCTAAGTAGAAAGAAAATAAAAGAATATGTACTTTATTTTTCTGGTGCTGACTTTTACTTGAAATCTCCATTATAGGAGAGAGACAGGTACAGTGCCAAGAAAATATTAAGTTTTTACTGCTCTGAAAACTAGCAGGCTTCTATAAGCTTTCAGTTGCAATGCTTTTTGTTCCTTCTTTAGTCCAAGACTCAACAGTTTTGCAAAACATGCAGCCGTACCTGGTGAGGCTTTTAAAACTGTAGGCAAAAGACAGAGAAATAGGGAAGGAATAAAAAAGGGGAGATGATGAGGAAACAAAAATTTGAGGGAAGAAGTATCAGCAGAAACGCCAGTCTCTTTATCTATATGTCAGGAATTCAGTAAAAGCCTGAAGAGACGTCATCTGAGTTCCTTCCCCTCTTTGAGTCAGTCTGATGAAGAATGACTAAGATGTGTGTATCACAGAGGACCACAGAGATCCTAGAGACTGTAAACATGACTATAAAGTTGATAAAAGTTTAGTTCTTGTAGCCAAGACATTTTCAGTATTATAGATGCCCCAAAGTAGCAAAGAATAGAATAACCTATATCCTCGCTCTTTTTCCTACCAACTAGAACTCATCTCCAAAACCAAATTTTGTTAAGTATTTCCTAGTTCTAATCACTTTTTGTTTGGCAGCTATTACCTTAATATAATCCTTGGAAAGCTTAAGTAGGCTTTCAGCAGGAACGAATCAATCAATTTGCTATTAATTATTCATTTAAGATTTTAGAAACAGTGTTGTGTGAGAGGCTGAGTTTTTTACTTTTAACGTTTGTTTTTAACATTGTAAAATACAAGTTTCTAAACAGTACATACAATGAGGAATTCTTTTCGATTATGTTCTTCTGACTTTAATAATAAACATATTATATTGGAGAATGATGTGTCAGAGATATTCAGAAGTGCTAAAGCAAATGCTAATATTTAAAAATTTTAAGTCGCTAAAACAAGATGATTATTTTTTTTACTTCTGAAGGAAGTCAGATATGAAGCTTCTAAGCTATTTCTTGAAATAAACAGTGTCTTTTTAAAATAACATAGGCACTGGAACATAACAAGCATACTTGGTCTTTAGGATATTGTAGGTAAGAAAATACAGAATTATAACTTCTATGTAGCTGATATGCTTGCTATTTTTTTTTTTTTAAATAAAACAAGAAAACAACCAGAAGTTCATATCATGCTGACCTAAATAATATTTGCAAAGGAAAAATCTTTGTCATTATCACAGGGGAAAACTTCTCAATTAGCATGATTTAAATCAAATCAGGACCAAAGTTGTTTATTGATTTATTAATGGCAATCAGTGAACTGGTGATCAGTGAAAAGGTTCAGTATCAGCCACACAACAGACAAGCCACAGCACTAGGCACTTGTCAAATATTAATGAACACCTAAAAATTTCTAAACACCCTCCTAAAACTAATTCCAAAGAGTACACTCAAACTTGCGTTGTTACGCATGCAAATCCTCTCTCAAAGATGGGTGGAAGTTAAAAGCACACATTCCCTTTCCTAAGAATGCATATTCACCTATTTAAGCACACTTTCTGTTGGAAGTGTGGGTGCTCTAGCTTTGTCTGTGTGTGCCATTTCCTACAGTCTACTAATCCACACACCAGTGAGAAGGCTCCCCACGAGCTCACATACACACGCTCAAGGTGCGGGTCAATCTGTGTTTAATTCTGTTCTGTCAGTCCAGTAGTTGAAATGCAGGTTACTCACAGCATCCAGCAGGGAGGCTGCTCTGCCAACAGAAGCTTGTAGAAGGTTTGCATGTCAAATCTGGTTTGGCTGCTGTTCTTTTACCTTGTTCTCACTCTAAGGTCTCCTTCCCCAGTCACAAATTTTAATGCTTCTTTTCAAGATGGCTCCTTCTCTTCTCAAAAGTTTCTTGGTAATTCCCTGGTTACTCTTTGATCTGGTTGATGGTTGCCTTAGGTAAACTTCATCACTGTTAGTCTCCTCACAACATTACCAGTTTGGGGTCAAACACCCTCTCAGAGAACAAACAGTTTGGGATAATCTTTTCCCATGTTACACTCCCATTCCTCTCACCTCAGCTGTTGTTATCTGGGATGTGTTGATAAGCAGAGGCTGTGCAGACTCCCTACATCTCACAACCTGTTAGAATTCTCTGAAGGTATCAGCAACTTAAAATCAAGGATTTTCATTTCCTAGAGGAATGACTATACATTATGCTCTATCTTGCTTATCCTCTTCTATAGATTTTGCATCTATGGATAGTAGCTCCCTGAAGAAGGAGGAGTCTTCAGTCCTAATACCTCTTGCAAAGACTGCTGCTGTGTTTTTCTGCTGCATAGACTTGCATTTAAATGTTATCACATAAAATTCTAAGCATTTGGAGCATGCACTATTTCTCTAAGGGAACATTCTCATTATTAGGCTAAAAAAAATCCACCTGTTTCTTGTGTAGTCTGACATTCTGGCCATTGAGTTCCTTACTGTACAGTAGTTCTTACTGCACTGCATGCAGCCATCAGTAGTTACAGTACACTCCTAGGAACTTGAAGCCACAAGTTAATCCGTGGGGCTGAGCACTCTAATAGTAGGAAAACCATGCTTGTCATATATAGTTGGTGTCTGTTTGCCAAAGAGAACTCAGCATTGTGAATCTTGAGTGAATGGATGCTTACCAAGTTAAGTGCCTTAGTATGCATACTGTGTCCATAGTGCCTCCTTTTGAGAGGATTTAGTATCTAGGAGCACTATGTATCCCAGAGAGTCGTTCAGGCTCCTCTTGTTGTCCATAGAAGTGAAGACCTTTAAAGGTTATATAAAAAGCCTAGACTCCTAGTTTAAATGCTTTGTATCATAGAGCGGCTACTTTCTGCAATGCCTTTTACAAAGTCTTCTAGTAGCAAAAATAGTCACTAAAAGCTTGTTACTTTTACTCACTACAGTGTCTGAGCTAGGCATGTGAAGCAGGTTGTTTGAGTATGATCTTTAATGTCTACATATTTCTTGTATTTCTTAACTGAGTTAACAAACTGTCCTGGTTTGAGAGTCCTGTATCAAGTTGAAAACAACACACTTTTTTGGTCTGTATTTCACCTGAAGTAGACATGGGTACACAATTTTTTTTCATAGTGCTATGTCATGGATATGATTTAAAATTGTGCCAACAAATAGATGTATTGTTTAAAGGAGATGAGTGTAACTAGTCCTATATTTCAAATAACCTTCTAAAAGATATATTTAATAAAATGTATTTGACAGGTTATGTTCTCAGTGGATTTCCTTCTCTCTCAGAGGAATACATGACTGTTTCACAGCAAATAGAGAAAATAAAGAATCTAAAATTAAAACCGGATTTCCTGATTAACATTAAGGTAATGTCACCTTCAGTAACTTGCTAACTTGCTAGTTATTTTCCTAATTACAAGTAGACTTATATGCTGCATAAGTCAAAAGATATTTCCCCCTGTGCATTTGAGTATAGTATTTATTGAGGAAAAAGAAATTGTTCTCCTTTATATTGGAATGGAATTACACTAGTTTGTTCCATTATAAGCATCGCTCATGTAAAATAATGAACATCTAAAACTTCAGTAGCGGTTACAGTCTTTGCACCTCTACCAATTAGAAGATACAGGTTTTCAAGAAAAGAAAACTTTGAATACATTATTGTTATGGGATTTTGGATGCATGTACATCTGCCATTCATGTATTTCAGGAAGAAACTTTCCACGTATGGAAGTTAGAAAGCAAAGTGTTTTATTTTTTAGTCACTAATTGTGAAACTGCTTCTGAGTCATTACTAATTCCTCTCATTTACAAATCTCAATTTCTTCATGAGTAGTAATGTGACATACCAGATACTTTACAAAAGTGACTCTGATATAACCAGAGAAACATAAATCACTGTTAGTGTAGGATTAAGAGGACTTTCTCAATGTGACTTGTTGGCTATATCCATATTAGTAAATAAAACAAGGCAAGAGCGACTCTTCAGACATCAGGCCAACTCGTTTGGCAGAACACAGCTAACCTGTCTTGTTATTCAGAATGGGGTTGGCCATGTCCAAGCTGCCCACTGGGAAAAGCCCTAGGTCTGTGCCATTCTCCAGATTGTGCCCAGCTATTATTCATCCGGGAGAATACTAGCTGGCCCACACCAAACTTTGCCAGACTCCATGCAGACAAAGTAACGGTATGTATAACTATGAACAAGGGTTCAGGCCCTTCCCCTTGCAATGTTTTATTTATTATCAACTAGATTATTTCTATCTTTTACTCTGAATGTGCAGAATGAGCTGCCAAGGCAACTCTGAATAATCAGCTTCTGGTGTTGTACTCCATTCTCATTGGAATTTTGATTCTAGTTGTCATATCTATGTGGTTTATCAGATGCTAGGCTTCAGTGCATGGACCTAGTCTATCACTTTGCCAGATTTAAGTCCGTGTTTGTTTTAATGACAAGGTTCTTCACATTCCATACTTTTGAGACTTAATTTGTTTGACCATGCGTAATGAAAATTTGTGAATGCCTACTTCAAACCTTTTTTTCTTTGCTCATGGAAAGATCTTAAAACATCAGAGAAACATATTTTTGTGCTACTTTTCAGGCAGCTTTGAGTTTTTCAGCTACAGAAAGTCAATCTTTGTTTTAATACCAGATAGTGAGAAATCCCAGTTCTTGAGAATATATGTTGTATAGTTTCATGTGCAACAGTACAAATAGAAGAGGGATACTAACTACTCTAGGAAGAAAACAGAATTCTTGACTTCATGTAGTTACATCATTTTCTCATCTGGGAAGAAAACTGAGACTGAATGCTGATTAAAAATCCTTGCCCAAAGTCAAATGAATAGTTTTGCCTTTGATTTCAGTGGGATCAAGCTGTTTTCACAGATACATTAGAATTGTAACCATTTTCAGTATATCAAAGAGAAAGGAAGAAGGGAGATTCTAGATAACTCTGGGAGTAATGAAATACTGCTATTAGCAGACCAATTTAGAGAAATTTTGTCTCTCCAAGAAAAAGGACAGAAGATACACCTTTGAAAAAAGAACCACATCTGAACAAATTTCTCCTTCCCTATTTCAAAATGTGCTATGTCATATAGCAGTCACATCAGCTGTATGACTCACCATAGAATTACAGAAATATCCTGAAGTATTTAGTACTTCAAGTGATACCTCAGGAAATGAGTGTAGTGTGCCTGTTGCTAGCAATGTGATTTCAAAAGATCTGTATTTTCTGCAGAAATCAATTTTCCATTTCTGTAACAATTTGACCTTAACAACTACAATATTTTCTTGTTATCTCAGGTTTTTCATATATGTTTGAAGGGTAGGTGTTAGTGATTTAGAAAGGAAGAATGGTTATTTTTTGTTGTCCCCACCCCCAATTCCATAGTAGAATTTTAAGATATCCATCTTAAGACCTGTTGGAGATCTGGGAACTCCAAGTGCATATTAATGCAAGTCCAATTTAGGATGGGTCATATAGAAGCTTTATTAACTTTGATTATCGTGAGCAAACATTCAGACAGCATTTCCCCCTCTGCTCCCCTGTTCTCTGCCAAGTGCTGCAGAGACCCAACCAGCTTTTTGTTTCAGAAAAAAAAAAGAAAAAGGTGAGGAAAAACAATCCTTTCAATGTTAGCAAAGTGAGGTATCCATCCCTGGAATGGATGGACTCCTTAAGCAGCTTGGTAACAGCCACAATTCTAAGAAGGAATCAAACAGTACATAATGGGACAATGTAGAAAGAAGACTCTTCATGGAGCTTGTAGGAGTGGCACACCCAGTATTATCTTAGCTCAGAAGTGGGGAGGCAGAAACTGTCACAGACTGTTAGCTTTTAGTTGAAAGGAATGTTTTGGTTAGGGTAAATGTTTTAGTTAGGATGTTTAGTTAGGAATGTTTTAGTTAGGATAAACTTCTTAGGCAGATGTCTGAAGTCTTAAATATTAATAATTTTACTACCACAGACCACATCCAGATTTATCTGTGTTTAATGTTAAACTAAATTTGTGTCTACAGGGCTTTTTGATGGAAAGACTTGCTTACTCTTCCAGAGCTCCAAACTGCTGAACCCCTTTAGCCTCTGACACAATGGTCACTATGCTTTTGGGTAATAGTAGAGCTCTGAGAGGTCAGAGGCACCTGATAAAATTGACTTAATCTTGCTCAAGTCCAAACCACTTTGGCATTAATTGCAAGAGCAATCACAATCCTGTCTGCAAAATACTTTTATCCATAAACTCCATCTACACTTGTTATAACACAAGGTATAATGTGCATGGTAAAATATGCTCAAGTAGTGGCTACACTCCTGATATGGAATGTAAAATGCTGGTGGGGAAAAACTAGGCAAGTCTTTCTTTGCTGCTTTTGAAAATTTTGTGTTTACTCAGAATGTTATTGGAGAAGTTGTTTATGAATCCAAATATTTGCCAAACAGACTCCTACCCTCCATTCTCCAGTTTCAGGAAAGTAATATTATTATAACAATATAATAAAAACAAGATTTCCTTTTAATTATTCTTTGCTAGTGTTCAGACTATGACTTATGCCAAAGAATATCAGGACAAAGGCAACACCCTGATTCGGGGCAGGTATATCAGAGGATCCAGTGGGATCCTAATGTTATTGAAAAGCATAAGAAAGAGAAAGATCGGCATGAAACAGAGAATGAAGAAGATGAGGAGCAGGAAGAAGAAGAGGTAAATATTGCTAATTTATAAAGGGTGCAAAGTATTATAGTGTACTCTAGACAAAGCAGAACAAATTCTGATATTCTAAAATATCACCATACTACATTATGAATTAATTTTGCTGAACTCTAATCTTAATTCAGTTTCTGTTCTATTTTAAGAGATGTGGAATAATACTTAAATGGTAGGTTTAAATGACAGCAAATGGTGATTATTGTATAGCTTAACCTGGATTCAGTCTCTAACTCGGAAGTCATTGAACTCTTTCTTTCTGTAAGTTAAAAAGGGTGTATCAAGATAATAATGAGTCTATATTGTCTGTTTCTTGGTCTAAGCAAATAAGAGTATTTATTTTTTGTTTATTGTAGCAAGTTTTACCAGTATTTGCAGTATACTTGCTTGTTTTCTGGTTTTGGTGTTAGACTACTGCAAATGAATTTTCTTTTTTTTCATTAAGGTATTAATTTTGAATTCAAGTTGAATTGTTCTGGTTTATAATACTAGCCAGAGGCTTATCAATGCAAGTTGTAGGCACATACCTATCAATCTGCAGAAACTGCACTTCATCAGGATAGGATCACAGTCAGCAATCACTGGGCTAATACTCATTGCAATACTCTGGAAAGCTACTTTATTTGCCTTTGAGTAAAGACAAAAATTAGTTTAGTACATTAGTTTATTTCTGTATCTTAAAATATTTAACTTTTCATTCTGCAGACTGCAGAAGATCCACTTATTATGTCAGAATTTTTGCATCAATTAGTACAGAGGCCTGAAGATATTCTTGAAAATGCAGAGGAAAGAGTTGGAACATATAAGGATATAATGCTTCATCCTTTAGAAGTAAGAAAAAGCAAAATATTATGATTATGCATAACAAAAGATTGTTTAAAATATCTTGCACTATTTTTTTTTTTAGTTTGAGATTTATTGTATGGAGGTGGGCACAAGGCATGCTACAACATATTCCCAAGTTCTGAAATTCATACTGAAATCAATGATACAAAGTTATCATCTGTAGGTGTTGTTTCTACTCTGTAGTCAAGATAAAGTAATCCACTTTGAGCTTTAAAAGTGAAACCATACCTGCCACCACAGACATTTCCTTAATCTAGGAAGCGAAATATTTGAAGAGCCCAGTGTATCATCAGTATTATCAGCATCCATTCTAGCATGCAATCCTGTAAGAAATCTGCTCTTTGCATCCATTGCCTTCCATTCCAATAGATTCCCTTCCTCACCTGCTTCATTGCGTGCAGATTTATATACCAAATAATTAGCCCATCAGTTTGCTTTATCACCTATTTGATTTCTGCAGCTGTGATATTGGTTTTTTTTCTTTCCTTGTTGTGTTCAGGAAAGTTGGATTTACTATGTATATTTCCCCCTCACCGCCCCCCCCCCAAAAAAAAAACCAAACCAAACAAAACCAACAACACAAAAAACAGAACAGGTCCAAAGCAATAGTTCATTCTTTTCTTTTTTGTAATCTCCTGGTACAAGCAACTGGAAAAGCCTCATGTTTGCTGTGCACTTGAAAATTACTGTTTATTTATGCCCTTCAATTTCGCTATGGATTAAATAAACCTATAGATAAAATTGTGTAAATCTTGTATAATGTTCTTTGCTAGAGTAACAAGCTTCTTACTGCTGTGAAGGGGAAAGCAGAAAATGTGATATCTTCAATCATTATACAATCTCACATGGATTTCTCTTAAGTAAACTAATGGAAAGTTGTTTAGATTAAATTACTTCAGGATATACACCAAACTTCAACACTTTCAACACATTCCACTAGTTGGTAGGTCTTACTTAGGCTTCATTAATGATAAATGTATTAGTGAACATACTTAGTGGTCCACTAATATATTAAAAGAACATAGGAGTCTATCATTGGCCCAGGTAGAGGTTGAGATGATGAAATTGAAAAAAAAGCTTGTAAAATGTGCAGTTTGCACTGAACTGGGATAGGTAGATAGAAAGAACTTTGGAGAACAGACTTTGATTTCTTGATAAGTTGTTAGGCTGAAATTGAGTAGAAATAAGTGTGAAATATTACAGTTAGGAAGGAGACCTAATGAACAACTACAATGTGAAATAATTGGCTAGACCTCAGTACTGCAGACAATCTGCAATCTGTGGGGTTTTAGTTAGTCATAAACTGAGTCAATAAATGTGCTGCTATTGTACAAAAGCAAATATTATAGATGTACTAATAAGACCATTGTATATAAGAGAAACACAAACTATTATCTTCTCTGCAGAAGAGTATTAGAAAGAAGAAATTAGTTATTATCTATTTCTGCCAAAGATAGGACAAATTAATTTAATTTATAGTGTGGAAGACAGACTAGATGCAAGGAAATGAACTCTGACCATAAGTGTAGTGAACTGGAACAGATTACCTAGAAAGCTGTAAAGTCACCTTCACTAGGGTTTTTCAGGGCTGGGGTTAGACCAACATCTGTCAGGAACAGAGTGAGTGTTCTCAGTCCTCAGACAGAGACATGAACAATGGACATGGGATGTCTATTTCAGTCTAATATCTTATTTACTAATGGGAAAATTGAAAATAAGAAAAATCAAAGATATTGTTCAAGTTTTACAGAAACTGAGAGTCAGGATCAAAATGAAAACATTGGTCTCACAGCTGGTATTTCTAAGAAATCTGTTAATTGACATTGTCACCATTTTCCAGCAGAGAATTAAGGTAGACAATTAGAAGTTGAATTCATACACAAAACGTTACTGTATCTAGATATTTTGTAGCTGTCTTGCATTTGAGCTAGGATATCTAATATTTTTCTGAACCCATTGTAACTCCAATTTTGGAATTCTCTTTGTATTTATCCATCACCAGCTAAAAGTTTCCCTCCAGAAGATTTTATAAGTCATCAGTACAATGAATCTTGGTTTTGCTGCAGTCCACAGGAATCCAGCCTTTGATATGTATAGGGGCAGAATGAGCTTCAGTGTCATTATCTGGTTAACTATACTCAACTGATGAGTATGTCTTTGTTCTTAAACAGGACTTGATGGCTGAACAGGATTGTCAATATCTTATTGAACTGGATGGAAATCAGCAACCAGATGATCTCTTTGTAGTAAGCTATGCACCAACTTAGTTAACCTCCACTAGAAAATAATTTCTTAATTCTGTGGATTGTTTATTAAGGTGTTGGCAAAATTTTAAGTTGTGTATAGAACTCATTTAATTACTATTAGAAAACATGACCTTTGAACTGCTTGCGTTTGTTGCTCTATTAAAAACAATCATAATATTCACTGCACCGGCCCCAGGCTTACATATATGTTACATATTTTCAGGCAGGCTACAAATTCTTTTGTATTGTATCCACCTGGTTTTACCTCTTTATTTTGTGTATTAGTGTAAAATATCATTATTAACATGAGAACTTAAAACATTTTCAGTATTATATATTTACAGAATTGGCTTATTTTGTGCTGATGTCTAAAATAATGGTAGAATTTTTATGAACTTTATTATTGTTTTACAGTGTAATAGAAGACACCCTTCTTTTAACAATTCTGCTGACTGCTTGCATCTAGATTTTTAGCTCTTAACATAGCAACTCACTCTCCCTATTAAAAAAGTACAATGATAAAATTTGAAGGTAAATAATCTTATCCTCTGCCTCAGAAATAAGAGTTGCTTCAAATCAGAACCTAAAGTATGGGGTTGAAAACCAAGTGAGAGATTGTCTTTGACAATGTAGGAAGTGAGCTGCTTCTGCAGTTTCCCCTCTGTTTGAAACAAATTGAATCAGTTACAATTCTGTATGTATTATTTCAATTTATGCTTAACTTTACTACCAAGAGTAGTCCTACAGGAAAAAAAAAAACACTAATTTTGCAGAGTTGGAACATAAAGTTTCCACATTTATGATCTGTTTGTGAACATTGCAACAGATTTATAGTAAAGGCAATCAAGTTGTATAATGATTCCAACCATTTTACCTATAAGTAAGGCAAAGACCTATTATGAAACTAGTCCAAACATGGCAGTTTGATTTTTCATTGAAAGAACACTTGCATTCAAACAAGATTACATTCAGGAAGTACTTCAATTAAATTTAATATCATCTGATTCTCCTTGGCAGACATCTGGTTTAAGTATCTTTTTAAATAAATTACCCAAAGCTGTATTACTTCCGAGTGTGCATAATCTGATCTCCAAAAGAGATTTTCCTCATTTTCAGATTGGAGCTCTTCTGAATACTTCTACTGCTTTGTGGGAAAGAATCCTTCACAGTCTATTCCTTTAGAAGGCTTGGGATTCACAACATAATGAGGAGATATAAAGGATGTAGTTCAGCATTTTGCACTGCCCTGTATCTACCAAATAGCTTGTTAAAACTCAGCTCAATAACTAGCTTGACTCCAAGCTAGAAACTGGGCCTTAGTGTATATGTAGCCATTATATAAATAAGTCACAATTTCAAAAATACTTTGAGGGTCCTTTCAGATCACAAAAGCATTTCTGGTTAATACTAAGTCAAGAGTTATATTCTCTTCAGTCAGTGGTAGTTCGACTTCAGTCTCTGGGTGTTCAAAACGGAGCTCCGATAACTAGACTTCAAAGTCAGCAAGAAGAAATGCTGGAGGGACTGGACAATGTAAGTGTGCTTGTCTAAAATGTGATTGACTGTAATAATTATAAAAACATTTTTTATTTTCTGCTGTAAGCTTATAACATCTTTGTTTCACAGCAACCAGTTTGTTTCACCATGCTATAAGACATTTTTTGAGCCTTGATTTCCCAGAAATGTGAATTTATAATAATTCTGGGACTGAAATCAACTTAAAAGAGTATGAAAAGTAAAAAGTCTGTCATTAAAAAAATAGGTAGGTGTTTATAATAAAATTTTGAACAAAATGTTTGTTTTAGCAATAAAGGAAGAATGAATTCCTTCCAGGAAAACAAAGAAACTTTAGCCAAAGGATAACAACCTCAGCAGCTGACTCTTAGGTCAGTCTTTACTCTTTCCTGAATGAGAAACAGCATGCTAATACAAACTTAGCAACATCCTGCATAGCTGAAATCACATACACTGTATTTTCTGTAAATAATTAGAACATGACAAGTTAGTGCTGAATTTTTCTGAATCATGACAATTGTAAATTGTGTCCCTTAAAACTGAAAAACAGAAGTCTTTTGCATAAATGTCTTCACCTATATTCACTTGCAGTCATCTTTCCTATTTCTTAAACTAAACTTTGAATATATGAATGGTACTGTAACTGGGAGATCCTGCCATATATTTTCAGAGAACCACCCCTCCCTTCACTTTTCTGTTTTCTCAGTCCCTGACAAATTCACAAGTGAAGGACTTTCTGCATCAGAGGTCATCTATATTTATTAGTTAGTTAGTCTGTGTGTTTGCGTTAGCCTGTGTGTAAGATTTTAGCATCCACAGTATTTGGGGCAAGGAGTTCTACAGCCTAACTGGACATTATATACAGAATTGCTTCCCTTTGTGTTGAACCTGCCACCTTTTAACTCAATGTCCTCTAGTTGTTGATATGCAAAAGTCAGTAAATAGTTTTGGTCTCTGTATCTGCCCTTTAATAGCTCATGATTTCAGACTTCTGTCCTGTTCTTATGCAGCTGTCTTGTTCCTGGACTGAAGAGTTCCAGCCTACTTAATATTATTTCTTCTTATATGAAAATCTTTTTATGTGATTGATCAGTCACATTACCTTTTCTGAATTTTTTCCAATTCTACTGCATACTTTTTGAGATTAAGGTAGCAGAATTTACATAGCAGTAAAGATGATGGCAGAATTTATACAATAAGAAAATAAACCTTTACCTTCTATTCCCTCTTTGCTAAACATTCCTAACATTCAGGTTGGTTTTCTGCCTGCTCTTGGTCATTGACGAGATGTTTTCATAGATGCATGTATCATATTTCCAAGATCTGTTCCTGAGTAGTGACAGTCAATGACAACTCATGGCTTCAAACTGGAAGAGGGTAGATTTAAATTAGATATTAGGAAGAAATTTTTCACTATGAGGGTGGTGAGACACTGGAACAGGTTGCCCAGGGAAGTTGTGGAGGCCCCATCCCTGGAAGTGTTCAAGGCCAGGCTGGATGGGGCTTTGAGCAATCTGGTCTAGTGGGAGCTGTCCTTGCCTATGGCAGGGGGGTTAGAACTAGATGATCTTTAAGGTCCCTTCCAACCTAAACCATTCTATGATTCTATGATTTTCTGTATAAAACTGCTATTTTAATGCCTAGCTTCCTAGGTCAGTTCTTCCCAGCCAGCACTTGTCTGTACTATTCTGAATAATTGAGAGTCACCATAAACTTTAGGATTCAGTCACCATTCACGTTCTGTAAAAGGTCTAATAAACTTACTTCTATCATATGACATTTCTGCGTGCCTAGAAGAGTTATTTTGGTCTTGCTATTCCCCCACACAGACCATGGTCCTTTCTTCATCTCCTTTAGAAAAAATCTTGGCCATTTTCTGTCATCTTCAATAAATGGCTGATTTGTACCTCTTTATCTTTTTAAACTTCTGAAAATAATAAATGAAGCTTATGGGAACTATTTTAAGTACTATTTTTATTAAATAAAATTGAAAAACTAAATAGTTTCTCCTTAAAATTGTCCTACAATTTGGAAATATGGATTTTATTTTAAATATTCTAAAAAGTGTGATGTGGGTTTCTTTTTAGATTTGCTTATTTTCCAACAAAATATTTCAAAAAAGGCTAATAACAAGGCATATGTAGCTTCAGACAAAAATTACATATGCTGTTATTGCTGTTTTAATAAACAGGATGAACTTTTCCGGGTTCTGTCATCTTATGAACTAATAGCACACAGATATCGATGGCGCAGAAGCAGGTGGGGGCAAGCATGTCCTGTGGCTCTAAAGGAAGGTGATATTGTAATGGGAAACCCAGACTTGGCTGTCAGGTTAGCAGAATTTGACACTTTATTTTTATTTCTGTTTTATAAGATAACTGTCTATACCTGTTAGCTTCTCTTCTTTTTAAGTTTTCTAGGTAAAATGTACGTACTGTCATCCCCAGAGGCATTGAAAACATTTATGTTGAATCCAAGGCCTTACCTGTTACCACCAATGCCACTTCCTCCTTGTAAAGTACTAGTATTTGGTCCTCCATTTTCTGGAAGAACAACTATTTGTAACCTCATTGCACACAAATATAAAGGAAAGGTAGGTTTATAAATAACATAACAAGGGTATCAGCTGAGGCTTGGCATTCAGTTAAGCACATTCTTATTCCTGTTGTGTTATTAACATACGCATTATGGAGGAAACAGTAATTTAGTGAAATTCATTTATATAAAAGTAGCTAAATTTTGAATTTTTTTTTATTTACTCTTTTATGTAAGACAAATATTTATGTCTCAGTTATTTGTCTTAGCATAAGAATATTATTAATAACTTTTGTATCTAAGGTAATTAAATGTAAATGCAAATTAGAAAATTTTTTTTCCACAAAATAAAACCCCTACAATTGAATTTTATGTACATTTTTCTGAAATTTGCAGAGCTTTTCCAAATTAATTTCATTGTATAGAAGTTGGATCAGATGCTATATTTCTCTTCTGTGATTTTTTGTTTTTCACTAGGTTCTTGATATGGCCAAACTCATTCATCTCTATATGGAAGCATCAAGAGAAGAAAACATTGAGCAAGTGCGAAGGGATACAGTAGAAAAGGCTATAACAGCAGTTAAAAATAGGATGGAATTAGAAAAGCAGTCAAGCGAATCAGGTGAATAAGGTGTTCCATGGTCTTTGAAGCTATCTTATTTGCTTTAGGTTATTTAACTGAAGCAATTGCTATCACTTCAACTTATAAAATACTACAGAAGTTGTTATGGTTGTTGTGCATTAAATATGAACTAAAAGAATATGCAGTGAAGGGAATAACTGAGTAGAATTCAGTATTTTTGATATTATATATAAATTCTCTGAAGTTGAGGGCTGTATGTAAGAAAGTTTTCTGAGCTCTTTGTGAAAGAAGAAATTGGTTCTGACTGACACTGGTTGGAAACTTTCCATTTGAATGACTCTCTGACAAGTTAAATCTCTGCGAAATTGAAATTTTCTTCAAGAAAGCAGCTTGTCAGCTAGGCTGATGCGAACCCATAATCTACAGATTTTCCAATTTGGAGCAGTCTTCCAAGTATGCTGTCTCAGATGGCATATTCGCAAGATTCTCCAGCTCTGGTCACGTTTAGACTCCTTAAGCTACCCAGGTTTTAGCAGCTTGATTAATTCAGAAAATATTTTGAAAAGGTGAAAATAACATGTTCTTTTAATATGTTAAACAAAGTTTGGATTTTCTTTTTGCAGGTAATTTTGTGGGTTTTTTCAAAATTATTTCTTTTGAAATGAAAATTTTCCATTGAATTAGAAATGCCCTTTCCAGTTACCTCTAGTTATGGTTCAAATGGACAATCAGGCCATTTTGCTTTTTTCAACTAAGCAAGGAACCATGGTATTTTACTTATTCATGGGTAGATACATATCTAACAGAAAGTCAGTATATTCCTCTGGTACTGCAAAACATAGAAGCTGACAGTCATACAAAAAACATTGGCGTTGCAGTAAGAATAATGGCGAACTATGACACCAAAATTGAAACCATTAAACAGTTTTATGTTCCAGAGTTCTGGCTATGCAAATACTTTTGAGGACAGGTATGTGAAATCATATTAGGATTAATTGGAACTTAATCCTAATTAATAACCTTGGAGAGCTCAAGCAATTTTATTGCAAAACAGAACTACAAACAGATGAAGGATGTAAATTGTCATAGAAAGTAAGAAAGCTTCAGAACAGGAAATTAAATAATTTTGGAAGCTTGAATCTAGATCTAGAGGTAACTGTCCCCGAAGATATTTCCTTTCCCTAAGAAAACTATTTAATTAATTACCTAGTAAATTCTGCCTTTTGAGATAATTAGAGAATCACTAAAAATTATGGAAAAGACTTATATCAGTTTAATTAGGTAAATAACCTCTGACTGTCCTGAGTGCTCCCAAGTCCAGTTTAGACATAGACAGTGAGGCTATGAAACTGCACTGAAGGCCGCAGAGTTTCTGTCTGCTGTCAGAGTAGGTCAGGAGATTGAAGCAGTTGGTGTTAAGGACTAAATATTCATTTCATGCACGGAGGACTTTCAGACTAGCTATGTTGTGATCTCACGGGCTGAACACATAATGGTTTCAGCAGAGTAAATGTGCATCTGGAAGGAATCAATTAGTTTGCATGTTCCAAGACTGCTTTGCCATGTGTACCAAAGCATGTGAAGGATCAGGAGATTCACTTAAAACATACTCTTCTGACTCAAACTAAAAAGGTAACATATACACGCACAGAGGATCCCAGTTTGTTAATGTCCTCAGATGACATCCAGCTCAAACAGAACCCCATTGTTCTGTTTGGGGGGGAAATAGGGGAGGGTATTAAATCTGTCGAACTGAAGAAGTATTCAGGACTTGTATATTTTTTAACTCTTTTCTGGCTTTTGTCATATTTCTGATCTTTTTTATTTTAAGGGGAGAAACAGATACTGCTAGAGAGCCATTTGTGTCTCACAGGCTGATGGGTACTAGTCTTGCCTTCACTAGGGCTGTCTGGTTTTGGGTTTGGGTTGGATTGATTTTTTCTGCAGAATGGAAACACTTATTAAGATTTTGTCCCTTTCCCAGGGAGCTCGTAACTTGGCAAAAATAACCTGATAATGTCTAAATTTGTGCATGTAAAAAGTATCAACGCAATCAGTGACAAATCTTGGCATAATTACAGAAAGTAAATACAGCGTTGTTTCCAAATTATACTCTTCACATAGCAGATATTGTAGTTGCTTAAAACAGTCCTTCACCAAATTTTATCAAATCAGTATGTAAACTGTGAACTAACTCTGTGTTCCTTAAAAAATTTTTAAACAATTACAGTCTGTTGTGTCACCAATTAATAACAAAATATGGATCTAATATGAATATGTTGTGCATCTTAGGGAACACAGACTTCTTGACTCTTGACAATACACTGTCTTGATTTTTTGAATTAATTTGGTCAAGCTTTTAGTTTAGGAATCAAAGAGAAATCAAATCAAGGGAAATTCTCAGGTGCTGCAGGTGCCTGATTGTTCTAGTACACAACAGTAATTCCATTCATATTGAAATAATATTTCACTTAGTGGTAGAAAATATTGTACAGTTAAAAAGGTGGGGTTTTTCTAATAAGAGAACAAACCAAGATCTTAAAACTTATCTTTATGAAATATCCTCTAGAACTGCATTCAGAAGAACTGGCATTTGATTCTTTCTCAGTGTGATTGTGTAATAGTGCTTAAAATGTAATTATAAAGTGGCTAGGTTAATTGCCTAGCAGTTATTCCTCACCAGAGGAAATAAGTATTTCAGAATTTCGTGAAACGCTTTAAAAAAATCTATATTGTTAGGAATGTCAGAGATAACTGCTGACCACCCAGAAGTTCAAGCAATGGTAGAAGAAGCCATAAAAAGTGCATCAGTCTCTGAAGTTACACTGTCACCTGAAATATATGCTGAAGTACTGGAGAGAGCTATTGCAGAGGTAAAACAAGTACTATATAGCAAAGCACTTTTTTTTTCTAAGAGCAACCTTTAACAGTTTATACGTAATGGATATATGTTCTTAATTTTTCTGTTTGAAAGATCAGTTTAGTTTATATCACGTAGTCTGAAACCTTACATAGGATTGAGGAGAGACTGAGTAAGATCATGAAAGACAAATCTATTGAGGACTACTAGATATATATGTACAAATTATTTCTGTTTTGCAAAGTACCTGGGCTATAAATTGTTAAAGGCTTGGAGAATTATCTGAGGAAAGTATCACTGTATGCTTGCCCTATTCTTATACTCTTAGTCACTATTAAAGAGCTCAACACCAGATACAAGTGTTTGAAAAGAATTGTATATGAAGGTTTATCCAAGAATCTTGAATTGTTTAAATTTGTTCACTGGTTTATAACTACTGTAACTGGAATCTAAATGCTTTATAGGCAACCTTAAAAAACCACTGGCACATTAATCTCTTTTTGTTTAAAATGTTTTTATTTCATTCAGATATATAAAGTCATAAATGTCTTACTTTCTATTGACCTGACATGACAATAGGGAAAAATCAGAACAGGTAGAAAATAATTTTGTATTGTGCAGTCTTTTTGAACAGCTCACAGACTATCTTAGTCTTTTTATGTTACTGAACCTGACATTTTATAACAGCTCATGAAGAAGAACAAAGACAGGTTTCCTGGTGCTCCAGAAAAAGGAGGATGGGTAGTGGATAACTACCCTCTGTCAGTAGATCACTGGTCAGCTTTATCAGAAAAAGGACTTTTACCTGACACTGTTGTCTGTCTGAAGGATACAGAAAAAGATGGTTAGTAAATGCACACTAATGAAACTTAATGTTTTCTTTTTTCTGTGTTGATTTCTGTATATAAAGCACATTTGTAAGAAAAACTAGTAGTTATGTCCCATTTATAAAGTTTCAGGGGTCTAGAGAAGGAAGAATCCAGTGAATCAACAAGGGTACCCCAAATTTCTTACAATTTGGATTAAGGGAATTACACAGAATTGAAAACAGGAATGCATTACAAAAGCAGTAAAGAAAATTCCTCCTATTTATAATCCTATTTACAATTTCCTCCTATTTACAATCAGCAGTAAATACCACTGGACTCTTGCAGTTTCAGACTTTTGTATTCTGTGTCTCACTGGCCACCAGCTTGCAATGGGGCTCCCAGTCGAATTTCCCTGCCTGCACACTGGTTTCCCCACTTGCAAAATCTGGTTATACATATGAACTTTCTCTGCTTGACAGAAAAGGGAGGGAGAAATACCTGCAAACAGGTGTATCCTGTTCCCCATCCTGGGGTCAAAAAAAGTTGAGCAACTTCTTATCCAGATTGATGCAATTGCTTAGTACCCATGAATTCAGAGGAAGGGATTTTTACTTTATCGTTTCAAGCAGGAAGGCGAGTTGGTACCAGGCATGAAAAACTGACCAGATTCATACACTGTTCAAAGTTTTGCCTGCCAAATGATGTCTTAATGGATTATGCCTGCTTGATTCATACAACACCACAAGTTTCATTGCCCTGTGGCAATGTTTGATCATTACCTGTACAACTAGTCCATTATCAAAAGGTCTTTCAGTAGTAGAAACTTCCCTTCAAGAGAGGAATGATAGGTCTATTCATACGTTGTTCAAGAAAGCTCAGTAACTGTGTTATGGTTTGAGAAACCCACAACAATTTATTGTCATTTAGACAATTATTCTATCACCCAATGACCACTCCCCACGCAGGAAGGGGAATCAGGAAAAAACAAGGAAACCCAGGGGTTGAAGTATAAACAGGTTTAATAGAATAAGTCTAGATAATTAACATTAATAACACTAAAGAACCAATATTGATCCCAATACCAATACAAAATATACAAGGATTATACTCAGCCAATTCTATCAGTAGGAAGCTATGCTCTCCCAGCAGTGAACAGTAAATGTCGGACACTGCGAGCACTATGGCTTCAGGAGAAAGGGAAGGCCTCAGGGGCCTGGCACCACAGCAAGAAGTTCTCTGGATTTCCACCGTCAAGGGAGAAAGAGCTTTGCAGCAAAATTCCTAATTTATACTGAATGTGACATTCATGGTATGAAATAATCCTGTTGGCCAGCTTGGGTCAAGTGCTCAGGTCTTGCTCTTCCTCATCCCTGCACCTGGCAAGCTTGAAAACACTGAGACCTTGAAAACCCCACACCATAGCTGGCTATAAAGTAAATATTTTCACAAATTCGGTCACTAGAGTCTTCTAAAAGTACAGTTTTCCCAAGCCTTAGAAGAGAAATTAGTCCTGTGTTGCTCAAACCAGGATAAACTGCCTGATATTAGAATCAGTCCAGAGAGGTTTTCAAACCCTTGTCCCTGACTATAAAAATCAACATGGGCAAATCAACGTTAAGCAGTTTACTCAGAAAAGATTTCTTATTAAAAAAAAAAAAAAAAAAGCTTTTCAGAAGATCTGATCAGCTAATGACTGATCCTCACAACCTAACTATAGTATCTACAGTACTTAGTCACATATCTTTGTGAAATTTCACACCACCTTAAACATCTTAATTAAAAGTCTTCTAGTGTGGCTGGAACTTGTATACAGACTAAATACAGACTGAACATTTATATAAGAAAGTTCTAGATTCAGTGTTTGTCAGAAAATCGTATTTGCTGTTCCTATCATTCAAGAAGACCTTGTCTCAGATACTTCCAGAAAGAACTTAAGGACAAATTGCATTTCCATGCCTCACCTTTGCTTCCCAGACATTTCAAGCATGTTGAAATGCTCATGAACCTAGTTTCTGGGACACAATGCATTATCCTTTGTTAAAACCACAAAAAGCACCTTAGTTATGTAGTTGGCATGCAGTAATGTAATGTTAATACAGTGTACTACATAACAAACAGCAGGAGTCAAGCTCTAGCCTTTTCTGCAGGGAGAGGACTAAGGTGGGAGAGATGCTTTCAGAATTACATTAACTTTGTCTTCTCTTCTCAGAGTTTAACAAATGAGTGAATTAATTGGATAAAAGAAAAGGTTGCCGCATCATCCCTGGAAGGCTTTAATCTAGATCAGACACTTTGGCAATAGATAATTCTTCATGGGAACCATGTTGAAAACTGGTCAATAGTAACTGCCCCATTTTCTTCTTTTGGGAAGGGGAGAACTTGGGAGACCATAGCAGAGGCTTTCAAATGAAGATCTCTCTAGGGCTTTCAAATTATGTGCTTCCTTCCTGCAGTATACACCTTTCTGCCATTCCCCCTAGTTCTCAAAACCTAGCTCTGAATTACTTCTTCTAATCTGAACAATCTATTTTATACTCTTGGTAGCCATCTCTTCCATGCAGTCACCTTCTGTTTCTCTAGTCTGATAGATGGCAGATTCTTTAAAGCATAAGTGTAAGGCTTTCCTAGAAGTTAGAGAGGTCCTTCATGAAACTTAAATTTTGTGCTCACAACCTTGATGGTACCTCTGTTTGAACTAACACTGTTATAGTCTTTATATCACATAGCAAAAAAGACTGCTTTCTTAATTACAACCCATTTGGCCCTATGTATAAGTTGATTTCAGGCTTGGAAGGAAATCCACCATTCCCATTTTTCATGTATTTGAGATGATAATGAGTCTGTACCCTAATTTTATCCGTGGGGCTGTATCAGGCTTTCATATGAATCAATGACTATTTTTCTTCAAAGTTTCATTCACTGGTGGGAGGAAATGAATTAACATATGTTAAATATTAAAGCATATAAAGCATATATTTTTACTGTCTTAGCTTGAAACAAGTCATGTGCAAATTGAATACAAGTCATACTATTTGTAACCTATTATAACAAATCAAAGTGAAATGTAATACTGGCACAGAGATTTTCTTAACAGACTTCCAGTTGCATTAAAACAGGACAGTGCAAGAACATTGTTCTTTCAACCAGAATCAGCCAAGCTACCTACAAACCTGCTCCATTAGCAATCTAGCTTATTTCTGGTTAATACCAGGAGCAGATAGTCTCAGGTCAGCCACTTAGGACTTTGCTAATTTATTATCCATTATTCTAAAGGCTTATAGGTCACTTGCTCAATTTGATCACTGAAATCCTTCATCAGATGAAACAATGTTGAATCCTTTAAGTGAGGAACACACATGCTGATGCTCAAGGAAGAAAGAATGGTTAGTTACACTATAGTAATTGTCATTCTTCTGGACATTCTGTATGTGATAATTCTGCAATTAAGGCTGCTTCAATTCAGATCAATATAATTTGGACTCTGAATAATGAAGTAAGTTAATTCTCTTTGGCATTGCTGCTTTTCATAATACTGTGAGAAAATACAAAGATGGGAAAGTGCATGCCTGGAGCACCAGGCAAAGCCACTGAAAACTCTCACAACTTTTTTGCAGAAGAATATGGAGACAGAATTATCTAAAAAGGAGTTTACCAAGTACATTTTAAAAAAAATCCCTTCACTCACCCTCCCTTTTTCAAAAACACCTTTAATTGAAAGTATTGGTTTGAAATATAAACCGTTCACACAACATGATCATCTGCTTCAAATAAAAAACAATGTTCCTAACAATTAAGTAACGTTTCTCACAGTTCAAATTTAGATAAAAATACATTTTATGTTAGTTGATGATAGTGATCATGTGAGATATGGGAGGAACAACTACGAAATCAAGTGAGATGAAAGAGGCAAAATCATAATGTCTGCTATAAGGTTTGGCTAAAAGTGTAGCTTTTTGCTTATGGATATATTTCCTTGAATTTAGCTACTTTGTTTCATTTTGTTCTTTTTATTTCTTTTTTCATTTGGTCAATTGTGTTTACTCTTTATTTGATTCCCACTAATTTCTGTTGCTTAAATAATAATGTAGTTGTGGTGTTCACATTTTCACAGCATTTTGAGTCATTATTTTGTAAGCTATTCCCTGAACTAGTCTAAACTGGCATAACTCAACTGATGGAAATGGATTTCAGCCACACAGCCATATATCATAAGTCTATTTGCCAAAGTAAATAAGTCAGTAGAGTTCCTAGTAGGAAGAGCATGTTCTTCATGTTCTGTCAACCAGCTGTAGTAGTACATTCTTCATATTTTTATTTTAACAGTTTTTAATTTGTTTCTTCATAGTTTTCTTCATACACATACAAACAAAATAAATATCAGAGTAATGCATGATATGCAGAAATATAAAACAAATCCTTTCAGTGCTGTCTCCCCTTATAGCCTTCATCAGAACCTTCCCATATCCCAGACTCAGTTTATTAGGTGCTTGAAATTGAAAACAAAGCTCTAAAACCTTAGAAAGCAACAGTATAATAACATTTCAGTGGTATATATGCCTTTTCTTGGCTTTAAAAAGAAGTAGGAAAGTTGTCTATGATTTATTAAATATTTTTCCTAACTCAAATAACTTTAGTTTTATACAGATGCATAGAACTCATTACTGTTGTGTAATTGTACTGCAGGAATCTGTATACTACACAGAACATACTTAGCAAATAGGGATGAAATTAATTCTAAGATTTTGAGAAGACTAACAGATGAAGCATTAGAAAAGAAAGAAGAAAAAGGAGCAAGGTAAAATATTCCAAATATCTGAATGTATAAAATAAGCGCAAGAAAATTCTAGCCTTAATTTGTGTTAAAGGTATCAGTACATTTATCACCACAAATGTACTAAAAAAGTACAATAAGACTAGTTGTGATGTATAGGAAATAATACAATATGTGTTAACTTCGAGGAATATCTCATTTAGATTAGTAAATATGGTAGCAGAAGATTCTCTTGCTAAATGCATTTTCATTAGCCTTTCATTTGTCCAGCCTTTTGATGCAATGAGACAATAACATTTTAGATGATAAAATATATTTGATTTTTATTTTGTACAACCCAAATTATATTTCAATTCCCAACAGTATATTTCCACATCTTTACTTTACATTTAACATAACTGCAACTTGCTTCAGTAGTATTTATATAAGTCTTAAGATGAATAATCTTTTACTTCCAGGAGAAAAATGCAAACAATACTGACATCAGAGGAAGAGCACTCTCTAGAGGCTGCTGAGGAGCGAGGTGAGAGTGTGCATCATTTGGCTTCTATTTTACCTAATTATGTGTTTGAAATCATTTAGCAATTTGGGTTTTATGCAGATTTTACAGTTTTGGTTTCTTTTTTACGTTCAGCATCCAGAAAAATGACTTTATATTACTATCTTTACTTTCTTCACTGATTCAGGCACTCATTTCTATGTGTCCTTCTTAATGACTATTACAGAATAGAGACATGTATTAAATCAGCCAGTACAGTTACAGTTTTCAATAAATCCAAAACACAGGACTCTCTATCTCCTCTAGAAAGTTTTCTAAGTGGGTTATTAACTGTATTGAAACTTCCTACTCATCAGAAAATCTGTATTCCCTCATAAGTTAGAAAACATTGTTAGAAATTAGCCAACAGCTAATAAGAAAATCACAAAACTGTCTGATTTTCTGTTCTTCCTCCAAGAAGCTCAGCCTGAAGCAATTAAAGGAGATTGGAAATTATTTCAGGAGTGGCTCTCTCAACATATGCATTAAGAATTGCTGAATCTGGTAGCAACATACATTATAAATTGCTGAATCCAGTACCCCAGTAGAGGTGAGGCTGCAGCAAGCTCTATGTCCCCAGGACCATGCAAGAATGTATCTGAGCATGCATTCCCATTTCCCCTTTCATCCTCTTCTTACTCTTTTATCCATGCTTGTTCCTCCCCAATCCACTTTCATCCCTCCTTCTCCTCGCCTTTGGTCCCTCTCAGAAATGCCTCATAACATTGTAAGTCTCTCACAATCCCAAACTGCTTTTCCTGGCATCCCTTAATGAATCTCATACCCTGTAGGCAGTAATCCCCCTCAGCCAGAGACAACCCCTCTGGTTGACTCATCTCAATAGATCACACCCAGACAACGCCTCTTTTAATGATCCTGAGGGGAGCCAGGTCAAGGTTATGTTTGTTCTGATTAGGTTATTGGGGTTCCTCCACCTGTCATTGTTCCTCTCCTCCTTTGTGCTTACAGAGATTCCTTTGTGCTTATGGAGATTAGCCTTTAGTAACATAACCTAACAACCAAAAATAATGGAATTATGTATATTACATGAGGTTCCCCTTTAATAACAATATTAATAAAACATTTTGGGTAAAGACTTTCTTACTTTCCTTCTTTATGTATTGACAGAACCACATATTATTTTTGTTTAGCCACACTATTTCCTGTAAGGATCCTACTTTTATATGAGAATTGTGCTATACTTTGTTTCCAGCAATGAAAACATAATTGTCCTGGGCAAGAGGGAATAATCTGTGAGGAGCGAGATTTTGGGGGCAGGCCAACTGTCACAAATAGGCTTGGTTTTTACACCTCAGACAATTCTGTCAGTTGGGTTGAGGTTTAGAATTAATTCCAGTTCTTTTCAATGTTTTTAAACCTCAACAGTCAAAAAAGTTGTAGGGTTGTACTTTCCTCTTTAACTTCTTTAATCACGGCCTACTTTCTTAGAAGAATGTTGCTGTCTGATTTGGATCTGCAGTCAAGATGAAGTACCATACACGGGTATCTGTCTACATTAAGAACTAGGTTGGGCACTTTATTTTCTTCCTCTGCTATGGGACTTCAAGGTTTCTCCATCATAGCCTAAATAATCAGCTAAGGCTGAAATTAAAAATTGAAGTGCATGAATTCTCACTTTTTTTTTGTCTCAATGGTGGGGGCCTAGACTGCCATTACTGTCTTCCTTTCAAACATAACATACTGGTTTCTGTAGAAGCATATTATGACCAATCTTAAATTCTGTATTGTCAATATATCTCACATACACTTTCTTTCATTATCCAGTCTGGCATTTATTTTACTTATATATAACAAGGGCTAAGTTATAAAGGTAGTATAAGGTAGACTGAATATGATAGCATGCTTTTAATTTTTAGTTAGGTAACATTTCACCTACTCTGAAAAAAATACTCTAGCTTTGTAGGGTTCTTAAATTACATATAAACTTTTAAAAAATCCTACATTATAACTTTTTATAGTTTCTAACAAAACATATAGCTCTTCTCCAAAGTGAATGAGTACTAAAGTATTAAATATAAAGGGTTCTACACAGATGCTCTATTATCTCTGTTTCAACCAACAAAGTTCATCTTAGTTTTTAATATCTCATTTTGATCTGAGTACATCAGACTAACAATTATTAATGACAGAAGTAATAGTATCATATACACACTTGTGCTCTTAACACGTGATAAGTCCTTGTTCAGAGAAAATCATGTTTTCCTACGCCTACATTTCAATAATCAAATACTGACTCACCAAAACACTTCAGTCATGCTGCTCTTAGCCTGACGTCTGTTTTATTTCACATGTAGTGCCATCAGCACATTGACTGCAGCTTTTCTCCCATATGACATGTCTTTACAAAAATATAAATGAATTATATGTTCATAGTCTTGGGGTTTTTTATATAGCAGTTATGGTATAAAAATGAAAACTCAAAAAAATACTGCAGCGCCCCAGTCATGCTCTTTTCATGTCTCATATAAATAAATGTGCATTTCAATAATTGCAATTTTTGTAACCTCAGTGGGAGATTGAAGTAACTGGGATTGCTTCAGGACTAAACACATTCAAATTTATAACATCATTTGTGTTTAAAAGGAAAAAATGGTTCCAGTAATGAGCAAGGTACTTACACGTGTCTTAATGAGAGTGAAAGTAAATGGAGAAGGAGACTTTGGGTAAATTTAAGAAATGTATTTAAGTGAGTTAGGAAGCTAAGTTCAGTGCTGAATATGTCTGTTGAAGGTACACAAAACAATTTATGTGGTAACTCTTGCTTGTAATGCCTAGCTGAAAATTAGAGCCCCACATCTTTTTTCATGTCCCTTGACACAATTATTCTGAGCTTAGATTATTTTCAGGAATTTCTTACTGTATTTAAGCATTTTTGCATCAGCTTTGCATGAGTACGGATTTATTTATACTAGTATACAACTATATGACTTCATGAGAATATGTTTCAGGCATTGTAGAAGAGTTATACAGCTTCAGGTAGATCTGTGAGTTCATTCCAATCTTCCTGAGGTAAAACTTGGCATATTTCTCTCCTGCCATGTTTCAGCAATAAAATATCACATATGATTGATCTTATCCACTGAAGCAAACCATTGTCATGGTTTAAGACTTTATTATCTGTACTTTATTTGTCAGCCCTGCTTTTCTGCCAGAGATTACCTGCTTCCTATAGCAGACTCAACTGGAGCAGATGTATGCCTATGCCTCAGTCACCGTAGCTCAGGGTGGTGTGTTAGTACAACCCCACCTTCACTGATGTCTACTCTGCTACTCTTGTGATTTAGGCAGAAGCTCTTGCAAGAAATCAGTGGGTAGCTGGAGCTGATAATTCCAGCCGTCTCCTCCCGTGCTTGTCCTTCACAGCTGTTAATATTGATCCCAACATCCCCCTTTCTCATATTACATATGGGTTGAATCAATACCCATCTCTTTAGGTTTTATATTCTTGCTTTTTTATTTTTATCATTGTGTTAAATTCAGTAAGATATTTTAAACACAACAAAAAATAAATAGAATAATAAAACCTGTACATGTTACGATATTTCCTCTTTAGTCTTTGAAAAGAAATGCTTTTTGGAATCAATTATAATTACAACATTTACCAGGCAGTTGATGTGTACTCAGTCCTGCAGCCTTTAAATATATTTCCTTTGTTTTTCTTGGCTGGCTTGTAGCCTAAGTTGTTTGGTTTTTTCTACCTCTAACTGGAGGCTTTTCAGTGAGAGAGTTTGAACAACGACAGTTTATTAATCTGCAGACAAGGGATAGCAAATTACTTGTACCACAAACTTCAAAGCAAGCTGTAGTGATATTAATGTCACAGTTTTTTCAATCCTTGAGCAAAGTTGCATGATCTTCAAAGCCACTTTCTGCCCTCCTTCATTAGCCAGATATGATAATTACATTCTAATACCTGTAATCCCAGCATTTTAGGTAGAGAAATTTCACAATTTGAAAGAGAAAGGCTATAAACAACTTTCTCAATTAGATTCCAAACACCTTCAGTTCTTAAATTCTTTTAGTTTCTCTTTCAGAGAAATAAAGGCTAACGGGTATTGCTTTAGTACAGCTATGCATTCCTTCACAGACAAAATGGACAAAAGCCTATGATTAGAGCTAGCAGTCTCTCTGAAAGCTCTTGTCACTTTCTGAACATCTATAAGAAAAAGGACATCTTAATTTACTTTGTTTAATGTCTGTGCTTCTGTCTTCCTTGACCTATCCAGCACCAGTCTTGTAAATGAAATCTCTGAAGTGTTTAGACACACTGTAAAAATTTAGACATGCTTAGCTTCTGTGCTACAGCTATTTCCCTTGAAGTCTCTAGGACTGTCTGTGATTAAGTTATGTATGCATGTGAGAATTTGCATGCTGACAGCCTTAACAAAGTGTCTTCCATTTTGCACATATTTTTCTGCATGTCATTTTCCTCTTTGTGTATATTATGGACCCTTGATTTATTTATTACAGAGCATCAAAAACTCATTTTGCTTGACTGCTTTCCTGTATATAACAAAAGGAAATAAAGGACTAGAATAAGTGAAAAATTTTCTCAATTTGACACCTCCTAAAGGTTGTGGGTTTTTGTCTGCTAACCATATAAGATGATGCTCATTTATGAGGTAACGTTTCCTGATTCTGCATAAATCAGAAATTCAGTGTTTCCAACCTGTTTTTCATGATGTTTGTGGTTTCTTTGCCAAAAAAGAGATGTACGTGAAAAAAAAATGCCATAATTTCAGATTTTAAAATACATTCTTGTTTAATATGATTTGAGTTTTGGGTAATCATAACATGTTGAGATGTACTAGTGGTGTTTTATTACTCTAACAATGGTCTAACGACAGTAGCAAAACAAGGCTTGCAGGAAGAAGTTATATTCTTTATTGAACAATTGATACAGTTGGAAGAATTACACCAGCCTTCAGGTGCACAAGCCCTTCTTCAAGTCAGAAGCACTTCTGCCCAGTAGGAGCTGTTCTGTAGAACACCAAGTGCACTCTTTTGCAAGGTCTTGTTTTTGAGCGTAGTTTGAGCACAGAACACATAGATTATAATGAATGAGAAATATTCTTACATAAAAACACTGAAATAAAGTACTTCTCCATTTTATTCAGTCACGTGGCATCTGATAGATGGTCTGCCTTTACCCACAGATCAGGTTACTGAGTTTAAAATGTTTTGGTTAGTGTGCAATACCTGAGCTTTAAAGTAACTAACTCCTTTTTTGCAGGTTGTCAAATATAAATTTTGCAGTGTGATCCAAAAATATCTTTATTTCTATAGCACCTCCATCACCCCTTAATGGGTTTGTTAAAGTTACTAGTGGTTTTATTTCTGCCAACAGAATTTGAGGACAATGGTGAGGAGCTTCCACCTGAAACTGAACAAATGGCCCAGAAACAGTCCAGTGACTCTGCAGGTTATAAAGAAGAACCTAAACCAACAGGTTGGCCTTGTAGCACATATAATTTCTCTTACTTACTACTATCAAGAATTGTATGTCTTCCTTTCCTGCAATATTTTTATATTGCAAAATATTTTTTATTTTGTATTTTACTATATTTGAAAATTGGCTGTAAATATCATTCCTTACTTTAACTTTTTTCTTTTAAAGATGTTTATAATTGAATAATCAGGTTCAAGTTATTTAAACACTTATAAATGCATTGAAGGCATGTTGTTATTTCCTGTTAAAAATAATGCACCAGGTATTTGCACTTTGAGAAACAACAAAACAACAAAATCCCACTATTGCCTCTACTGCCTAAACACCAAATTAATCAATGTGTACAGAGATCTATGGGAATAACAAATAAAGTGAGTGTTGCTGGAATTCCAGGTTGACATAGCCTGCCGTATTCAGAAATCCATGCACACTCTCTGAAGGATGAAATAATAAGGAAGGGAAATAAGAGGAAAAAAACTTTAGAAAGTCACTTTCATGGATTGTGGCCCCCCAAAAAAAGAAAAAGTAGAAAGAAGAAAATACCAGGAAAAAAATAGGGGAAAATACCCCCAGGAAATAATCAAATTGCAGTATTTACAAACACCTGCATGTGACTTTAACAAACCCTGGTTCTACAGACCATTTTTAAATTAATAATATATCCACATTAATCAGAAATTACTAGTCCATTCCCTGTGGCAAGGGACCTTGGGAAAAATGGGAATGGATGAATTTTAACTTTGGATGTGAATGATCAAAATATGTCCTGTATTTTCTTTAGTCATCCATTGTCCTACTAACAGCTTGCTAGATTTCACACAGAGTCATGTTTTCTTCTTTTTGGTATAAGGTAAAATTCTGCAGCACATGGAACCATAAGCTAATGAAAAGCTATATGAAATCCTATAGTAGGCTTCTCTCAAAAAACACTTTGAAGGCAACTCATCTTTAATGGAGAAGGTCTGCTTTAGTTTATAAAATATAAATTTTAGCTTTTTTCTACTAGAATTTTTAGAATATGTTAAAGTCCAAAAGAGAAATAAATCCAACATAAAACATTTTATTTTAAATAGCAAGTTGTTAAATATACACATTTTTATGCATTAGAAAGAATCAACTTAATTTGTAAACTGAACTGCTTTTTTTCCAAACACCATAAATTTGTACACACATACAAGTTTGTCTACTAAGTACATTTCACTGTAATATGATGAAAATTATTTGGCAGCATATAAGTAAGTAATGAAAAGTCTGTATAAACATTCTACATGGTCTGTTTCAAAAAGACAAATGAAAATATGTTCATAATGAAATACATATCAGTTCCAAGGAATGGAAGTGTCACTATTATCCTACATTTTGCCTTTCTGCTTATTCTGATAGTTAAGCTCTAATGAAGAAGACAGGCTGGCTTCTGGTTTTTCTGTCTCAGCTTTGGCAGGGTTTGAGAAGGGAGGAAAGAAGGGTTTTTTCATCTTTTTTGTTGCTGAATATGGACTGAGGGCAGAACAAGTCATATCTAATACTAGCAGAACACTGGAGAAAAAAGATATTAAAGCCTTTCCTTCCCCAGCAACTCAGAGAACGTGGGGCCAGAAAGCCTTTGAGGATTGTTTGTCTCTATGGTAACTATGCTCAGCAAAAGCAAAGAAGACACAGAGCAAAAGAATATGAGAGACTCCCATATAGGCATTCCCTGTGAAAGCTCCAGATTTAGGGCTGGGGAGGATTGTTTCCTGTCACCTCTGTGATAAGGAAAAGAAATTAAGAACAGCACTGTTAGACAGACAGCCACCTCCTCTAAAGGAAATTTGTTTGCATTTTTAAATCCATTTTTTTTTAAACCATTACTGTCTTTTCAAGTATTTTTCTTGACTATGTATCTTATTTCTTTAAAAATATCTTGTCACTGTAAATCACCTCTGCAAGCAGAATTATTATAACATATCTAATAGCAAAGGTACAGCTGCCTTACTTAAAAGTATTTTCAGTATTTTTGATCCCTGAGACACAGTTTGAAACAAATCAAATGCCAGAGAGGCAACATTTTTGTCATAATAAGGTTCAAATACTTGAGCCAAAACCAAATAATGTTTGGGTTGTCCAGTTTTTGGATTGTCCCTTTCCCCTAGGAATATCATCCATTTTTCTTTTGTTACTTCTCCCCTCCTTCCAGCAGAAAATTTCTCCAGGTCACTTAGGCCTGTATAATCTATTTTAAAACTCCGTACGTATGCAGTAAGTGCTGCTAGATAGGTTTCCTTAAGCAAGAAAACTCTCAGAGATAATCTGATGGAATTATGTGCCTAGAGTAGAGAATCAAAGCTGGAACACATGCTGGTCCATCATTTGCTGAATACAGCCTATCAGGATAGGTATAACGTGAACTGTGAATTGAGATTAAGGTTCATACAGGAAGCACTCTATTGAGTGGATTTGTTACCATGTTCAATATTCTGGCTCAGATGATGTCAAATATTCATTTAAATCCATTATTCTGCCTGTGTATTTCCAAAGTTTCATGATCTTTTCAGAACTGAGAGGTTTTTAAAAGGCAGGACTATAAAAGACAGTCTGTTGAAGGCTAAACCCAGACGGCCTGCATTACCATCTTCCATACGTTATTGCTTTGAACAGGGCTGTGGTTCACAAGGCAGCCCATGTGATTTCTACAGTGTGAATGTGCCAGGGGTAACATGTGCAAAAAGCAGTTAGCGTTACCTAGTTATTAATGTACCCTTTGCTTATTTTCTTGAAATCTGTGTTCCTACTGGAATCATCATTATATAATGCATTACAGCTGTCTAAGTTTAAGCAGGTTTTACCTCGCTACATCGCTGTCTCATTTGGAATACATCACTGCAGAATGCAATAGAATTCATTGTAGCATTTACACAACATCTTTTAACGTACATAGGAAGGAAGGTATTTTCATGTTCTATTTAGAATCACTGCAAGAGACAGAAATGTCATTGCAGGGGATAACCAATGTAATGATGTATATAGAATGAATGTGCAGTTTAGTAAAATGCAAATGTTCATAAACATTATAAAAATTAATTTCTAATTCAAGATCAGACTATTTGAAATCTGCAAGGTGTTTCTGCTTAATAATACACCCTTTTGCACTTTTGGTTTATGTTTAGACTAATAGTCATTCAAATAGAGGGAAGGTTAGCCACTGAGGTGTCAGTCTAATAGTTGTGTTGTTCAAAGCTGTAAAAAGAGGGGAAATGCATTAAGTATTCTTTGTTATAAAAGATGACAAAAATACTTGCCAAAATGCTTATTTGTTAACCTATTATTTAAAAGTGGCTCAATTAAAATAAAGTTTTGCAGTTCATCTTAGGGACAGCATGTCAAGACATTGTGAGGGCCAACTGCTCCCAAAGGAACAGGGAGCTGGGACCAGAGTGTGGTAACACCAGGACAGGGCCTGGCAGCCAGAACCCGTCCCACCACCCTCAGCCAGGAGCAGGGCAGCCCCGGCCCTGCTCATCGAGTACCTCCCTGGGGACAGGGATGAGCAGAGGCTGTGCTGGGATGTCAGCCCATGGGTGGGACCAGCTTGGCAGAGCCCATGGCCAGGCAGAGCTGTGGGGAGCTGGAGACTGGCCCTGCTGCAGCATTGCTGGGGCACCAGCTGACAGCCCTGAGGGGCTGACATGGGGTCCTGGGTCATGGGCAGGTGGTGGGAGCCCCAGAGGCCTGGGCAGGGACAGCCAGGCCTGGGGCTGCTCTCAAGTCCCTGAGCTAGCATATGAATTGCCATGGAGTGCATGATTTATTTCAAATCTTAGTTTATCATATATATAGTAGAGTTAAATGGAGGTATTGAAAGAATGAAAGTTTCAGCCTCAGAAGTGGAAGAATAAAATTCTTAAAAGCACCTAAGTATCTAGAAATTTATTGTATTTCTAGAGGACTACACATTAAGATCCATACCCATAAGGAGATGTAGACATTGCAGTGCCCAAAACTACCATACTAACTTTTAGGTGCCTGGCTTCATATATGGAATTAAGGGTTGTAGAAATAAGCACAACAAGTAGCAAACTAGCAAGGGGACAACCTTAGTGAGCCATGACAGAATGTCAAAAGCAGGAATGTATTTGAAACCCTGCATCTTTTTTAATTTGGCCAATGACAAAAGAATGGGAGTTCCTAACCCAAGCTCTTTGGCATTTAACTCAGTGGAGGCAGGGCACTGGCTTGCTTTCTTCTAGAAGACAGAAGTGGCACTGACCTTTGATATAATAGCTTCATAGGTAGCTTAGCCATCCAAGTCAGAAAAAACTGTTATATGTGTTGCTTATCCTGCAGGTGCTCACACATCCCAGCTGCTATTGACACTTCCAGGTGATGCTTTAGTTGGTAGCATGTTAGACAAAAGTTAGGCAGCATCTCTACTCTGACCATTACGTTTAGTCCTGTTTCCTGCTGAATCTTACTGGTACCTAATCACTGAAATCCACCTACATTGTACTTAGTAACAGAATTTTTTGATCTGGCTCTATTTTGGAAAACTAAATGTGGCGTTTGTGGATTTATTTAACAATCCACAAGAGAAGATTGAGAGACGTTCACTGCTGGGAGGAAATACTAGTTTTCTTAAAGAAGAAAATTGTAACAGGGCAGTCTAATTCTTCATAAGCCAGAAAAATTTTTTGATTTTTCAGTTTGGGGCAAACTCAAAATGAATGTTACAGTGCTGCAAATTCATATAGGGAGCACTGGCCTCCTTAATGCCAGGGAATAATCATAAAACACTGTTTTTTTAATGTTTTTGGGGTTTGTATTTTTAAGAAAATGGTCAAAGCTTTTAACATACAAGGCATTAAGCAAGACTTTCATTTTTAGTAATACCTCTCTTTTTTATGTGTAGGAAGTTATATAAGGAAAAATAGTAGTAATGGTCCTTTTTTGTAAAAATCAGTAGAAGTTCATTGGAATAGGCTGAACCTCTTGTTGCTTGTGTCAAAATCTGTTCCTGCTCTTTCAAACCCAAAACAAGACAGAAACAAAAAGAGAAGGGGAAAATTATAGCAAAACAGAAAATCACTCCATCCGCTGTTCAAGCTCTTTCTTGCAGTTTTATTTCTGGCAAGAGACAAACACAGCATCATACACTGTAAGTCCCAGCAAACTTATAGTAATATCACACCATTTAAGTCATTGCTCTCAACTGCTTTTCTGTCTTAGCTGAAGGCACTTATGTCAGACTTATTAAACAGAACACAAAAGAAAAATGATAAGGAAAAGAAGAAAATCAGGGTTAAAAATTATGTGGGTGCAGGGAATGGGAATAGCAGCAACACCACAACATTGCTGCCACCAGAGACTGGTCATGATTTATTAAGGACAAAGGGGTGATGGTGTCATCTAGGCACCTATGTATCTTCTTGCTGAGACAGAATTTGTCTCAGGACTTTCAGGACCTCACAATGTCTAAATGGATACTAATTGCAGCTCTAGGAACCAATTAGTATTTTTCTCCTTTCCTGTTTATGTGTCAATATCAAGTATTTAATTCAATATCTGCTGTCAATATCAAGTTTTTAATTCCCTCTGGCTTTTTCAGCAAAATGGATGGCAGTGGAAACAGCTTTCCCTTTGTTATTTTGTCTATCAAGTATGACAACACATTTAGTATGGTTTTGTCATGTTTACCATGAGTAGTACCTGTGAATTTCTTATTTATATTAATGCATTCTTTCAGTCTCTAACTTTTGTTTACTTTTAATGAGACAGTGTTAGTAGACAGGCTTGGACTTCTCTGATCTTAAACAACTGACACTACAAATTTCTGCACAATGTACCTTAATAGATTAAATTATTTTCTTTCCCTTACTCCTTAAACAAGTTATTGTATGCAGACATGGCTTCATTAAAGCTAAAATTTTTGTGAGAGTTTCTCAGTTCAAGTACCCACAGAGGGAAGCCATGATATAATTTTTTAAAATTTTTCATTTATTTATTAATTCATATTTGTATTACTATTATTTTCATCATTTATATACTCCTTTTCCTGGAGTGTATTGACTGGCAGATCGGATTTACATCCACAGTCTTTATCCTTGTATAACTATGGATAAATTCCAGCCTCCAGAGTTACACTTTTGCATCTCATTGTTGGTACTTCATAGAATTACTCCACACACACATACATCGGTATTGCTTCATAGCACCAGTATTTGGGTTCTATAGGTCATAGGTATAACAAGCCTTTGCAAAAGTAAGCATGTTCTTGAGATCGCTGTAAGTGTATACCTGATAAAGTGCAGAGAGAAGAGCACATAAAGTCATGCTCCAAGAATACGGTAAACCTAGGGTGCTGCTACTTGCAGGGGCTTTGCCAATAGTGTAAGAGAAGCTATTCCTGAGAATCCCGTGAATAACACAGTGACTTTCAAGTATGATGCAACACCCCTATTTTTTGGGAGGACCTTCAGCCTTCAACACCTGCATGTTCTCCCTACACTCAGTAGGATAAATAGAAGCAATATCCACTTCTTCCAGGACAATGCATTATCACAGTAATTTTAACATGCTGATCCATTTCACTGGGATGAGCCAAAATGTCTCAACAGATAACTTATTCTAAATGGGAATTCTTAGCATTTGAAAACAATTTTTAAGATTGAAGAAGTACAAATAGGTGTTTCAAGTATTACTGTGTTTGGAGTTTTTAAGGTTATTATCAATGAGGAGAAAACCAACTTTTCTTTGAAATTGGTACCAATTCTTTTATGATATTAAGTATATTTTAAATGCATATATAGTGCATAATTTATGCCATTATCTGCTGCAAACTTTAATTTTTCATTACACTTGTATGACCAAATCGTCTCTGAATACAGAACAGATAACCTCTTCATTAATTTCTGTACATTTATAACAATGCAGAATTGGAAAGATGCATGCTTAACACTCAAGAGGCCTGCTTTAGTGGTTAAATCATACAAATGAGGCTTGATAGCCACAATAAATTAATTCCCTCATTCAATTCTGTTGCAGACTTGGTTGTGAAATGGAAGTATTCCAGTTCTCTCAACAAACATCTAAATTTCAAGCTGTT
This sequence comes from Burhinus bistriatus, assembly GCA_013397275.1. Classification (NCBI taxonomy): domain Eukaryota; kingdom Metazoa; phylum Chordata; class Aves; order Charadriiformes; family Burhinidae; genus Burhinus; species Burhinus bistriatus. Next base: position 543,929 of record VYXH01002022.1, on the reverse strand, counting down.
GAACACCCATAGTTTCTGTTTCATATAACTGGCAAAAGTGTGTTCAGCATCTCTGCGAAGATTAAACATTAGATATCTAGGAATCGAGACATTCCCATTGCAGATCACTTTTACAAGTAAATCATAAATCTCTGTGTACCTATCTTGCCTTATTTATTAGTTATGGTTAGAGGCATCAGTTGTAGTTTAAGAACTCTTATATTGCACGGTTTAGTGTTTTATCTCACTGCTTTGCCTTCATCAATTTAGGATTTCAATTTTTGATACCATCCCTCATATCCTTGATATTTACACTGAAGTGTAAATATTCTCTCAGTCCCTTCTCTCTTAGTCCCTTCTTTTTCCTTTCTCTCCTAAATCTTGTATTTTCTCTGCAGTTTTGCCATGTTGATCTTTATATATCTGTGTGCCTTTGTTTGAGTAAACGAAGGTTTAATTCATTATATTGAGATCTTATGCTGAAGAGGAAAAACACCTAGTAGTATGCATTATATTTCTATTCATATAAAGAGAACATACCCTACTTGAAAAAGAACAGATACCTAACATGCAACCTGAACACTCCACAACAGCTTCAGTAACTGAACCTGAACCAGGTCAGAACATGAAGTTACTTCTTTGCACTGTATGATAGTTTTCCTACTCTTTATTTCTTCCTGTACTGGCACTTTCCATATGAGGCATGACCATATGGATAGCCTGTCAAAAACTGTTCATTGTTAAATCATAATTTTAAAATTAATGTATATTCCTTATATTTCTTTGCAGAAAGAGTCATTATATTTATTTGTGTGCTGATTTAAATAACTGTATGCAAATTTAGTTAAGTGATTTGCCCATGTTTATTTTCCTGGAGAATCATCAGTATATATATACTGTATCAACATGATGAATTTGGCATTTTCAAAGTGTCTTTGTAAACTACTAATATAATAATTCATAATTCCAGGGAAAAGGGGAGGAGGGGGAGGGAGGGGAAGGAAGCAGCATTAAAAAAAATGCCACCATATTTGAGGAAAATAAAAATAATCCTAAAGCATAATGATAATTTTTAAAAGCAAAAGCATTTTAAAGGAGCATTGCCTTCTATATACTATTTGATTTTCAGAAGTCATACTGCCTGAGTTTGCAGAGGATGATTTTCCAGATGTACCAGAAATGGAAATAATTAAAAGGAAGATTGACCTTTTCATGCATGACTGGCAAACGGTGGAGTCAGAAATCAAGCAGTCATCTCTAGTTCAGGTTGTTGTTTTAGAGATTGCTGAGCAAACTCCAGAAAGTCTGCTTAATCAAACTCTGCTGGTTATGGAAAGTAAGCAATACTGTTTATGTGATTTACACTTAACCTACCAAGAGGGATTTTGGAGAGCTTGTATGATGAATATATTGGAGGGGTAGGTTATACTCAGTTCTGTGTCACTCACATGAAGTGGGAACAGGACATGCGGTGTTCTGTGGCTGAGCTGAAAAGCACACTAACAGCCCTTAAGACATAGGAAGAGTGGGGAATATATATATTTGAAAAATATATAGGCTATACAAATATGTACAGAATAGCTCCCTAAACATTCTGACAGCGCATTTCCCTAGTTACTTGCTCTATCTGTTCATGTGGGGATACTGGTTTGAGAAACAGACAGATAACAAAGGTTCACTAATGTACAGTATTCACTGAAGTTAATGAGACTTTCAGGGTGTGTAATAATCTAATCTACACACCTGCATAGATTGTGTTTCAAGACTGGATTTTTATAGTATTGATTTTTTTTTGGCAAATTACCTTTCTTCACTTGTGTGCTCAAATCTCTAACAATTTTGAGTACTGCATAAATATTAATACTACATTTTTCCTATCATTACTACAATGCAAGTGTTTTATTAACCAAAAACATTTCTTGTGCTAGCTTTATAATCAAATAAAATTAGATTGATTATTTTCCCCAATGAACAATATGAAAAAATCTGTTGCAAACATTAATGGCACTATCCATGTGTGTTTGTATAATACTTTCTATGGAATCACAGAATCACGGAATCTTTAGAGTTGGAAAGGACCTCTAGAGATCATCTAGTCCAACTCCCCTGCTGATGCAGGAATGCCTAGAGCACATTACTCAGGACTGCATCCGGGCGGGTCTTGAAAATCTCTAGAGAAGGGGACTCCACAACCTTTTGCACTACAAGTTTCTATTGAAAATAACAATTTATTTTAACCAAAAAACAAGCAGTAGAAATTCCATTTTTGAAGGAAGCAATATATTAATTCCTACATCCAGGGAGAACATTTTGTTCTATGAGTAGGAGAAATGTAATACACAGTTGGCATGATTTGCTTTCACATATGTGCTTACATTTATGGACAAAGAGAATATATTCTGGCATAGTCAAATGAAAAATATTGAAACAGAAAAAAAAATTAACCTTTTCACAGAACCTTTTAAATATCATGGTTGGGAATTGTCTGCTGAAGACTTAGATGAGGAAGCAGAAGATCTGGCTGCTGAAGAAGAAGACGAAGAAGAAGTTGAAGAAGAGGAAAATGAAGATGAAGAAGTAAGCATGCTGGCTTTGTCTGTTTATGCTTTTATTTTAACTCATTTATATTCATTTTGAACATAACCCCAGAGAAGTCAGATTTTGCAGCTGATTTTGTATGATCCAGTTTCAGCCTTCTTACAGAATAAATATCAGCATATGCTTTAAGAATACTTTCACTATATTCCTATGTTCTGACTGATAGTAGTTTTACTCCAGCAAGAAGCATAAATACCCCATGCTAATAGAGAGAATGAACATACTTAGTTTCGCCAGATGGCAAAGAGGGGTTTTATTAAAGAAACAACTATGAACTTTGATTTCTGTCAACTAACAATGATTCTGTGAGCCATCATGTAAACATCAGAAGATGCAGAGTCCTAATGTGTGATTGCTGTTTCATCTCAACTATTGACAATTTTCAAACACCCACTTTAATGAAATCAAAGGTCTAGCTTCACCTTTCTTTTATTTTCATCCGATATTGGAAGATGCCCATCCCCAAATTTAACAGAACAAGATATCCATATACTGTACTGGAGCAGTATTAAATAGATTTTTTAGAAATTAATTTTATTGGATAAGTAATCTGACTTCATCATACCAGTTCTCATTACCTTTTTTTGAAGAGGTCTATTTCTGCACATTTAAAAGCAACAGAAAGAGAGTTTCAAGAACACAGCAGGAAAAGATTTTACCATAGATAATTCTAGCTTAATTTTGATCTTCAACAGCTATGATACTATAATTTCAAATTTAAAATGGTCATTCTTTTCTCAATAATTATCTCACTAGACTGGACAGTTTGTTTTCTGACTCTGAATCTAAAAAGCATGTATTTTCATAGACTTATATTCAGCTTACAACCTATGTTGAGAATACTGTTCTCATTCAATGCTCAGTTGATGTATTTGACATTACTTAATCTGATCTACTGGATCTACTTAATCTAAGTGAACTGCTGAATTCAAATAGTTTTTGAAAATTTTCCTATTATTTTCAGGATGAAGAAAAAACTAAGGAAAAGAAAAGGCACATGGGGGACACAAAACACTTTTGTCCAGTCAGTCTGAAAGAGAACTTTGTTCTTCACCCAGGACTCTATGAACATGCAGCTAAATATCAAGAAAAGATTTATTATTTTTCAACTTCTGAGTATAAAGATAAATTTTTGAAGAACCCTGAGGAGTATGTGGCTCACAATGAACCAATACAAGTAAGAATCTCCAAAACTGTTTAAAGTAGATAGTAACAGATTAAAATCACTATTTTTCATTGCCATTTATAATTGTTTACTATTGCTGATTTTTTTCTAGGTAACAATAAATATATCAGGCAAGTCCTTGAAACAAATAAAACACATTGTTTGCCCAGTGACTTTTTAGTGTACATTTAAATTAACACATTGAATTAATGATGCAAATAAAGCAGAAAAGAGAGGAAGATTATAAGGGCTTACAATAATCACAAATGTTGGAGGGTTTTTTACAATCTTTAAGTCTTTTTTTTGTAAGTGGAAGAAGGGTAAAAGAAGGGAAGATTTACCAGAGTTGTCTAATGAGGTTTGATTTTTACCTACTGGCATTAACTGCCAGTATTTGTTCAGTATTTCCAGAGAGCAGGTAGTCTGTTTAGAACAACAGTAGAAGGCCTGGAAAAATTAAAATGCAAAATGATGTGACTGGTTTTGATGGAATTTTTATAATGATATTTTGGAAGTGAAACACAGTAGGGGCTGCACTGTAGACTTCAAATTGTTATAAAATATTCCAATTCTTTCCTATAGGCTCCTCCTTTACGGGTGTGCTTACTTGGGACTCATGGAGCAGGTAAAACTACTTGTGCACGACAGATAGCAGAGAAGTTAGGCATTTTCCATATTCAGTTTGAAGAATATCTACAGGAATTGATCTTACCCAAAACTAAAGAGAAAGTTGGGCCCGATTATGATGAAGAAGCTGAACAAGATTACAACAAAATGCCAATTCTATCACAGGAACTGGATGACTTCTCTCAGACCATGACTAAAACTGAGATTGAAAAAAGCAAACAGGTAATAATCTGATCTTTTTAATGTCCATTCACAAAATAACCATTTTCAGACCAGAATAGCAATTTCCTAGAAAATTTTAGCTTGATAAAGATCACTTATGTTAAATTATTTACTTAATTAAATGTGGAAACAATAGTTCTTGACAGTGTTTTCTTATGAATGCCACAAATGTTCTTCAAAACATTTCCAAGAATTATGTATAGGTTTTTTTCTAAACAGTAGAGATAGATGCTAAATGGGGCAAAGGAAGACAAACTGAGGGAAAAAAAATGAAGGTCAGAATAACACGAAGGTATGGTTTCCTTCAAGTATTTATAATATGCAGGCTCAGTCTGCTGCATATACTCCAGTTGCGCAGGATTTTAGAAATGTTCACCAGCAGTGCTCTCTGCGCTCTCTTGGGACAACAGAATAGAATGCCTCCACCAGCCCTTCAGTGTGATCATACCTTGTAAAAAAATCAGAAATATTTCAGTGTTCATAACAGGGTAAGATAGTATTTATTTAATACAGTAGGTTTTGTAATCTGGATTGTAGTGTTGTCTTTGCCTAATGGCAGCAGTTTCAAACCAGAAAAACCTCCTGGGTAGTATAAAATATGCCTTGAAGTTAAAAAAATGTTTAAAATAGCTGGATATTCATGATACTGGTAAAATAATTCATGAAAATTAGTTCTTTTTCTTAATCAGATTGAACACTGGTTGAAAATTGTTATAAATATACATTCTAAAACCCATCTCTTATGGGGTGTCATTTCCCTGAACAATAAGCATTTACATAAATGTTTATCAGGAGAGAGCGATTTCTTTAATTAGGCAGTGATATATTGGGAAAACCAGACAAGGTTTCACTGCAAATGAATTCTTCTTTAGACAGCAATGGATATGATAAAAGCCATTATTGTATGGAGAAGTCTCAACACACAGGTGCACAGCATATAAAACTTTCAAAAAATGCATACTACAAAGACATTGAAAATCTACCTCCTAGGCAATACAAATAAGGCTTTATCCAACTCTCAAAGCTTCAGGAAGAAATAAATTTCTGCATTACAATCTAAGAGCCTTTTTTTTTTTTTGTGCTCCTGATACCTGCTATGGTCCTTCAAGTTACTAGTCATCAAAGACCTTCAAAGACTTCCTACTACAGGATTTAAGGAAGCACGCAGGAGGGGAACCAGGCTACAGAGGAATCATACAGAAACAACATCCAGGCACAGTATTAGGAAGATAAGCACTCAATGGAAGTTGAAACTAGTGAGGGGTCTGAAGGGTAGCAAGAAGAATTTCTACAGGAATAACAGTAGTAAAAGGAAAACATGGAAAAGTAAAAGGAAGACCTGCCACTGAGTGGGGCAGGTGACTTTTTGATGAAAGACACTGAAAAGCCTGAGATGCTCAATGCCTTCTTTACCTTGGTCTTTACAAAGTACAGTCTAATCTGTGGCCTTCTAGGTCTCTGTGCCTAACAGGAAAAGAGGCCAAGTGCCGGGTCCTGCACTTGGGTCACAACAACCCCAGGCAACGCTACAGTCTTGGGAAGGAGTGGCTGGAAAGCTGCCTGGCAGAAAAGGATCTGGGGGTCCCGGTGGACAGCCGGCTGAACATGAGCCAGCAGTGCGCCCAGGTAGCCAAGAAGGCCAACAGCATCTTGGCCTGTATCAAGAACAGTGTAGCCAGCAGGAGTAGGGAAGTGATCGTGCCCCTGCACTCAGCACTGGTGAGGCCACAGCTTGAGTACTGTGTTCAGTTTTGGGCGCCACAGTATAGGAGGGACATTGAGGTGCTGGAGTGTGTCCAGAGAAGGCCAAAAAAGCTAGTGAGGGGTCTGGAGAACAAGTCTTATGAGGAGTGGCTGAGGGAACTGGGGTTGTTTAGTCTGGAGAAAAGGAGGCTGAGGCTCCTACAGCTACCTGAAAGGAGGTTGTAGAGAGGTGTGGGTTGGTCTCTTCTCCCAAGTAACAAGTCATAGGACAAGAGGAAATGGCCTCAAGTTGCACCAGGATTTAGATTGGATATTAGGAAAAATTTCTTCACAGAAAGGGCTATCAAGCATTGGAATAGGCTGCCTAGGGAAGTGGTGGAATCACCGTCCCTGGAGGTATTTAAAAGACAGGTAGACGTGATGCTTAGGGACATGGTTTAGTGGTGGTTTTGGCAGTCTTAGGTTGATGGTTGGACTCGATGATCTTAAAGGTCCCTTCCAACCTAGATGATTCTATGATTCTATGATTCTAAAGAGTGGTACTACTACTCACAGCAGAATAGGATCAAATTTGGGATCGTTTATGTAATGTGGACATATACAAGTCAATGGGGTGCATTCACAGGTGCCGAGGAAGCTGCCAAAGGTGCATTCAAGGCCACTCTCTATTGTCTTGAAAAGTGAGGGAGGTTCCTAATAAGTGGAAGAGCAGGTAATATTGGAAGCAACTGCTTCAACGCAGATGGAGTACAGATAAAAGTCACGGATGTCAGAACAAAAATTCAGGTTTTCGTCAATTAAATCTAACAGGAGACTCTTTTGGCAAGTCAGTTTACATCTTGGTCATCACAGCCAAAATATGGCAAGTGTTCCTGGCACTGATGGTTATGGCTGGCTCTCTCAGCTTTCTTTTTTTGGCATCAATACATGTCTTACACTAAGGCACTTCTATTAGTATTTTTTCCTCATCATCTTTTTGTCTGCTGGTAAACAATCTTCTTCGACATTAGTATTTTTTTCTCATATTTTTTGTAAAGTGCTTTATCTGATGGCATGACTGCACAGCTGATGCAACTGCAGTTCAGTTTACAAACCCATTCATCGGTCCATGCACAAAACTCTAGAGGATAATTTTCCAAGGTTGTGGACTTCCTAAGCATTTCTCTGAGTATGACTACCATCAGACTGTCTGACCATCCTCTTTTTCATTGACCCACTATCTCTCTGAAATACTTTCATTTCATTTGTATTATTCTTTTTCACTTTGGCACAAGACACTAGAAGCATATTTATCAAAGCTTAAGGTAAAGGTCAGCTATAACATTCAAAGCAAAAATACTAAAGGCAAACAAAACATATCATGCAGTCATTGTTTTAGTATGTGTCAACAAAAGCCTTCACAGCATTCACAGGTCTGTGGAGCAACCTTGTCCTTTCAACCAGTTATGCGGGGTGTTCTCTTTTCTGTACCCAGAATATACATCTCGTGTTTCTTTTATCAGATACAAATGCAATTTCAACAGCACATCTGCAGTGGTGATGTCAGTGATACATTTTTATGTGTTTTAGTGTTTTCTCCCCCTACACATATTTCTCTCAAGATGCCTCTGTTACAGACTTGGCAATGACTTTGCCTTCTTAGGTATCTGTTATGCCATACTAACATCTTTTAATATATACACTGTGCCAGGCACTAGAGAAAATATTACTCACACACACACTACATTAGACCTGTGGCTTCCAGGATATTCTCAAGTTCTTTTGGCAACATTATCAAAATAGATGTCAGGCATAGGAATTCTTATTCGGACATGTCCTTGCAGCAAGCAGCTCCCTACCAACATTTTGAGGGCTCCTGAATCACTTTGGATCCTTTTGTTAAAAAGGGCTATTCCTTTATTTTCTGACAGGTTATGCTAATAAATTCTTGAACAATTTGGGTTAATATGACTACTACATGAGGAAAGGACAGCAGAATTTTGTAATGAATTCAGAAAAGAATCTCAGGAGACAACTTAAATCATTTTTTTTAGAGGGACAGGAGAATACCTAGCTGCATATTAAGTTTTCTCTCCAAGTGCCTTGGATGCAACTTAGATGCATGTTTGATGGCCACTGACATCTAAAACATACACTCTTTTGGTAGTGTATATCTAGTCTTCTTAAATATAGATGACTTTTTACAAAGGAGACCTTTATAACATATGGCAGATAAAGTATTGAATTCTTTAAAGGATACCAGATACATTTCTCTTACAAACTTTGCCATTCTGTCTTCAGGAAAAAAAAAAAAATCAATTAGCTAGAAAATAATATTTTCTTCTGTGAAAATTACCATGAAAAATAAACACAGCAGGTCAGGAACAGTGATATTTTCTGACTTGTAATGTTGTCTTTTACCCAGTATACTTGTAAAAACATGTATTTTGATATTGCGACTGATGTAAACTAATCCAGAACCACCAGTCTATACCCTCTTTTCATTCTTTTTTACTGCAGTTTGTGCCAGGAAGCATCCGCAGCCATATCAATCCCACAGTATTACATATTCTGAAAAAAAGTTTTTCATAAGAACTTAACAGCTAGATTTGGTATTTGAATGGTCTGCATTTGACTGGTCATAAATACTACTACTGCTCTGTAGAACAATGCTATCTTTCTGATTTCTGGTCATAGAATCATAGAATCGTTTAGGTTAGAAAAGACCTTTAAGATCATCTAGTCCAACCATTGACCCTACTCTACCAGGTCCGCCACTAAACCATGTCTCTAAGCACCATACCTACACGACTTTTAAACACATCTAGGGATGGGGACTCAACCACCTCCCTGGGCAGCTTGTTCCAGTGTTTGATAACTCTTTCAGTGAAAAATTTCTTCCTAATGTCCAGCCTAAACCTCCCCTGGTGCAACTTGGACCCATTTCCCCTTGTCCTGTCGCTAGTTACTTGAGAGAAGAGGCCAGCGCCCATCTCACTACAGCCTCCTTTCAGGTAGTTGTAGAGAGCAATAAGGTCTCCCCTCAACCTTCTCTTCTCCAGACTAAACAACCCCAGATCCCTCAGCCGCTCCTCATAAGATACATTCTCCAGACCCCTCACCAGCTTTTTTGCCCTTCTCTGGACACACTCCAGCACCTCAATGTCCCTCCT
>VYXH01002022.1:511053-534038 GCA_013397275.1 Burhinus bistriatus | reverse complement strand
TGGCTTGGCAAGCTCCTCCACCAGCTCCCTCAGCACCCTGAGGTGGATCCCATCTGGACCCATAGACATGTGACTGTCCAGTTGGTGTAACAGGTCACTAACTGCTTCCTCCTGGATTATGGGGGGTTTATTCTGTTCTCCATCCCTGTCTTCCAGCTCAGGGGGCTGAATACCCTGAGGATGACTGGTTTCACTATTAAAGACTGAGGCAAAGAAGGCATTAAGTACCTCAGCCTTCTCCTCATCCTTGTTGACAATCTTCCCCCCCCCATCCAATAAAGGGTGGAGATTCTCCCTGGCTCTCTTTTTGTTATTAATGTATTTGTAAAAACATTTTGCCTTTCTGATGGTTTTTTTGACTATGCCCAGTAACCTTACATATCTTTCTTTGACATCTTTCTTTAGGTTACATCAAAAGATAAAAAGTGACTTTTAAAAAGTAAAAAAACATTCTGATGTATAGCAGATAGTCTTCCAGCATGAGAACATGTATAACTAAGTGGAAAACTTCTTGTGGGCAATTAGGAGAAGTTGCGATCATTTCAGTTTCTATTTCTCTGAATTGAGCATATGTATAATTAAATACTTAATAAGTGTACTTTGGTTTAGGTTTCATTAGAACTCACAGAGCAGCAATTGCCCCAACTCTAGGGAATTACCCAACCCCAAGCATGTGGAAAATATCCCAAAATGTGTTATGTAGTACAGTGAAATGTGGCAAATGAGTTTAGTTTGTTTCTGCTAGTTTAAATCAAACGAAGGCAGTACCTTACTTACTCAAAAATAAATAAATTTGTCATGTAGATCTTTTCTTCTGCTTTTGGTTTGTTTGTTTGTTTTTTTTCCTTTTTTTTTTGTGGATTTTCTTTATAAAAGGAAGTGGAGTTAACTGATGAGGAAGAAGCAATCAAAGCAAATCTAATGGATAATGAGGCACTGCCTCCAGAAGTCCTTGATAACATTGTTCTTGACTGGTGGAAGAAAGAGCCATTCCGGTAACTGTAATTAGATTCTTTTTCTTTAATTAATCTTAGGAAGTATATCATCCATTGTATCCACAATTACAAATAAGTATTGCAGAGATTATTTCAATGCTTTTGTACTTCTTACAAAGCATGACCTACCTCTCAGTCTTGGTTTTGTTGCTCTATTTTGATTGATGTTTTGACAGTAATATAATGTCTTATGTGCTCTACACAGGACTGGACAAAAGTACTTAGTGCACTTGAATTGGATTAAATCTCCTGAATAGCCAGGTAGTTTTTGTGGGCTTACAAGATAGATATGTAAATAAACCTTTTATGTTTCCATGTAATTAATAAACATGGAGAGCTGGAATCCAGCTGTAACTATTGTTTTCCACATATTGTAAATGTTGTGTGGAAAGCAAAGACAAAGTATCAATGGTCTCCAAAATAACACAGAATCAGATTATTTTGTGCATTCATCATCTGTACTCCAGTGATGTATCCACAACAGACTTCCATTCATATCAGAAAGTATATCCATAACACTGTGATAAATGTGGATTATTGTTGCATAAATAAATAAGATCATCAACTTCTAGAAGCAGACTGGCTTTTAGGATGTAATTACAGCAGGGAAAATCCCTTTTTCCATGTCCTATCTCTTCCATCCATTTCTGTCCAGATCATAGCTGCTGGCATCTTGACCATTAGGCTTCAATTCCTAACAGTATGAGAAATGCCTTAAAAAGAATAAACAAGATCCTTAAATAAACTTTTATCCTGTCAGCCCACAGATAGGGGACAACGTTCTCTTAATGGTGTAAAAATAGGGAGCTCATTTTTAGGAAAAAAAATGCACCAAGACAAAAAATTACCCACCATTACACATAATGTTGTGATATAATATTATATAAATTCAGTTTCATCAGGGACTGTATTGCAGAACAGAACCTTCATCACGATGTATCATGATACCCTCGTCCCAGCTTTTTCCCACAGCATCCAGGACCACCTATTCTTTCATCTGCTCCCACTCCTTGTAGATTCTTTGGTTTTCTGCAGTTTTACAATGTATCCTATTAAGGTCTGAAGTAATAAAGAGAAATATTAACTTATTAACACGATATTCAGCTTTACAGAACTACTCATCGAATTTGATGAACTCCAACAAGCCATAACAGTTTTCCAGACATATCTGACCTGTTTTTAATATCTGCAGGAACGGAGATGTAGGTCATGCTGAGTGGCAAAATTCTCATCCTATACTAGAGAAGAAACTGTCAGGCATTTCTGAAAAAATAATTTTCTGGCAACAAGCCTTCTGTAGCAGATGTTACCAAAATAATATTTGGGGCACCTTCTATTTTTTTGAGAGCAGTGGCTAAGAAGTACTGGTTTTAGAGTCACACAGGCAAGACTGAGGAGACAATTTATTTTGTTTTTTAAAGATTTTAAAATAATAATCTCTGCACATTAAAACCCCAGAAGAAATAAATTTGCTAGTACACCAGTTAAAATACATAGTGAAGTATCAGTTTTACATTGTCAAAAGATAATACCCGAAAGTATTTTTTTAAGTTTACTCTTAACATGTACATTTAATAAGGGAGTTTAAAATTTTTTTTTTTTTCAAATTAATTGCATTTTCACTGTGTTGCACTTTAAACCACATTGTGTAATGATAAATATCTAATTTTCCAATTAGGTCCATGGGATTTATACTGGATGGTTTCCCTCGTACTTTACATGAAGCCCAGTATTTGTCAGAACGAGGACTCTGTCCTGATGTTGCGGTCTATATTCACGTAGAAGAAAGTGACATTCTTGACCGTCTTTTTCCTCCACGTCTAAAAAAGTGGAAAGAAAGACAGTATAAAAAAATGGAAAATAAAAAGAAACTGAAAGACCTGAAAGCAAAAATAAGGGTAAGTTTTCAGTCCTGTCTACTTTCTTGTCATTTCAGCAGCACAGGTCTGAACACAGATTCTAAAACTCCCAAAACAGTGAAGAGCACACAGAGAAACAGATATGGGAGCCAGGAGACACAACCACACACATTCACAGCATTCCCAGATTTACGATAGGAACCAGAAAGAATTTAGGGCTCCTTTCCTCCTCTGTGCAATTAATTCATGCTGGAGTTGAGATATCTCACAGCCCAGGAAAAGTGTCTGACAGAATGCCAGACATCCGGCAGTCTGACAGAATGCCAGACATCAGGAAAGTCCTGGACAAAAGGCAACTAGATGGAGAGAGTGACTATGGTCCTAAAAAATCAAATACAGAGCTCAAGCACAGTATTGCTGTTGCATCCTGGTTTCCCTGAGCATGGGACTGTCCAGTTGATCTGCATCTCCCATAGGCTGACTTCATAGGTACTCTATGGTGTATGTGTCTGTGTTTCCAACTATGATACTCCACACAGAAATGTAATAGAACTAAACCACATTCTCAGTGCTGTTGCAGCTGCACAGTCTCCCGTTTGAACAAATCTGTGCTTACTACTGAACAGGTTACAAGTTACTTGAAGTAACCTGAATCCTCTATGCAGACATTTACAGTCAGCACGTGCAATACATTCAAGGTTCCTAATTTTCTATAAAAGTGAGATAAAGTACTTCACATGTACTATCAGAAAAGGTCTGAGTATAAGTTACTACAGAGCAGTTGACACACAGGAAGTTAGTACAACAGAATTTGGGACAAGGCTCATACAACACCAGTTTTCTGAACTGCTTGGCTCCGAGAATGCGTATAATCTAGGAGAGTTAAAGTGTTTTTTTCAATTTAGTCCTTCCTGATGCAAGTCGAAAATCTTGCTGGAAAAGGTGCATTCTAATGACCAGCCTACATTGCTGTGCTAAGCTCACCCTGGAAGCAGTTACTCTGACAATTCAAGTGCCGAATACCTGTGCTACAGATCCTAGGGTCCAAACTTCTAATGAAGTTAGAATATAGCTCGTGATGACAAATGAAAATAACAGGTTCCTATTTAAAACACATATACGAAACAGTGATACAAAGTGATAAAGGCATTAAGAAGTAAGGAAAGATCAGAATCAGGATTTCCTGAGTAACAGTATTGATATTTTTGCTTATGTGTATTGCAATATAGTTTTTTGCTACCTATTGGATATTTTTCCATGGCATCCAGTTGGTGAGCAAGTCAGATGGTGCTGTGAGAATGCAGCATTGCTAGGTGTACTGTCACTCCTTCTTTTGTTACTAAAGCTGGAGGACATACAGAGAGCCTGGGAAAAGCAGACAGACCAGTTGAACGCTACCCTAGAGTTTCCTTCTCCACTGAAAGAAGCTGGCAACAGGATACTGAGAGCAATGAGTACACCTACAGTGCTGTGTCATTCTGCAACAGCAGGGTTTAGTCACAGGAGTAGAGAAAATTAGCCTGCACAGTTTCTTGCTGCTTTGCTTAGAATGCCCTGGTATTCAGGCCGCTTTGCTTGTAGTTAACATGGATTTCTAAAATTGCACTGTTGCCTGTGTGTTGACATGCTCAGTTTTTCTGATCTCAGTTCAGGTGACAGCATTATGGTGTGCAAGCAGCAATTACAGGTTGAATCCTCATCAACCGCACGGGCTTTAAGTAGAATGCTTCTGCATATTACTTCTGAGTTAGGATTTAGCCACCAGGTATTTGACGTGTATCTACTGGGTATGTATAGCGGACTGTATTTCAAATGCTTATAACTTGGTCAACAATGGACAGTTTTAAACAGGCAGATGGAACAGCACACATTGGCTCACATTACCAATACTCAGAGGAGAGCTTTTAATAGCAAATATAATTGTTTTCTTACATCTTTTTTTCACTAACAGGATGAGAGGATTGCTAGAAGAAGGGGAGAACTTTTAGCAGAACGAAAACAAAAGAAACAGGAGGTAAGAAAACAAGCTAATAAAAATATTTTAAATAGAAGTGTTTGCATTCATATCAGAAATTTCTAGAGCTTTTAGTCACAGAGTTTTCAGGGCAATGCAGAATAGTAAAAATGTGATAGACTGTCAGAAACTTCTACTTTCAAAAGTAATTTGTCATGATGTTAAAATTGTTTTAGAAACTATTGACTCATGAACACTAAAAACAGTTTTAAAAGAATTCTCAATCTGTGCTCCAATTCAGCAAAATACTTACAAATGTGTTTCATGTATCTAATTTGTAAGCATAAGAGTAGCCTCACTAATTGCAATTAAGCATGTGTTTTAAGTATCCGGTCAAATCCATGGTTAACCTAGAATAGGATTGTATCAGGATTTCTGCCCAAACTCAATTACATAGTATATTTATAAATGCATTAATGTACTACTTGACTGTTCATGAAATTCTGTCAACTACAGTTGCAGCTAAGAAGCTTATTTATAACAAAGTCCTGCCAAACTACAATACTATATATGAAAAAAATACTCCTCTTATCAAAACTGCAGTGTAGCACTTCAGTTTTTTAAGCACTCTTGGAACTGGTACAATGCTTCACTGTATTGCACTATGAAATACCTCTGTACTTTTTTCCGAAATAAGATCCTAGAATTTACTAGATTTTTGCTTACAATAAAGGACACCCCAAAATGAAGTTGTGTTGAATTAATGATTTTTCTAATTAAAAAAGAAACAAGAATACCATATGTTTCTTCAAAACATCTGTATCATAGACATGAAACAACAAAATACTTTACCTTTATAGGCTTTAGCAAATAAGGAGCATTATGAGGCCTCTGTAGAGGAAGATGAGAATGAAAATGAAGAAGTTGAAGCTATACTTGAAGAAGAGTTTGTAGAAGAAGAAGAAGAAGAGGCTGAAGAAGAACAGGAGATTGATGCTGTTGACCGCATAAAAAATGAAATTGCAGAAAAGTTTGATTCAGAAATAGACAGTTTACAAGGTGCACAGGTACCTAATCCACTGCTTCTTTTGTTAAATTATATGATTGCATGATGCAAGAAGAGTTTTCAGGTTTATTTTAGTTGTCAAAATCAAAAGTTATAGTGCTTAAACAATCATGCTGCTGTATTTATGATCTGAATATGTAAGCAAGATGAAGGCTGTAGTGAGAAGGTATATGCTTTAAAAAGTATATAATTTATAAGACTAATATTGTAGGGAAAAAGCAAAGGGAAGTTTTGGGTAGACCTACCCAATCTTGCCTGGGGTTCTTACTTCCTATTTATAGGCCAGTTGATACAAGCAACCAAACTAAAAAGTCATAAATACATGAACAGTATTTCAAAATCATTTAAAGTTTTTATTAGACAACTCTGATTTTTTTATACAGTTCTTAGTAACATAATTTTCTTGAAATTACCTATGCAATTGCCTGTGGTGAGGTAGCCTCATCTAACTTTAGATGCCCACATCTAAGGCAGTAAGTAGATTGGTGCCATTTGTTTACTATAAACTAAGTATCTTGATTCAGAAGGAAACTAATCATGATTTAGAAGAAACCCTATTCACTGACTCTGACTAGAGAGAAAGTTTACAGAAGTAGATAGCCAAGACATGATTCAAGGTTCACTTTAATTTAATTGTTAATGCATTAAATGTCAGATGAATCAATAATAAACTCCTAACATTCTTTGCACTACAAGGAAGCATAAGCTGTGTGGAAAAGATTAATGTTTTGTGCTCAGAGGTTCACCTTTCTATTAATTTTGTAGGAAGGTGAATTGAAAATACATTCAGCTTTCAAAAGTGACCATAAAACATCATAGTTTTATTGAACTATTCAATGCATATTATCATGTATCCCAATGATAATCACAAAAATAATTTTAGGGGTTCTGAATGAAGCTTGTTGCTAATTTCACTTTTCTGGGTATAAACTGAATTTGCAAAATCGAACTGGAAAGAATTTAGGATAAGGCCCACAAGAGACAATAAACAAAAAAATCCCAATAGCAGCCTTAGCTCTTTACATGAACAATACGATGTTTCGAGTTAAAGCTAGTGAACTACTATAGCTCTTAGAGAATTTTCCTCTCTGTCATTTGGGAGCATATTGTTTGTTGCATTAGTAAATTGATAAAAAATTTGATCAGAAAAGGAACAAGCAATTAAGAGAGTCAGCAACTTGTGTTTGTCTCAAGAAGTACAAAAATCTCAGTGACAAGAGAGGTGACTAGTGTTTTAGAATTCATTATTATATTGAGTTCTGCTTATGACAGTAAGAGGAAAGATCCAATATCCCCTCGTTACAGCTTATTCAGTATTCTTCCCATTATTTTTTTAATTCCAAGAACATTTATGCCTTTATAAATAATTTTAAATAACTTACTATTTCTGATTCATTATTCAAGACTCTTCTTTATCATTCTCTTATTCTTTAATTGTTCGTCCTCTTTGACATTGTGGAATCTTGGTCTTTTATGGAAAACTAAATGATGACATTGAAACCCATTAACACTTGTAAAAGTATTAGGTTGCTAGAAAATGGATTGGTTTTATATTTTAGTTGAATAAGCTGGGCAAAAATAAGTCATCAGAGAGCAGAAATATTTTTAGAGAGTAACTAAATAAGCCATCCTAAATTGTTTGGAGTAGGGAAACAATGATATTTGATTCTTTTTTAATGAAAGATACTTCTCAAGCTTTAGTTTTATTATAGTAGATTCCTCAAAGTTAACTGTCAGATCATCCGGTTTTTGTTTGTTTGTTTTTTTTTTTTAAATAGTGTGATACTTAATATAGGCTGGATAATTTAAACTTCAGTGCACAGGAAGACCAATTCTCATCTCAAATCAAATTTTGCTGATTTACGGTGACTGAGAATATACTCAAGAAATCCTCAATACTTCACAGAAACTCTTCCTGTCAGTCATTATTAAAAATCTGATCATGTTTATGACTCTAATATTTCATTATATTTTCATTAACCAGGAAGAACTTGAAAAATTGTTAATACCACAAATCAAGATCAATGGAGGACGGAAGCCTCACATCGTATGCTACCAAATATACAGCAAGCTGAATTCTCTAATGGAAAATCGTGGAAGCATTTTTGAGAAATGTTACCCAATAAGTTTGCCACTTGCACATAAGATGCTAGTTTTCTCATATAAATTTCCAAGTTCTTTTGGTCAGTGGGATCCAATCAAGGTAATGTTCTTAAATAGCTGAAGAATATTTTCAAGAAGTAATCCTTTTAAAAAATATATTTCACATAAAAAAATATTATCAGACAGTAGCAACTAATACCAGAAATACTTAATGAAAACTACATCACTGAATCAAAACTACACCACTGAATATACACAAAATACAGCAAGCGTTGATAATAAAAAGTGTTAAGTCTTTTCAGCATTGCAGCTAAATTAAGGGTGAGAGGCATTTAGTAAAATCTGTTACATTAGCATTAGCGGCACAATTAAATAGCACTGAATCAGAAATAAATGCCTAATTGTTAATGATCCGCAAAACACAGGACAACAGAGAAGGTCTTAACACCTCCCAAACGCAGTGAAAACAAACTGAAAGGATTTGGGATTTGAGTTTGTAAGAAGCCACACAGGTGGCCACCAACCCTAGAAGTGGCAAAAAGTAAGCCAATAAATGTTAAATGTATGTAATTTATCAGCAATAATTCTCTGTTGTCAAAATGTACAAATTTTGAAGAGCAACAAATCTAATTCCATAGTATTTTACTAGAGATCTGAAAAGTCAAGGTCAGAAAGTACTCGTGTCTATCCCCAAAAGTGGGCTGACACAGTTTTATAGGTAGCAAGTGAAATGTTAGCAGGTAAATTTTTTGTTTTAATGCTAGAAATAAAAGCAGGTTGGACTGTGAGTAAATCAGAAATAAAAAGGAGGATTTATAAAAAAAAACAAACCACAGAACACAGTAACAAGATACAGAAAAGTATCTTGTTCCTGAAGTTCCTGAGGCAAACATACTTGGGCCTTCATTTTACTATGCTAATTAATCAAGTAACTTTTATTCCCTTTTGTATAGCCATCATGTTGGATTTTCACCTGTTCCAGATGACATTTATCTTACTTTCACCTTGGCAATCAGAACAGTATACGGATCAGCTCTTATTGCAGCTTTATATAATCAAAATACTTACTTAAAATGTTTTAGGATCAGAATTGCTTTTTCTGTGTCTGCATCAAATTGGCATCTAATAATCTAGGGACATATTAATAGAAGTAGATATTTCTTCTCTTCTGTCATTTCCAATTACTGAACCCCAGCTTATATGTGAAATTCTTATTAGTCCCTACACGCTAGACCTTGCACTTTGTTCTATTAAATTTCACTACATTTTTGTCATTCCATTTCTGCAGTTCATTCATTTATGCTGTACAGTGTTTTTTTACCAACCAAAAAGTACAATTCAGTTAGAAGAAAGAAGTCATAGAAAGCTATTAGATAAAATCAGAGTGGTGTGCTGACAGTGGAAAAGTATCTGCTGACAATAATGAAAGGGAAATAGGATCATTTTGATGGTATTTTAGGATACAATAGAAATGATGAAACTGATTAAGGACCAGAGGCTTTTTTGTAGAAAGGTAGATAGAGTATACACAAATTACATTTAGATTAAACTGGCGGGGAGGGAAGTAGTTACACAACTGATGAGATAAGCAGAGAATAAAAATTATGAGCCCAGGGAGGAATGGGAGCAGATATACAGTAGAACAGACTCCTGACATCTTACAAACTCAGGGCAAGCACCCTGAAATGACTTAATGCAGGAATAGGAACCTAAGAATCAGACAAGGGTCTGGCAAGGTACTGCCACCCAGTAGAACAGTCTCATTTCTTACTGTAACAACTGATTCCTTCAAAGAATACTAATAGATTTGTGAGGTATGATTTCCCTCTACAAGAAGCCAAGTTGACTCTTCCCCATTATTTCATATGTATTTCATATGCCTGTAGCTACTGGGTTTTTTCCTTAATATATTTCAATTTGCTCAATATGAGGTCAGATTTACTGGACTATGTTTGCCAGGGTCCATCCTGGAGGCCTTTTCAAAAAATGATCACTTCCTCCACCTTTTTTGTGGAAGGAAGGCCAACATAAGAAATAGGTTACACATTAGTGAGTAATAATTTCACTTCTGAGTCCCTTTAGAACTGTAAGGTGAATGCCATCCGGTCTTGGCAATTTTTTCAACATATATCAACAGTTTATTTTAAAACATCTTTTCTTGGCACATTAGGGCAGTTCCTCCAAGAAGGGCTACAACAGGGACATTACTAAGTTCTTTCATAGTGAACAGTGGTGCAAGGAATTCATTTAGCTTTTCTGCAACGACCATTTCTTCCGCTAGTGCTCCTCTTACATCTCAATGATCCACCAACACTACAGATTTTCTAGTGGGCTGTCTGATGTGTTTAAAAATATTTCATCAGCAGTGTATGTATTTTACCAAAAGCTTTTTTGGCTTGCCTTGTTGTGGTTTTACACTTCACCACAATGTAAGTATTGATATTCTTTTCTGTTTTCTTCATTTGTACATGATTTCTGCTGAATACAATATTCTCAGTATATCTTCTACTGTCAGACAGAGAAGTGGTTTTTATTCACAGAGGAATAAAATTATTTTCTTTATTCTTTGAAAATGAAAAAAAGTAGTTATACTTCTCTGACTACACTCGCTTGATGGACAGAAAGTGTTACGGTACCACCTACTGGAAACAAGGAATATTCTTTCTCTCTTCAATGTTTACTTCATCTTTTTGTACAAGAACTGCATAAGTATGGAAGTTCCTCAGACTCAGACAATATATTATGTCCATATGTATGAATTTCAGAATGCTTTGATGGTTTGTTTCATACAGTTGGTACTCTGCCTGCCTACAAGGCCACTTCTGTAGCATAGAGGGAGAGGAGGCTTTGTCAAACCTAATCAACTGCTTTCCATTTTATATATGCTACAGCTACATGAAGGAGAAGTAATCAAGACACAACAAAACCGTGAAAACACAGTCTTTCCTGTAATTCATCGACAATATATTTATTTCTTTTCAAGTAAAGAAAATAAAGAAATATTTATGAAAAATCCCATCAAATACATTCGTCAGCCAAAACCTAAACCAGCTGTGCCAGTTAAGATTGCAATCGTGGGACCTCCAAAATCTGGAAAGACTACAGGTAGGAGCCAGTATTATCTATAAAGCAAAACTTTATCTAATGACTGAAGCTGTATCTGTCATTACTGCTATTTAAATATCATAAACCATTAATATTGTTGGTCTTCCTGCATTTCTTGCTGGGCATAGAATCCTTTAGTTACATTCTCTAGTGTCTCATTTTAGGCAGATATTCATGCATTGTCCATCTGAATTTTATCCCAGCTTCTTAAGAAGTTAGTGATCTGGACTGGCACTTAGAAAATACAGATTTACACTATTTATACACTTTGTATTATTTCTGATTGTTTTCTAATTGTTTCTTATTTCTTTCAGTCAATATGACCTAATGTAAAATGAAGAAATATTCCTAGGATCAACGACCAGAACCCAAAACTCCACATTCCCCAGTCTGTTTCCAAACTTCTAGATTAAAAAACCAAGATTTTCATCTTTTTCCCCTCTCCTTCCTCCATGACTCTTTCAATCCACAGGTCTCTGCCTTTAACTGGAGGAGGAGAAAATTCAGGTTACACCATAGCTTAATGTTTAGAATAGGGTGTTAGAAAAAGAAGAGATGGGTTCAAATTATCTCATATTAAGGAGGAAATTTTAAACATATTTCCCATTGCCTGAATAAATGATCTAACAGCAGGGTTGTTCTGCCAAAGAGGCAGCAGTGGAAGCATATTTCTAAGATATTTTGTAATAATGACTATTGCTGCTGAGGTTTGTGCTGAATTGAATGCTGTTAGTGCATTGGGCATGCTCTGCACACATGCAAAGGTCTGAGCCCTTTAGGGGCCTAAGCAGGGTTTTAGGTAACCACTTATCAAGATTATGCATTGGAAATGACCCAGGGAAGGGGCTGAGCAGTTAGCTTCTAAGACTAAGGACATACTTTAACAGACTGCTGGGTTGTGATGTTGCTTATGTAAAAGTTGTGTGTTGAAATCAAAATGTTTTGCAGTTGCCAAGAAATTTGCAAGTGTATATGGGTTACTGCGCCTGAGTATGGGAGATGCCATACGGCTCCTGTTAGACAACCAGCCAGAGAGTGAGTTGGCACTTACGTTAAAGTGGCATCTTCACAAAGGACTGACTGTACCTGATGAACTGGCCGTCCAGGCTCTAGATGTGGCTCTGATGAATCATGTATGTAATACCACTGGGTAAGTGTCTTGTTTGGGTTTCAGGGTATTTTTCAAGACATGCTAGTTCCTTCATAGGCAGTAATTCCCATGTTATCACTGTAAAACAATTTCACTGAAACACAGCCGTGGTTTATGCATTAAAAAAATAATCCATACAAAATGAGGTTCCTCACATTACTCTGGGAAACCAAACTGAAGCATAATTTTCTGCAAGTTTTAAGTAAGTATACTCCAGTAAATCCAAGTAATTTGCTTATGAAAGTTACCTTTTTTCAGTCAATAAGCCAGTATTTTCTATTATCCTTTGAGAACTACCATTTTATCTCTCTTATACCAACTCCAGTACCAACTTGGACACATCTGATTCTCTTTGGTCATGCAGACTGATTCTGTACTCAAGGTTTTTTTCTGGTTTTGTTAATAACTGAGGTTACTAAGGAAGAACTGAAACCAGTGAGCCTTTCCACCTCATTCATATGTGATCCTGATTTCCTAGGCTCTTTCTGCACCACTGAAACACCTTCCAAACTGGGCAGACTCAAAAAGCTTCATGATCCTGATTTCATGACATTCAACTCCTCTCTGCAAAAACAAGAACTGTTACAGGGAATGGCAATTCTGGAATAATCTCTGAAAGTTATTTGAGGTTGAGATCAGAATTCTTTCAACTTTTCTTTCATGTTAAATAGTGGAATATTGTTTCAGTATATTTTGCCCCAGTATTGCCTAATATGTGAAAAGCATTTCTTCTTCAATATGACTTAAAAAACTCTTCAAGTACTGTAAATCATTTCACTTTTCACTCTGAAAACTACTCCTCCCACTCCATATGGAAATTTCCCATAGTTAAAATTATGTTTCTGAATGATTGATGTGTCAGAATTTTAAAGTCCACCATTTTTGTACGTCAGAACCATCCACTTACATTCCTATACCTTCTGTCCTTTGTGTATTTCCTTTACTCTTTACTATTTATTATTCTATCTACTTGATTTTACTCTTTTTTAAATTTGATTGTAAATTCTTAGGAGTGAAGACTGTGTCTATCAAGTCAGGGCAGCAATAACTTCATGGCATGGGTGTAGACTTTTGTCTCTATTGAGAATGTACTAGGAATATACCTAGTCTTAATGGCTAATTAAAAACTGACTTCTTAGGAAAACTGTCTTTCTGCTTCTGTTTTTATGCAGAGTTGTAATTGATGGATATCCTGTAACAAGAAAACAAGTAAACCTCTTGGAATCAGCTAGGATAATTCCAGTGAAAATCTTTGAATTAGAAATGGATGCAAAGGAAGTGTTCAGAAGAGCACTGTTGGACAAGGAAAGCCCAAAAAGGTAGTGATGCTCCTGGATAGCAGTATTTTTATCCACACAATATTGTCATTTCTCTATTTATGTGCCTCAGTGCTGTACCCAGAGAGGCTGTATCTAAGCTGGCGCATAACCCCAGCTGCCTCCTAACTCCACATATGAAAAGACATAGGCACCAGTCCCTCTACCTTTTAATGCTTTGATTTCCATAGACCAGAAATGGAGACATAAGGAATTTGTCGCATGCTCTGGCCAGATCCCCCAATTGCATGACTGAGCTCACAGATGTGCAATGTTGTGCAGCCACTGCTTAGCTTAACTGGTTTTAATGAAACTGTACATCAGAAATGTTACTAGTTCACTCTGCTGCTGAAGCTTATTATTAATCAATTCAATTATTATCATCATAAGGGAAATGATACTTCATCTAATAAGCTCTCTTTTAAGTCTTAATTGCAGTTCTTTTCAAAGATGGAAACAACGTATATTTTAATAATGTATACAATTCATGAGGTACTCATCTAAACCTTTCAATTCAGCTTGCTCCTTCTTTCTTTTTCTAAGGAGATAAATATTCTGTTTAAAGAGCTGTTGGTTGTTTTTGAGGAAGAGCAGTGCGTAGTTTATAAATGGACAGAGAATTGAAAAGAACAGAACATTCACCTTAAAATTAAATTGTATAAGAACCTGGTTCTCATTAGAGGAAGTGTTTCTAAGAAGTTCCAGATAGCTTAGAGCATTATTGTATGTCTCTTTCATTTTGTCTCTTTTTATCAAGTAATCAGTACAATACTTAATTGTTTACTGAAAGCCTAAAGACAATTTGCATTGCAAAAAATTAAATTAATGCTGTGTTTTTGAAAGTATTTACTTTAAACTTTTCATTTTAATTGCATTAAAATGATAATTTTAATGCATTTAAACTAATTACATTTCATAGGCTTAAATACAAATCAAATGTGCAATATCAGATATTTCTGAAAGGTACAACTTACAGAGAAATTAATCCTATCAAAACAGAAGTTTATCTTTTTTTTTGGCATCATTTAAATTAAGAACCAGAACAGGAAATGCTCCTATGTTCTTGTCAAAATATCTCTTCTGGTCTTGCATAATATTTTTAGAGGTCAGATGGATTATTTTCATTTATGTGTATGTACATATGACAGACATTTTTCAAAATTTTTCCAAGGATTATGGCTACATCTTGATTTCTAACAAAAGCATAATTCAAAACTAAGCCTGCTTTGCAATAAACAATTGACTTCTGTTTTAAAAGTCTCACAGCATTTTGTCTAGGGTACTGGTTTATTGGTAGTGTGTGTCAGTTAATATGTGCTGATACGTTCCAAATCCTTTACAAAATTATTGAGTTGTATTTGGGACATAAATAGCAAAAGTTTTGTTCTTTGTTTCTGAACATAAATGTCTGACCATAAGTATGCTGCTTTTCATATGTAATTGGTAAAATTCTTAATAAGTTATATTTCTCAAGTATGTTCTACAGATTCAAATAAGCAAAATTTTGTAAAAAGGATGTAGTGAACTCTATAATTTACACCTGAAATTCAATTAAATGATCTAATCTTCAGACTCATATTAAACCGATGTTATTTTTCACTGTCTTCAGACCTCCCTACCCTGACCATGACAGCTCACAGATTCTAGCTATTAAAAATTCCTGCTATAAACAACACATTGATGCAATTAGGACTTACTATAAGAAGGAGCATCAGAACTGGTGTGTGATTGATGCCTTTCGGAGCAAGTGGTGGATCTGGAACAAAGTACTGCAGGAAGTTCAACTGGTTGTTAAAGAAATCCAGATATACCTGGAACGAATAAGAGAAGGTAAAAGAAAAGCAAAGTTTCTCAGAATAATATTTGTTTCTTTAAGAAGCTGCAATGTAATGAGTGCATTTCAGCTTCAACTTCCTTTGGATGAAGCTAATTCTTGGGCACATACATACCCTCGAATTCTTTGATCTCATCTGGAGAGATCTTGAAGAGATCTCTTGAAGAGACCAAAGACAAAACCAACCACAGGACAGTCTGAGGCCATCCTCCAAAGAACAGGGTAACAGAATACAGCTGAAAGAAGTCAGAGGTGTCATGGTTTATGGTAAATTCCTCAACATTGGGTGATAAATCAGCAAGGGTAGCCCAAAGTATACAAGGAGAACTATGACTTGCAGCTTCACTTAAGTGTGAAGCTTAAGAGGAAGAGGGAAGGAGGGGGTAAATGTTAACTTTAAGTTCCGAATTAAGGTTAAATATGCCATTTGACTTAATATCTGTGCTCTGGGAGGAAAACCACTTTAGTCTAAACTGGCACAGTTCCCACTTGAATTTCTGTGTGTCAGCATTGGTCAGAAATAAATGTGCCTTTTAAACATGCCTGTACAGTTTAACTAGAATTCCTCTGAAGGGCAGACTTCCTTATCTTATATCCACCTTTTGGTTTTAACTTCTACAGCTCTGTTGCTGCATCCTTCTTAAAAAATGCAGTGCTAAGACAAAAAAAATTCAAATTACATTTGAGTTTTTCACATCAAGCTAGAAAAGCACAAATTTTAAATAGTTTGGGGTTTATGACATTTTTTTCAAGATACTGGATATATTTAATCCAGATAGATTGTAGCATTTGAAAGACAGGGATGAATAAATGCGAGGCTTTCATCACATGTTGTACTCTTTTTCACCAATGTAAAGAAATAAAATAGCTGAAATGTTCCTTAGCAACACAAAGGAGTAAAACAATAAATCATAAATAAAACTGTCCCAGTGAAGACAGACTAATAAGTTAAGTATACAGAGTATCCCACATGATTAATAATTATTATATTTCTTAAGTGCTAGAAAAATTTTATTAAAATTAATTGGTAAAATGGGTTGCAATTTCATTTTAATATCAATCTATAAAAATATTTTAATTCTCATTATTTCATATCATTTTCACATCTTCTAAACTGTAACATTTCTGCATAGAAATGTTTGATGTTTCTATGTATTTCATTAATAAAACATTCTCATTAATTGCTTTTATTAACAGGAAAAGCAGCTGGCATTGCTGATTTATGTATCACTCCCAAAGAGCTGCAGTATCGGTTGGGGGAGTTTGGACAGTACTGTCCTGTAAGCCTTGCAGAAAAGGGTGAATTGGTTGACTGCTCTGTAACGTCATCACTGCAGTTTGCTGCAGAATTTCGAGGACACTATTACAAAATGGCTTCACAGGAAGAACTGGATGTAAGTGTCAAAATGCAGGTCAGAAGCGGATTATGGGAAGAGGGCACATTGTTACTTAGATTCTTTGATTCCATACAGAAACAATCAATATGTAATCTGAAATAGACTAGTGTTGTTAGTGTTCAAGCTTTTGTTCTGTACACTTCTGCTATCAAACGTCAAGGCAATCAAAATGCAGCAGAGAATCCATTCAAACCACAGTTCCTCCTACAGATTTTCATAGCTCAAACATTCATTTTAAAGCCAGCATTTCCTTTCTCCATCTGTTTTGGGGAGTCTAGGGGTAGAGTGGCTAATGATAGCAATGGGTAGTGATGGATGGTGGGCAGATAGTGATGACTTCAACTGAGAGTGGGATGGAAAAGAAATGACTTACCGGAGAGCAACAGCAGCGCCAGAACACTAAGAAAGGTAGAAGAAGCAATTCTCTAAATTGCGTGAGCCAGTCCTCTGGCATTTGACTAACAGTCTTACAGTGCTTCTTTCATTATAAAAACATTTAATTTCTTTTTCTACAGAAATTCTTGAGCAGACCAGAGATTTATGTGCCACCACTGGCACCTCACCCTCTCCCACTCCCAGATATGCTACCAAAGAAACTGACTGTGGCAGAAGTGAAGGCCTTATTCCCTATAAGTGCTGAAATGCAGGGATACTGTCCAGTCACTTACCTAGATGGAAAACAGAGGTACATCACTACAGTTTTCATAATCTGAATTACAGACTATGTGTCCTATATTAACCATTAATGAGGAAATACTTTCAAAATACTTTTTAATAGTGTTCAGGGCTTGGACAGGAAAAGCAGTTACAGTTCTCTACATTGTGCCTGTGGCTTTTGAAATCAATGTAAAATCACCGTTTGAAACTCATATGGCTACAGGTTCTACAAGGATCTGTGTTGGCTTACTGTCTTTTGTGGTGAAGACTGTTTGGATATAGTTTGAGTTTTCTCTGCCGCCTTCAAAAGTTCAAACAAATCTCACAAAACCTTAGCAGATGCAAAACTAGCTATTACAATTTTTATAAGACATCCATAAAGCTCCACCATAAAGTCCCACTGATTTCCTCAGTGTGCAGGAATTTCTCATCAAGGTAGAACCACAACAGCCAATTCCATACTGTCCCTTCTTAATCTCCTGAAAAACTACGATTGGCATTTTAACTACAGGAGCTCTAAAGAAGCGCTATAAAAGCCTGTTAATAAGCAGATTTTGAGGCAGAGACCCTCTCAGATATTGAGCCTTGTAAACTCAAGTCATGTGGTGGAAACTTGGATGATCCAATTGCTAATTTTTTGTAGTTCCTATACTTGCTAAATTACCAGAAGGCTCCCAGTAGCTCATGGATTTACACCACACAAATAATGTTTTACATTTCTTGTGAATTAATAGACTTTCTTGCTCTGTGTCTTCAGATACGAAGCTTTGGTGCCTGGCAACATTGAATATGCAGCAAAATTTCAAGATAAGCTATATATTTTTGAAAGTGAAGAAAAACTTCTGAGGTTTATGAGGTGAATATACCAACTGCATTTTAATCTTTAATCATGCCACGGTTTACACATCTTGAAAGTGCTTACTTTTTATCTTTTTAGGTTACCAGAGAAGTACTGGAATCTGAAGCTTCCACGTAAACTCCCTCCAATAAAGGAACCAATACTACTCACTGCACTTCCTTTGGCTGGATACCTTGAACAGGCCAGTTTTTGCTTTTCTATTTTAAAACACGATTTGCACTATATAGTATATCCCACTCAGTTGATTTCATTTTTAATGCGAGTATTATGTCTATTAATGGGATTATATTAAATTGAAAATTGTGTATTTACAATTGAGAGGCATTTTTTAAAAGCTTTAAAATAATAGATATTTGTAGCATTAATGGAAAATATACAAATAAGACCATCAGAGGGCAATAATAATCTACAATATTATATGATGGGTTTTCTGACTCTTTTTGTTTATCATATCTTGTAAGATTACATTTTGCTTTCATTTTTAACACCAAGATAGACACAAGCCTATCTGGAATCATTTAAGTCGGTTACATTTTGAGACATGACTATGAAATAAAAAATGATTCATGGTCACTTCCCTCCCTATTTTATACTCTTTGTTATCTTCTACAATTCACCAGCTTAGATATCATCCTATATTGTTGGATTTGCATGACAACAGGATCAGGCTTTGAATATATTTTTGTTCTAGATTTCTGAAATGGTCTTATAAAACTGTTTTCTTTCTTTAGGGAGTAGCAACTTCTCTAATAAAAGCTCTGAATGAAGTAGGCTGCTTAAAGCCAAAGTTTCCATTCCTAAGTGTAAAAAAAACTGCTCTGCTGTTTGTCGCCTGCCATTTAAAAGGTAGCGTACGAAATAATATGCTATAAAAATAGTGAATTATATAAATGCAGTAAATCACCTGATACAACATTGTTAACCCAATGGTGTAGTTTTCTTATGTCCAACTTGGGAAGTTTCTTGGAAATGTGTAAGGACCAGGGAGGAAAATAAGGTTAACAGGATATGTAAATAGGTAAGTGATCTCTCACAAATCATGGGACTTTAATGACATTTTATCACCAACAACGATGGCCTTGAAAACATTTCTAACATCCCTTGTTGGGGTACTTAAACAGAAAGTAAAATTTTACAATCTAGGTGGTACTACATTTTAAACTATTCATAGACAACCTGAATTGTCTTAAAAATTGATTAAAATCACTGTAATAAAAAGCTGTTGAAAAAATATTTGAGGAATGGTTTAGGTACCTGAATGCTTGCCTTTCTTCAACTCCATCAGGTGGTCAATTAAAACTTATTAACAAACCTTGCCTTGCAGATAACCTGAAGACAACTTGTTGATCATACACATCTCCAACAACACATCAGCTAAATATGTAAATGAGAGGTGTAATTGTATTGAAAAACAGCTTAAGTGCACATAGAACACCTGTCATTTTCAAGAAAAGCCCTTCTTTTGCATGGGCTCATTACCAATACACAGGACTAAAGAACAGATATTCATGCAGATTTAATAAGATTTTTAAGTCTTTAGCACAGAGAAATGAAATGTTATTTATCAGTCTGCTTATCTGAAATTATCTGAGACGATCTCAATATTAATGTGGAGTATTGGTATGGTGATTATTTTTAACTTCTTTTTTTATTTAATCGACAGTCCAATCAATGACCTTACTTTTCCATAACAAAGATAAACTGTCCAAAATTAAAATTAGGTGGTTTGTACGAAGCCCACAAAATAAAGTAAAGCATCTCATGGAGCTACCAGAGGTTAGGACTACTCCTTCACTGAGGAAAGCGGTCCAAGCTTTATCTCCTGTGTTCATATCTGCTATTTTTTAGAACTTCTCTTTCGTTGTTTTTTTGCAGTCCAAGACAGCAGTTGCAGCTAACAATTTTTAATAGCTTGCAATCAGTCTAAATAGTGCCAGCTTTCAGGATTTCAACAGCCTAGTTTGCAGCTCTGCTGTAGCTTTGGTCTTGTTTCTAGTACTGCTACAGATTTCTGGAGCAAGACTGCCACTTCTTCAACCCATCAGTTTTGCCTTTTATAAGCCAACCTGTTCAGTGGGTGAACTTTACCTTGCCTTTTGTTATTTCAAATCTTTACATTCTTTTAGATAATGGCAATTTTTATTATTTGTCTAAAGTTGTGCATATCCTGTGTTTCCTCATGCAGTTTCCAGAGCCCTCCAGAATCTTCTTGGGACTATCACAGATTTTTGCTAGCATAGCTTTGTTAAGGAAGACTACTGAACAGTGTAGGCACACAATAAGCCCCTGTATAAATGCACAGTTCTTAAGCCAGCAAAACTGTAGTTTGTTTCATCCACAAAGACTGTTTTCATTCTATTGTTAGCACAGCTTTGCTAACATAACAATGTCCACGCTAGGAATGCTTTGCTCATATATTGCATCATTAAATCATTATTAGCTCTGGATGACGAACTGGAAAGGTTATGCAAGTGCACAAATCTCTTCTCCTCATGCAGTGACAAACAGTTTGACCGTAGGAATCCAGGAAAACAAGTTATCTTCTTCTAATACAGGGTAGAACTGCTTCAAACTTTAAGATACAGCATTCCAGTACACTGAAAAAACTCCTTTGCAAATACAGCATTATTCATTATTCTGTGTCTCTTCAGAGTAGTCACACCATCCTTGATGAAAAACTTCACGCTGTAGTCCCTTGGAAAATTTTAAATCCTATTTCTGCCTGAAGTAAGACTTTCTCATCTTCAACGTGTATCACTCTCTAATATCACATTTAAATAGGGGACAAGAAACAGTGGTTTAGTTGCTCCTGCAGCTTTTCTAACAATGCTGGATTGCTTTCAATATCCAAGAAGAGAAGGTACAGGCGATTAATCATAAATGCAGAGAGATTTACTTCTGGAAAAAAGAGCAGGAAGCCATACAACACTACAGTGATTTAGTGCCTGTCGAACTTCCCTCCTGTTAAGAGCTCTATGAACAGCTATGCTTGAAAAATCACTCAGAAGCTGTTAAATGCAGTTGTCTACAATTTAAAGCTAGTGGGCTGAAGTGTCTCATTGCATAGTTCTTTATGCTGTCCAGTTTTTGCAATGAGATATAAAGTACCATTTAGAGGAAAAAACGGTTATGATTTGGCTGTCTGAAATCAATCCTTCCCCTTTGCCTCAGTCTAACAATTAAAATAATAAAGACTACTCTGAGGATTGGCACTCAGTACTAATGTACACCAAAATATGGCTTAGGGCAGAGAGGTAAGAAAGAAAAGGAACAATACTATCTTCACTGTAAAGTTCTTGGCCCTGATGTTTCCCTCCTCCTCTGAAGTTTCAGCCAGCTCTTGATTTTTTATGGGCAAAGCATTTCAGTTATAGCACAGTTGTGCCAATGGCACAGTGGCCCCATGCCAGCCACACCACACCTGGGCTGTCCCCACACAGCGCCATCTCAGGGTACGTGCCACATCACCCACATTGGTCATTGCCTCACGGCTTAGGGATGGGAAGTTGGTGGCAGCTGAGCATGGGCTTGTTACGTGTTTACAAAAGCCTTGATCTGTGTATCATTACCCTTTTGGAGTTAGGAACTTCTGAAACACCAGACTTCATGAACCTCATGAAGTTCAACAAATGCAAGTGTAATGTACTGCACCAGGGGAGGAATAACCCCATGCACCAGTACAGGTTAGGGGCTGACCTGCTGGAAAGCAGCACTGTGGAAAGGGACCTGGGAGTCCTGGTGGACAACAGGATGACCATGAGCCAGCAATGTGCCCTTGTGGCCAAGAAGGCTAATGGCATGCTGGCGTGCACCAAGAAGAGTGTTGCAAGCAGGTCACAGGAGGTTATCCTCCCCCTCTAGTCTGCCCTGGTGAGGCCGCACCTGGAGTACTGTGTCCATTTCTGGGCTCCCCCGTTCAAGAAGGACAGGGAACTGCTGGAGAGGGTACAGCAGAGGGCTACAAAGATGATTAAGGGGCTGGAACGTCTTCCACATGAGGAAAGGCTGAGGGTCTTGGGTCTTTTTAATCTGGAGAAAGCTGCAGGGGGATCTCATCAATGCTTATAAATACTTCAAGGGAGGGTGCTGGGAGGACGGCACCAGTCTTTTTGCAGTCGTGCCCAGTGATAGGACAAGAGGTAATGGGCACAAACTTGGACACAGGAAGTTCCATCTAAACATGAGGAGGAACTTCTTTCCTCTGAGGGTGGCAGAGCACTGGACCATGCTGCCCGGAGAGGTGGTGGAGTCTCTGACTCTGGAGACATTCAAAACCCACCTGGATGTCGTCCTGTGCAACCTGCTCTAGGTGTCCCTGCTCTGGCAGGGGGGTTGGACTAGATGATCTCCAGAGGTCCTTTCCAACCCTGGTGATTCTGTGATTCATTTGTTGGTTTGGCATCAACAGGCATGGCCCACACCACTTTTCTGTCTACCAAGGATAAAAACATCAGGTGTGGACTTCAGCCCTTTCACGATTTCTGTAATGTGATCCCACAGAGTTAAGAGAGGATGCTAACACACCGCTCCACTTCTTGCAGGCCACAACCCCAGGAGCTCGGAGCGGCAGGCCTACCAGAGGAAGCTGAGGCAGTTCATGGAGCACTGCGAGCTCATCCCCTACCTGGGGGCAGCCATGGCGGGCCCCTACCTGGACCCACAGCACAGGCCCTTTGGCTTTGAGGGCAGG
>VYXH01002022.1:473849-510520 GCA_013397275.1 Burhinus bistriatus | reverse complement strand
GGGCTGGGGGAACCCCGGCCGGCGGCTCACCTCACGCGGGGCGGCCCCCCGCACCGCCCCGGCACCGCGGAGTTGGGCCGCGGGCGCCGGTCCCTCCCCCGGCACCGCCTCGCCCTTCTGAGGGGGCGAGGGGCCT
Source organism: Burhinus bistriatus (assembly GCA_013397275.1). Lineage (NCBI taxonomy): Eukaryota > Metazoa > Chordata > Aves > Charadriiformes > Burhinidae > Burhinus > Burhinus bistriatus. Next base: position 510,384 of record VYXH01002022.1, on the reverse strand, counting down.
TCCCCGGGGGGCGGCCAAAACTTGCGGGAGCGAGTTACGGAGCGCGGGGCTTCAATGGGGCCCTGGGGGGGCGGGCCCCCGGCGGCGGGGGTTGCGGTGCCGCCAGTCCCCGCTCCGCGGGCCGCCTCCTCCCCACTCGCCCCCCGCCCGCCCGCCGTCCGTGCCCACCTGTCCTAGCTGCTCGTGTCGAGGAACAGTCCCGGGCCGTGCTCGGTTAGTCGGGATCAGCCCCCTCGAAACGCGCGTGTTGCTCGTGAGCCCTTCCACAGTTCATCGGGAGATGGACTGAGCGTGTTTGAGCACACTGCTGGCAGTGCGGGTGCCTTCCCCTTATACACAGCCGTATTCTAGCGTCAGTATTTTTTCGAGGTAAGCACTCTGATTTGTATTTTACAGTCAAAATAGTAATGATTTCACCTCGTGATCGAATATCAAAGTTCTTCGTGTGATCAAAGCCCACAAAACACCTGCTACCCTGTCAGGGAATGCCTGCAGGCAGAGTTGGCAGCCACTCTTCAGGAGTTCCTGTAAGGCAGGGTCGGGTCAGACCTGCAGCCACGCTTTAGGGTGCTCCAGCAACATCAGGCTCGCATCCTCCAGAAATTAAGGTTCCCAGATACACAATTTCGCTCTGGCATGAACTGTTTGGTAGCTGAAAGGGGCTAAAGGATCACTTGTTGGCCTCCTCAGTAGCATTTAGGTATCATCTGTATGAAGTCTTAAGTTGTTTCTTATGGCATTCCTTCAGTGATCAGAACCGTTGTGCTCACCGATTGCTATGTTTAAATACGTGTTTGTATTTAAAATGACAGCTTTATTTTTTAAGATGTCGGGTAGCTAATCTGTTTCACATTTGGCTCAGCTGGTCCTCTTGAAATGGACATTTTTGGCACATCTCTTGCGTAGTAGTATTTGGTGGATTCTTCTGAAATTGGTGGATTATATTTTTTTTTGCTTAGTTTTTTTGCATTTTTACAGTTGAAGAAGCTTGGCAAGCCAGATGGGTGTTTAATAGTTAGCAATGTCAACCTATTTTACACAGAGCTCTTAGAAAAAGCTGCTGGTTTTTGGCTTTCATTGCCCACCTCCATAGGCTGAAGCTTAGCAGGTAAGTGTTCTGAAACAGAAATTTTCAGAAGGATAGAAATGGATAAAAGAAGGCACGGAGTCCTGCCACACTGATGCCAGTGAAGTTTTATCATTGATTACAGGATTTCATAGCCTTGTCCCTGAATAATCTGAAATGTGGCATCTGCAGGAATGAAGCTGCAGTTGACCTTTTTTTAGTTTTCATTTGTTTCCCCTTGGGAGTTGAGAACAAAGACTTCTTTTTGTCCAATTGTTTTAGTTGTGAAAGGAGTTTTCAGAGGGGTAGCCATTGGTTTTGATGCTCTACAGTTCACAGTACATCAGAGGTAAACAAGTGAAATAATAGGCAGTAATTCTGATCTAAGAAGAAACTATCTGTAGACATTTCTTAGGATTTAAAAACACTTCTTGAAGAAAATCTGCATCAGCATTAGTGTTGATTTTTTTAAAGAAAGTTCAGAGGCTTCAGAATTGTTTCAGAAACTGTTGAACTCTCTTGCCTGGTAAAGCAAATGATATTTAGTGTCTTATAGTGCAGACTTCTACAATATTTCTTAATTAAAGATATTCTGTTCTTGTAGGCACCTCCTTTCATATGCTCAGTAAAAATGGCAGAAACAGCTCCTGACGCTTCCGAGAAACTGGTTGTCATCCACTCCAAAGCTCACAAAGATACCATTCTAGCTAATTTTGAAGAACAAAGGAAAAAGGATTTTCTTTGTGACATTACCCTAATAGTGGAGAATGTGCAATTCAGAGCCCATAAAGCTTTGCTTGCTGCCAGCAGTGAATACTTCTCAATGATGTTTGTAGATGAGGGTGAAATAGGGCAGTCAATTTACATGTTAGAGGGAATGGTTGCAGACACCTTTGGGGCACTGCTAGAATTTATCTACACTGGTTGCCTCCGTGCCAGTGAAAAAAGCACAGAACAAATCCTGGCTACTGCGCAGCTGCTGAAAGTGACTGACTTGGTGTGGGCCTGTACAGACTATCAGGCCAGCCGTAGCCCAAGTAATGCGTTACCAGCTCCGGCTAACAGTGGAGCCTCTATAGCTGTTATTGCAAGTGACAAGAAAAACGAAGACCCACCAAAGCGAAAACGAGGGCGACCGAGGAAAGTCAAGAATGTCCAAGAAGAAAAATCAGCCACAAATTCTGCCGAAGATGTGCAGCTGAGAGAGAACAACTCCATGCAAAATAAGCAAAATTTTATGAAAAAAGACACCGCAGAAGAAGAAACAGTTGTCAGTGAACAGGGTCCAGTGAGGAAAGATGCAGAAGAAACTGAACCTGCTTCTTGTGGCTCAGAAGCTGCTGTTGATCTATCAGCTGAGAAAGATGAGAATTATGATCCCAAATCTGAAGGAATACAGAGCACTCAGAGCCGTTATAGCAAACGCAGGATAAGGAGATCAATCAAACTAAAAGATTATAAACTTCTCGGTGATGAGGATGAAAAAGGACTGGCAAAGAAAACTGATGGAAAAAGAAAACGTGCAGGTTCTGAAGCTCGCTGTAAAGACTGTGGCAAAGTATTTAAATATAATCACTTCTTGGCTATTCATCAGCGGAGTCATACAGGTAGGCAGTAAGAGACTGATGCTTTTGGGTTGGGGTTTAGTGACTTGTTGCTGAATGCAAGTAAGTTGTTGAAATGTGGGCTGTTGTCCACAGCGAGAACTGTCCACAGTAGCATGCTGATCCAAATTATGGTGTGTCTCCTGTGCTTGCTGTTTTATTCTTCTCAGCAGATCTCGTAGCCTTTATGTCTTATATTGATTGCAGTTTGGTTAATCATTTCTCTGTTTAAACGTTGAATTATATGGCAATACTTTAAGAATTATTTTATTGCTATGTGAAGCTTGTCTCAATTCTCCTTATCCCTACTCAAAAGTCATTTTTAGTAGCTACTACATTGCAATCCATCTCATTATCAGCATAGAATATCTAGTGAGAATTAATGCATCTATACTTACAAATGTCATCTTTTACCTTTAGGGGAGCGCCCTTTTAAGTGCAGTGAGTGTGGCAAAGGCTTTTCCCAGAAGCATTCTCTTCAAGTCCACGAGCGGATGCACACTGGAGAGCGGCCATACACGTGCACCGTCTGCAGTAAGGCTCTGACAACAAAGCATTCTCTTCTGGAGCATATGAGCCTACATACAGGTAAATATTTCAAGGCAAACATAACCTCTATTTTCCCCAAGAATTTGCCTTTCTGAAAAAAGGTATTTCTGCTGTCTCTTCTGTGTGCTGGTTTATTTATTTATTTCCTTACGCTTGCTTTGAATGTGGCTTACATTTTACTACGTGATTTTCTTTACAGGGCAGAAGGCTTTTACATGCGATCAGTGTGGGAAATACTTCAGCCAAAAGAGACAGCTCAAGAGCCATTATCGAGTACACACAGGTATAACAAGTTTGGGTCGAAGAACTGGCTTACGCCCCATGCTGATTTGTCCTCCTAAAGATCAGCTAAGCCTGAAAATTCTTCTTCAGCCGTGTATTTAGTCTCTGCTGCCCTGATGTGTGCTATCTTCATATAACGATGAATAGGGTGAAAAAGACAAAATAGTGTATAATAAGTGGAATGTTTAGAAAAATAGTTAATCAAGAAGGACTCTTATGATGATTAAAAATTAGTCATGCTGTATTTGACATACAACTTGATTATTTTAACCCTGCTGTCTGTGTTACATAGAAACTAGGAATTGTATAAACAATTGTGTCCGCCGCCTGTTGTACAAATTGCTGTGTATTTTCCCGCTACTGTGGACTAGTAATGGCGAACAAGCTTTAAGAAGTGTCCTCGCTTCTGGAGCAGGATGGAGATTAAGCTACGCACACAGGAAGTGGTGGAAGAAATCAGAATTTACAAAGCTTTAAGAGAAGACATGTTTGGGGGGTAGCAGGTGTCAGTCCCCTCATTTGCCATGATAATATTAAATATTAAAATATTGAAATAAAAGGGAGCATGACAATTAAGATAGGGAGGAGGCAGTGATTCACCTTTTGTTTTATCCCTATATTATATCAAAGTGGTTATTTTACAGGAAAGTGCTTTAACAAAGATCACTGAAGAGATACAGGGGATCACTTATGCACTGACACTTTTTTTATTATTGCGACAAGGCCATTCACTGCCGGAATGTAACCAGTGTCGTCGCAAATTCATGGATGCAGCTCAGTTAAAGAAACATCTAAGAACACATACAGGTAATATTGTGTGTCACATTTCGGGGTTTTTTTTCCCTTGAAGTAACACAGACAAAACAATGTTAGGTAAATGACACTTGTCTCTGTGGGATGAACTTCTGCTCTACTTTTACATAATGATGCCTGTATTGCTAATGAAGGCATTCAACAGCAAAAATGCAGGAACACCAAAAAGCTTGTATTACAACAGTGCAGAAGTGGTGCCTGTCATAGGAAGAGCTCTTTTTTCCCCATTCTTAGAAAGCCTGCTATCAGTTAGCTCTCCTGTGATAGAATCCTGGACTGGGAATTCAGTTTATCAGGACAGGCGTATCCAGCATGTATGGGGCTTGAAGTGAGCTAAGTAGTAAGAGATAGTGTATGTCCTAAATGAGTTGGGCACCCCTGTCTGTAAGGGATGGGTGCTTACAAAAGATGCTGCTTACCAGAAAAATAATTATTTCCATTTACCTTTTTATTACGCTGTAATAAACCAGACTTTGGCAGGAGATGGGCTGGGAGGGATGATTTAATGCAAGTGCGTCAGAGGGTGTTTTAAGAGATTTAGAGAGCAAGGTGATGCTTGAAAGGCTGGATAACAGGGATAAAAATGTTGATCTACCATCTCGTGATAACAAGGCATAGCGTTCTTAAAATAGTTTCTTTGAAGGGTAAGTTCGTAAGATGACTTGTAAATATTTTTTGCTTTTGAAATAGCTATAAACAGTGGCAGTTGTTTCTTCCCTAAATCAATTTTTTTAAAGTATGTTGCCTGCGATTGCAGTAGAGTACGCACAAGATTAAGTTAGGTAGCTGATTAATTTCCTTCTCTTTCTCAGTGAAAATAACACAGCTTTAAATTCCCAGGGATAGGATGAGGTCAGAACTTGTGCCTTTGGGAGTTTTTGGTGTATCCAGAATAGTGTTAACTTGCGATACTTACAAATACTGCATTTTCTGTTAAGGAGAACATAGTGTTTGTTGACATATGCAACAGTTTTGTATCGAGGCTGATACAGCTGTATAATTGTAGTGTGAAAGGAGAAGAGGAAGCATAGTAGCAAGGTAAGTTGCAAAAGTAGATCAATTAAGATGAGTTACTGGCTTGCAACGTATTTTGCTTCCAGAAAAGACAGGCTGGATACCAGTATTAATGATGCAGAAATAGCAATTCATCTGTCCCATCTCAAAAGCAAGAAGTAAAATTTTAAGGAGTCTGGGGACAGGTGTTAACATTGATACAACTGTTCTGCTTTGGCAGAACATCGTAAGAGTACAGTCTACTTAGGAAGTTACTCCTGTTTTCAGTAGGAGGCTGGGACTAGGTGACGAGAGGTCCCTTCTGACAAATGTTTCTTGTTCTCTCATACTTTGCTCCTGCCCTCCGAAGCCATATGAAAGCTGCTAAGTGTTGCAGTTGTGTACTAAATGTGAAGCCTCCTTGGAAACTGGCTGCTGCCCCCTCCCCAGTTCAGTGTGCCTGGACGGTGTGAAGTACCACAGGGGGATCCAAATTCTCGTCTCTAGTGTCTTAAAGAAGCCTAATGCAACAAGGATATATTGTGGTCTGAATTAGGATTCACTTTTGTTGGGTATTATCTGTTTCTTGTGAACCTTTTTGTTATTTAATCTGGTTCCTCTGCTTCTACTCAATTAGACACAAGAATTCCAAATGCAGTAAAAAAATCCAAACCCGCAATTTATTCAACCCACCATAATTTAATTTTTTTCCGACTGGTGTTCCCAGGATATCGTAGGCCTCGGATGATGGAGCCTTATGGGAAGCCAGCCAGCTTGTTAAGATAATGGATTCACTTTTCAGGTTTGAAATCCAGGCTTACTCATTTGCATGGTGCTGCACGTGAGCCTAGCATTAATGCCTACTAGTTCAGGGACAGCCTTTTTCAAACTTGTCTATTCCATGTGGAACACCTGCATCTGTATCATAGGTACGTTTTTTTGTTGCTGTGAGGGCTTGGATCACCTAATTCTTTATCTTCAAAGGGGAGAAACATCAGAGATGTACATTTAAAATACTACACCCTCATTTAACGATTGAGTTTATTCAGTTTCAGATATCTGTCCTGACCCATGGCAGAAGCCTGAGGATTTGACATTTCACACTTGATACTGTGTATGGTAAAATATAAAATGTTTAATATATTGATGGGAAGTGCGATATAAAAGTGATGTCAAATTTCTTTTTGATAGGTGAGAAGCCCTTCACTTGTGAAATTTGTGGCAAATCATTTACAGCTAAAAGTTCTCTTCAGACTCACATTAGAATTCACAGGTAGAGTATGTCTAATTAGAAGTTACATTTTTAAAGAATGTAATGAAAATCTGATACCAGTATGTAGTGCTTGTTCAATTATAGAATGGTCAGGGCTTGTTTGCATTTTGAATGGATAGTTAAAGATTGACGTTTTTGTTTAATCTATTTTAAAGAAATAGTTGGTAGTGGAAGGTACTGCGCTGTTGAATACCACTGTGCCAAGACATTGTAAGATTCTTCTTTTGTGTCTGTTTAATGGCAATGTACTTACTGCTGTATAATTTATGTGAAAACTTTACTGTGAATTTTTGTTTGACAGCAGAACAGTAGCCATGGTGTAACAAGGTTATTGGAACATTGTCTTGTTTCCCTGTACTCTATCATGTCTCTTTAATAGCATTAGCTATCTTTTACCCGTGTCACTGTGATGTATTGCATAAAGGCATGTAAGATTTTAAGTCATTGGAGAACTGGTGTGGGCCTTATGTAAAAGAAAACGTTTCCAGTAAAATTTCTCGTCCCTTTGAGTCGGGCAGCAAGTTAGGATTTGGACACTTCATTTTGTTTTAGAGCCCACGCTCTTAATAAACATTCTTTAAATGGTCAGTGCTTATAGTTGTGCAAAGTTGTTGCATTCTTGTCGAGATCTAACAGCATAGAATTTGTAGCTCTGGTATTATGACAGGAGGGTAGTTATGTTATCTCTGTAGCTCTTGAGTATATATTAATGAAAGTACGGTTTGTGAAGTCAAATAGAAATAATTAGGAAGTCAAATAGCATTTTTAACGTCACTATTCTTAAGTGCTTATAATTTAGCAAAACAATAATAATTTCAGTTTTTCGTTCTGTAATAAGTTGCAGAAAGCACTGTCAAAGTGAATATTTTAATGAGATCAAATACATTCTTTTGCAGAGGGGAAAAGCCATATTCTTGTGGTATATGCGGAAAATCCTTCTCCGATTCCAGTGCTAAGAGAAGACACTGTATCTTACACACAGGCAAAAAGCCTTTCTCCTGCCCAGAATGTAGTTTGCAGTTTGCTCGTCTGGACAACCTGAAGTCTCATTTGAAAATTCATAGCAAGGAAAAGCAGTTTCAGGAAGCCAGCGCTGCTCCAAGCACCAACACTAATTCAGAAGAAATGAGAAACATTCTTCAGCTGCAGCAGTATCAACTTGCCACCTCTGGAGGGCAGGAAATTCAACTACTGGTTACAGATGCAGTACATAATATAAACTTCATGCCTAGTCGTAATCAAGGCATTAGTATTGTTACTGCAGAAAATGCCCCAAATATGACAACAGAGCAGGCTGCTAACCTCACACTGCTTGCTCAGCCACCACAGCAATTGCAAAACTTGTTGCTTTCAGCTCAGCAGGAGCAAGCGGAACAAATCCAAAGTATCAATATGATTGCAAACCCAATAGAGACTGCCCAACCTGAACAAATGCATGTCATCACTCTTTCCAAGGAAGCACTAGAACACCTCCATGCTCATCAAGGACAAAATGAAGAAATCCACTTAGCAGGATCTTCACATCCAGCTCAGCATGTGCAGTTGACTCAGGAATCAAGTCAACAGTCTCACTGTAGCCAAGATACAGTTCCTTCCCATCAAACCAGTGAAGAACAGAATCAAAGTGTAACTGTTTCTGAATCCCATCAGCAGTCTCTGTCAGTAAATGAGTCATCTCATGAGCATCCTATTCAAGGACAAGCTTTCTGAAATGCTTATTTGTCATCAGAGGGCTAGGCTGTAGCATGCTTCTCATCCAGGCAGTGATTACATTATTACACTCTTTTTTTCTGCAGCATAATCTATCTGAAAATGCATTTCTTGGTGATTTTTGATGGGTGGCTTTCAGTTTTCTTAACTTTATTTATTTTAGACTTTTTTTATTTTTCCAGATTGGTATTTCTCTACCACTTAGTCCGTATCTCACAAGCGATTAATGTGGGGTTTTGTGCCTCATACACATCCATGCCTACTGAGGAGATATTTGGCCCTTTATTTGCATTTCTGTGTGACTCCAGAGGAGCGTACCTTGCTGGTAGAAGAACAGTGTTTAAGATGTCTGCTGATCAGAAAGTACGACTTTGCCGATGAAGTCGACATTACCTGAACTACTGTCAAGCTTAAGATAACCAGTACTTTTTGCAAAGCTAACACCGATGTCTTACGTTTAATGAGCTTTCTCTCTGCAGGTTAATCTATAATTTTCTATGTAATCATTCCCTTAAGTGCATTTTGATTTATTGACTACCATATTTGTTTGTTTTGGGTTGAAATCATTGCAGCCTTTGACTGGCCCTGGATCTGTTTACTCTGTGCTGAACAAGTTTTGCTCCTCGGAAGTCTTTAAGCCATTGCACTTGAATAGTGGCAATGAGATGCGGTGGTTACTGTGGACAACTGAAAGTTCTGCTCTGTTAGTTCTGCCACTCGCTCCCTGTGTGACTGTGGGCAAGGTAACTGACCTCCGTGCCTTAGTTTCATCATCGAGTAAGTGGGGATAGCGTTCACACGCTCCACCAAGCACTTTGAAGAGCTCTTGATGTTGAAGGCGCTGTCTATTGAAGTGCAAAATTCTCTTCGTGACAGGACTTAGTCTAAGCTTAGGAGCCAATGTATATTTAAAGTGTTATTTTTTTGTACTTCTGAGAGCAGAATGTAATGTTACTTTTAATATATGTAAAAGGTGGAAATTGTTTTTGTGGGGACTTGAACAATGAATAGAATCACTTCAGAGCATAATGAGCTACATAAATGGGGCATACTGTGTTGAAGTTGTACAGTTATTTTCGCTGACTAGATTAGATGTGTACACATTGTTTTCAATGACTGGCTGACTACTAACACAAAAGATTGACATCTTAATAAAATGCCATGCCAGAATACATGCTTTGCATTTTCAAGTTTGGCTACTGGTAACATCTCGTATAGCGTACTAGTGTGTTAAAATCCAGACAAAATGCCACTGGTACTTAAAGCAATGTGTTCAATCATCACTTCAGGTTTAAAATGCCATACTTGTGATTCACGTTTATATTTTATGTTTTAACAAATGAAAAATGTAAAAATTAAGGAATTAGCAGGTGAATTTAAAAGCAAAACAAAAGATCTTTGTACGTGTGCGGCTTATGTGACTGCCCAGAGAGAGTCACTGGCATAAAAGCCCAGTGTGTAGAATGACAGAATAATTTAAGGTAGAAGGGACTTCCAGATGCCATCTGGTCCACCACCTTCGTCAAAGTAGGTAGGCCTAGATCATGTGGCTGTTGTCTGGTTGACTTTTGAATGCTTCCAGGGATGGAGATCCACAAGTTCTCTAGGCCACCAGTTGCAGTGTTTGACCATATTTGCAGTGGAAAAAAATGTTTCCTGTATTTAACTGGAATTTCCCATGTTCTCGTTTGTGTCCACTGCCTCTTGTCCTACCGCTGCACTTCCAAGAAGTGTCTGGCTTTGTCCTCTCTACACCCTCCCATTAGGTGATTGAAGACAGCAGTAAGGTCCTCCCAAAGCCTTCCCCTCTTAAGGCCTGAACAAACCCAGCTCTCAGGCTTTTCCATCATGTGCTCCAGCTCTTTAGTCACCTTGGCCGCATTCTGCTGCCCTCAGTCCAGTGTCTCAATTCTGTCTTGTTCTGGGGAGCCCAAATTCTGGATGACATTCCTTGTTCAAGTCCTGACTACTCAGCTGGCTTCTGACCATGTGCTGATGGAGTTTGGTTGACTATCTCCATTTTGTCAAAGTACTAGATCAGTTTTTGCATAAATGGATCATGAAAACAGTAGACAGTGGGAATAAATCAATGCAAAAAAAAAAAAAAAGTGCCACAGCAAAACTCTAGTTAGGCATTTCATCTTTTGTTTTTTCCTCTTGGAATGGGGAATTACAGTTTATATACTTCTGCCACCAGAAAGAACCAGCATATTCTGCAGTTATACTTCAGAAGCTTGAAGTCTTGATGCTGCAAGAACAGCCAAAAAAATACAAGTGAAGCTTGTTACACCTGTGAAAATCTTACCGATTAATTGTATAAATATAAGTTTACAATAAATATTATGGAGGTTTTGTCCTGACAACTTTGATTTTCTCTAAAATACTGTAATGTGCAGCCATAATACTGTCTGGTCATAAGTTTACAGGAGCTTGCACTGAGGTCCTGCTCTGCCATATACTTATGAATCCTGAAATGCTTAAAAGCTGGTTACAAGCAAAATTCTAAGACTACCAGTAAAATAACTTAAATACTTTCCTCTTTTTTTTGAGCTTTGATTTGTTCATTATGAAGTTCTTACAGGATTAAGTATGGTGCTACAATTACGCTTGAGCCACTATCACATAGTGATTGCTTGATGCTTTTGCGGTAACTAAAAAGAATCAAGTTTTAGGTTTAGAATTTTCTTACGCTTTTCTACCAATTTACCAGTGAAGAAACAAGCTGCTGAGAATAGCACAGCAGTGACTCATCTTGCACCCTGCGTTGCTTAAGCTGTCGGCACACATTGTAGCTTGCACTTGAGAAGCTCGTGTGGTTTCTCATACCACGAATGTTGCTTTTTTGACACCATTTGCTTCCTTTCTAGTGAATGCATTTCTATTAAAGATGAAAATAAATCCCTTTCCTGTATGTGCATTTTTAAGGCTGCAACTGAAGTCTAGGATTGCTTTGCATTTGAAAGGAAACCCCTTCAGCTTTGCTGTTTACTCCAGCTGCCACTAAGAACTATTTAGCAAAAAAATGCATGCCTTAAAAACTACGTTTCAAAGCAGCTCTCTAAATATCTTTACTCCTTAGCCAGTAAATACCTTAACTTCTCATTTTCTCACATAGAGTAATCTTAGCAAATCCATCTCACTGCTTCCTATGTTAAAATGAGATTAAGATTTCGGACATAAACGCAGGAAAAGAAGTAGACTACAGAAAGATCCATTTTTGTGAGCAATTAACACCATTGCATTTCTTCTACTCCATTTGTAAGTTGCCCAGTGTAGTTCAACTCTGGGAGGATTTTACTATTCTTTTTTCAAATGCAAGTTTGTGAAGTATTGGCTTTTTCTGAAGATTTTGGCTGATTCTTCAGGTGAAAGTTGAAACAAATTCCTGAGGGGTAGAGCAAACATGAGGTGTTAAGCGTGTACACTTACTCTGCTTGCCAGCTGTATTCATGGTTTAGCTGTAAGTAGCATTTCTTGACCTCGGCAATCTAAAGTTCAAGAGAGTTTGCTGTTCTGCGCGTGGAAGCCGAGACGCTGGCAGTGTGGATTAGACCGGTGGGCCTTCCAGTCCAACATCTCATTTTTGACAAATGAATATCAGAATATTTTATAAGCTGTGAAAGCAAATTATACTGCCAGTAGGAAAAGCTTCGTCCCAGCATGTGTTGCTTTGCAAGGGGTTTTTTTTATACTTGTTTTATGCTCTCTTTTCAGCTCAGAGGAACTAAAAAAGCACTACTAGGGTTTGTATGGGAATTACCTCTTAGCATCTAAGTGGAAGAGGAGATGACTACTTCGCCATGAGCTCTTTCAAACCGAATGCATGTTCACAGGTTAATGTTAGTAGTGTTGAGCCTGGCACCAATCTTGCCAGTCGCTCAGGAAAGAGTTTGGCTTGCATCTCTTTATTTGTAAAAAGCTTGTTTTACTATCTCAGCTGGGTTAGTCATTGTGATCAAGTTCATGGTGTTTGCTAAGAACGTACTGGTTTGGGTTTTTTTCAGTCTTTTCCCACTTCACCTTAAATGAAAGCTAGCATGGGATTCCTTCCAAATCATTGACCCTATGCCCATGTGAGCGCAGCAGCCTGGTACATTTGCTGTGTCCCCACGTCTTCCGTCCCTGCAGCAGACCGTCTCACTGACTATGCAAGTGCCCACATCCAGGAGAAGCTGAGTCCAACTTGGGAGTGGCTGGGAGGAGACTGGTTTTGCAAAGCAGGTGTGTCCCAGAATCTGGGCAGCAGTCAAGGCTGCTTCCTGGGTACGCTTATCTTCCCATGGTCAGAAGTCTGTCTGTGCAGGCGTTTTCCCAATCCTACTGCTACTGCAGGTTCTCTTTGGAGAAGGAGCTGGCAATGCTGTATTTGCCACAGCTATGCTTTCAGGACCTCTTTTATCTGTTCGTTAGAGGCATTAAAGAGTCTGCTTCTTGCAGACCTGGAGTCCTGTGAGCTGCGACAGTCCTATATGCTCCATCTCTTTTCAGATCCTCCATAAAACGTGGTGAACAATGAATGGTTTTCTACAACAGATGGACTGCTGTTCATCTCTGGCCCAAGCAATTCTTCCAAATGGAAAAAAAACATCCAGGCATATGCTAGGTGAACGGGCATCTCACTGTAGTATGCTTACTACTCATTTCTCACTAATATTTTAATTCTACTTAATTGAAAGTATCTTTGGAATAGCATGATGCAGAGCTTTGCTTTAGGTAGCAACTCCCCACTCTGTTCTGCAAGTTTTTCTGACGTCCACAATTGTAGCCCACTGCCTGTGCATTCCTGAAGGGAACTGATTCTCACATGTGTTCGTGGGTCTTCCCTTCAAACCACCGCATCCTCCTTGCCCGTGAAGGCAGCACGCCTGTGGCTATTAGAGCAGTCACCCGGAGAGCTTCAGGTTGTTGTGGACAGCCCAATTAGTACCTCAGTAGAACAAACAGGTTATCCCTTTGGCTTTGCATTAAATTTCTTGATAAAGTGATGTCAGTTTCTGCTTTCCACCTGGAAGAGTAAACTTATAGAGGTCTTCCTTCTTTCCAGAGCTGAATCTGCCCTTTGTCCCCTGGCAGTAGGAAGACCTTTTTTGAAGTCTCCCACTTTGATTGCTTCGACTGCTGGGTGGTCTAACAGCTGAGTTTTCCTTGCATAGTATCTCTCAGAAAGGACTTGTGGCAGCCCAAGGGCCTGGTGTGAAACAGCGGTGGTGGCCCTCCCCCTAGTCATCACAGCACGCTGTTGTGGTTCAGCAGCTTCGGCAGATAAGCTGTGCAGTGGTTCCTCTCCAGGTATTTGCTGTGAAGTTATTTGTCATTTGCAGAAGCGCAGCGGGTTTTTTTACGTGACTTTCAGCAGGGCAATGCAGTAGTCATTTGACTCACCCTTCTCCAAAATGTCGCTGGGTGACCCCTATCAGCTCTCCTGCCAGAGTACTTTCACATGGGGGGCTCTCTCAATTGTTGGGTTTATTTTATTAATCCAATCTGCCTTTCTGTTCTCTTTCTCAGTCTCTTGCAGATGCTATCTTGGTGTGAAAGGAGCTGAAATGGCTGCAGCCAGAGAGGTTTGGAGTGAGGAAACCCTTGACAATCCCACAGAAACAAAACTCTTGGGTCTCATGTCAGGGCATGCGTACGTGTTTCAAGGCCTTCATGTTTCCAAGAACATTAGCTGCCCAGCCTTTGAAAGGGTTTCAGTTTCATAATTTAAATGTGCTGTACAACTTCCCGTGCGTTCTTGTGCTTTCACCTCTGCTATGAGGACAGGCTGAGAGAGTTGGGGTTGTTCAGCCTGGAGAAGAGAAGGCTCCAGGGAGACCTTACAGCAGCCTTCCAGTACTTCAAGGGGGCCTACAGGAAAGACAGGGATGAACTTTTTAGCAGGGCCTGTTGCGATAGGACAAGGGGTAATGGTTTTAAACTAAAAGAGGGTAGATTTAGACTAGATGTAAGGAAGACATTTTTACAGTGAGGGTGGTGAAACACTGGAACAGGTTGCCCAGAGAGGTGGTAGGTGCCCCATCCCTGGAAACATTCAAGGTCAGGTTGGACGAGGCTTTGAGCAACCTGATCTAGTTGAAGATGTCCCTGCTCATTGCAGGGGGTTGGACTAGATGGCCTTTAAAGGTCCCTTCCAACCCAAACTATTCTAGGATTCTAGGATTCTTCCATATTTTTCTTCATGGTAATTGTCGCTCTCTCCAAACCGAATGCAGCGTGGCACATCTGCCGCAGCTGGCAGAGCACAGCAGTACCGGCAAACTTCTGTCTAACTCGTAACACCAGCAAGACATTTATGCTCATCTAAGAAATATGAATAAGCTTGCAGAACAACATATTGTCATAAACAGGTAGCAGAAAGAGGCTGAAATGAATAATAATCATTCAGTTTAAGATTTTGATCTATGTAATTTTGATAGTTGGCAACCTGTTGAATAGATTTTAATGTACCTGAACTACAAAAAAATTGCAAAAAGAAGGGGAGAAATAAAAACCACAATGGATAGAGACAGCAAGTAATTGGTGGCTCTTAGCTTGCTCTTTTTTTAAAAAAAGCCTATCATAAATTTGCGGAAAACAGTCCTGTACAGCTAGTGATATTACTACCCTGTTGGCTAATAATACTAAGCTCATTTGGCTAATTGTTGCTTTTCTTCCTGACTTTGACTATTAGCTGACTTAGCAGCATGTTTATAGTTAATTCCCTTTCTGGCCCACAATGGCAGAATTTCAATGCCTAGAAATTATCAGTAAAAAAAACCTAGCTAAATTTTTTTTTTAAAAGCAAAAGGAATAACAGGAGCCAGTCATATGTACGTGCAGAATTAAATTTCAGGAACAGAATTTGTGCATAAATTTAAGCACATTTACAAAATGCAGACATCAATCTGTTTTTTTTTAAATAATATGCAGTGGATTGCTCTCATTTTAATACTTGCATTTTGTAGTAAAAAAAAAAAGGAGGAAAGAGGCATTTTAAAAGGCCAAATAAACTTCAGTTGTATTAACTTGCATCAAGCTAAAAATATGGATGTAGAGAAAAATAGGTAGCGAAGAGAATATTTTCTGAAGTGTTACTGATTTTATATTAGACTCTGGGTATGCTGCTTTGCTTCTTGACTTTACAAAAAGCTGCTATAGACTTTTTTTGGGCTATAGCAGAAGCCATATGGCCTGGCTACAAAAAATAGGCTCTGCTTGTCCCAGCCTGCAGAGGCTCCGGCAGTCGTCCTGCCAGCCAGCCCTTGGGAGGAGGAGGGAACGGGCTTTCCTTTGCATCGTCCAGTCACGGACTACAAACCATAGCTGCAGTTTCACATGCTGCTTTACTGCGGTTACCTGCCGTCACGCCTCGGCTTGTCTGCTGCCACCCAGTACCTGTGTGTCGATTCAAACCGCCTTTTCCTACCGTAGGACTTTAATATGGCCCCTTGTCCAAACTGTTCCACCTCCCTCAATCTTCTGCATTTTTTCAGCAGGACAACAGCGTAAAATGAAATTATAACAGCTTGTGCATGGGTCTTTCAGGCAAGGGAGCAGCTGTGGGAGCTAAACCTTCAGAATCTGATCGTCTTCATGGTCTTTGATGACATGAGGACGGAGCTCTTCAAATCCAACATTGCTGCAAATCCCAACAAAATAGCTACAAAAATGTGACCCTGATGAATCACTGTAAGAAACTATCACTGCGCCACACATGGCCCAGAGAAACTTCAGGGCTACCTGGGGAAGCCCTTCTGCAACCTGTGATTTCTTTCGCAATCTGAATTTTTTACAGGCATGGGTAGTTCAGAAACACCTAGCTGAGAGGCTATAGGCTTTTTGGTTCTGACTCTGTGGTTACGTACAAATTTAGCACTTTATAAAGCCATTTGGATATACAATTGTAAAAAAAGTGCATGAGAAATTAATATAATTTTTACTGTATTTAACATAGGTTTGTTCTGCAGAATGTAGTGTCCACATGAAAATCACAACTGTGTCATCTGCAACAGGATCTTGACATGTTAAAGATGTGTTTTTCCTGGGGATGCGATGATTGCTCTGTTGCTCCGTGGTGTCATGAAAAATTATGCAAATTTTTGACATGACGTACAATTCAGTCTTGTCACTTCTAACACCAGTGTCTCCTAAATTTCACCTTGCTCAGAGATGAAAACTGACCTGATCCAGCTGTGCTGACAGAAGCCCGTGCTGAACCTACAGCTGTCCCACAAAACTGCTTTTGCACATGCTGCGTTAGCCGAAAGAGCGCAAAGCTGCCGTGGTGGCACAAAGCTTTGCTGCGGGAGCCGCGACCCCTCTGGAACTGCCCCGTTGATGTGCCGTACCGCTCTGCCCGGGCTGCCAGCGAGAATGATGTCTCAGCAGCGCCCAGCAAATACAGCTGGGGGTAGGACTTTCCGCGTCAAAAGGAGATGCAGACTTCACACAGGGTGTAATTAAGCTGTAAATCTCATCGCCACGGGATTTTGTGGGTGCCGGATTTTTACATTTGTCTGAAAAGCAAAGAAAAGAGCCACCAAGGGGAATTAAACACAAAGATATCAGGAAATACTTGAGCAGAAGCTCACCAGAGGTTGGGAGAGTAATGGGGAAGCACTGCTCTCATGTTTGCTTATTCTTACCACTTTTTGCTGGGCATCTGCTATTAGCCACCATTGGCAACAGGATCATGACCCCGTACTGACGGCATCCATCGTGAGCTCTGCCACACACTTTCTGTGTAACCTCGTTTTCCTTCCTTCAAGGGAAAACAGAAATCAGAGCGTTTCCCACCCTCTGACACAGTTGGAAGTTAGGCTTGGGAAGCGCTTAGAAATGCAGAAGAGGGGGCGTGTGTGTTGGTGTCCAGCGTTGCCGTGGAGCCGGGCTCTGTTGACAGATTCAGACTCGTGGTGGCCAGGGTGCCATGGGCCCACGGCAGGTGCCGGTGGCAGTGATGGTGGTGGGACTGCTCCAGGACCCGGCTTTCCACGTGGCCAAGTGCGCAACAGAGGTAACCCCCAGGCTTCAACCCCAGCACTGGGTTGGGAGGAGTGGGGAGCAGTGTGGGCTGGAAGTAAATAAGCAGAGGAATGCCTGTGCCCAGCGGCGGCTCTTAGGAAGAAAATATTTGGATTTTCAGGTCTCTGCTCTTCTTTTGTGCTGCCAGGAGCAGGTGCAGGCACCGAGGCTTTAAGGGCTCCCAGCTCAGCGCTGCTTGGGGCCGGGAGGTCTCCACTGAAGCACCCTCACCTCCTTGTTCCTATACCTCCAAGAAATTTTATAGCCGTGCAATGCTGTATAAGATTTCAGGCACACCAAAGCTCTGCCCGACTTGCTCGGCAGCTTATGACAAGTCCCTTAATGCAGTTCTGCTGGTGCAAATGAGAAAGCAAAAAGCTGCAAACCTCATGGGGTTTTGCAGACTTTTCATGAGAAGCTCAGCCATGCGGTGGATGTGCAGCCCACTGTGGGGTGCACAATGCTGACTGTTCTGGTTTGAGAAACCCGTAACAATTTATTGTCGTTTAGACAATTATTCTGTCCCCAGGAAGGGAAATCAGGAAAAAAAGAGGAAACCTGAGGGTTGAAATATAAACAGGTTTAATAGAATAGGACTAGATAATTAACATTAATAACTAAAGAACCAATATTGATCCTGATACCAATATAAAATATACAAGGATTATACTCAGCCAATTCTATCAGTAGGAAGCTGTGCACTCCCAGCAGTGGACAGTAAATGTCGGACACTGCGAGCGCTACAGCTTCGGGAGGAAGGGAAGGCCTCAGGGGTCCAGCACCGGGGCAAGAAGTTCTCTCGATCACCGCCATCAAGGGAGAGCAAGAACTTCACAGCAAACTTTCTAATTTATACTGAATGTGACGTTCATGGTATGAAATAATCCTGTTGGCCGGCTTGGGTCAAGTGCTCAGGTCTTGCTCCTCTTCATTCCTGCACCTGGTGAGCTCGAAAACACTGAGACCTTGAAACCCCCACACCGTAGCTGGCTATAACATAAACATTTTCACAAATTCCGACACTAGAGTCTTCTAAAAGTACAGTTTTCCCAAGCCTTAGAAGAGAAATTAGTCCTGTGTTGCTCAAACCAGGACATTGACCTTTATGCCCTCCCTGCCCGTAAGAGTTTATCTGCCAGGCTTGTTCCCCAGCATTGCCTACAGCTGACGAAGCTCTGCCATCTATCAGCAGCTCTAAGGACAAGCCAAGCGGATAGCTACAGGGGGATGTGCGCCTCTTGGCTTTTTTCCTTTTTTTTTTTTTCCCCAGCCACCGACCCAACGATGGCAACAGGGACCATGAGCAGAACAGAAAGTCACTTCTTTGCTTTATTCCTTTTAAGGCCAGCCAGGCTGGGTTTAAGCCACAGCTTATGACACTTGTGTGCCACGGCCCACGTGGAGATGAGGCTAAACTGCTGGGCAGCAATGTCCCATATTTAAATAGCGGTGTGCTCCTGAGGCAACGGTACAAGCAACGGGGGCTGGAAACTTTCACCTTGCAGCCTTCACTGAGCCGCTTGCTTGCCCCAAGGTCCTGGGCCGGATCTCTGGGGACAGTAGAGGACTGTGACTCCCTATGTGTGCAAAATGCATGCAAAAATGCAGTTGATGATGCTCAGCAACAGCTTTGAACGTCTCGCTGCTTATAGTCATCTCCGGGGTGGTGGGGGGGATGCCACTATAAGTCAGTAATATTTGTGAAGCAGCCCTTCATATAAAAAAGACACCTACTAGATCTGCAAACAGGGATTTAGAGCAATTTGCATGTACTTGTGCAAGTGTCGGGAATTACACCAGAGGCATGAGGGGTGCAGTGCAATAACTGGATTAGAACGTGGCTTAGGCTGTAGTTCATGAGGGAAATACAAGCTGTGATAGGATGGAGGGGGTATTAAACTGCTTGTAAGCAAATTTTTTTTCCTTACCTTGAAAATCTAGGCTCTGAAGCTGAAGTTTGCAAGCAAGTTTGCAGATCCTGTAATACAGCCTTTAGTAGAATTTGCATGGCGTGAATATTTGCAGGAGAAAAAGAAGGTAACTCTTGCTTCCTCGGATTATTTCAGACATGAGTCCTCTCCTGGGGCTGCAGCATCTCCCAGCTTGGTGCCATCCACAGATTTCAGAAGTGAGCTTTTCCACCCCAATTTATTTAATGTCCTCTGACGCCCTCAAGGCAGGATGGGGCTCTACAGGTGCTTTTCTTGTTCAGTCTGAGCTGCCCCTAAAGTGACACCCCGGTGACTATTGTCACGATAATGTCCCGTAGCAGCGTGTCTGGACCTTTAGGGCACATAACTGTGTGCAGCATCACTAAAACCACTAACACCTCACTAAAAGCTGCTGCTCAACCCCTTCCTGTTGGTGGGATTTGTGGTTTGAAAAGTAGGAAAGACATAAAAATATCACAGGCGTGGTGGATTATTACCGATTGTTTCTTCACTAAATGTGTAGACAATCCCTCCAGGCTTTGTTTTCCCTCTGAAATGCAGGAACTGAGAGGTGAGGTGTGGGCATATGCCTCCTCGGTGATGTGCTTCGTTGATGGCCAGCTGCTGGGGGACGAGAAGGAGCTGCTCAAGTGGTCTTACCGTGAGTGGGACTATCGCGACTTTAAGCCCAAGGCACTTTACCAAGCGATTGCTGAGGACTTCTACAGCAAATATCTGAAAAACAGCCAGGCAAGTAGCACTGTTTTACAAAAAGAGTACAAGGACTGTAAGTGGCTGGAGAGGTTGTCAGAGAAGAGACCTTATCGCTCTCTACAGCTACCTGAAAGAAGGTTGTAGCAAGGTGGGGGTCAATCTCTTCTCCTAAGTAACAAGCGATAGGATGAGAGGAAACAGCCTCAAGTTGCACCAGGGGAGGTTTAGATTGGATATTAGGAAAAATTTCTTCGATTAAAGGGTTCTCAAGCACTGGAACAGGCTGCCCAGGGAAGTGGTTGAGTCCCCATCCCTGGAGGTGTTTAAAAGTCGGGTAGAGCCTCAAGTTGCACCAGGGGAGGTTTAGATTGGATATTAGGAAAAATTTCTTCGATTAAAGGTTCTCAAGCACTGGAACAGGCTGCCCAGGGAAGTGGTTGAGTCCCCATCCCTGGAGGTGTTTAAAAGTCGGGTAGATGTAGTGCTGAGGGACATGGTTCAGTGGTAACTTGGCAGTGTTAGGTTAATGGTTGGACTTGGTGATCTTAAAGGTCTCTTCCAACCAAAATGATTATGACTCTATGGAAGACCAGGTACTACAAGGAGGAAGCAGAGCGAGAACAGCAGTGGCAGTTTCTTGGTTTCTAGCCTGTGATGGCAGAGCCAGAGCTGGGGATGGAGCAGCCAGCAGGGAGCATCCCCTGCCAAGGATGGCAGAGCCTGCATGCCTCTCGGCAGCCAGGAAGGGGCAAACACTAGCCTGGATGCCCAACACGTCCTGTCTGCTTCAGGGCTGAACAGACAAAAGTGCATTGCAAACCATGCTGCAACTGTGCTTCTTCCAAATCCCAAACTGCCCAGCCCTTGGGTCCCAAAATTCTTGGGTACTTTTATTCTTGGGTACCAAAAGCCCAACTGCCAAAGCTTTCCTTTCCCAGCCAAGATCCCCTGAAATGCCGTGGTGGCATGAGGTGCGATGCTGCCGGCACTGACATGGTATTGAGAGCAGAGAAAAATAAAATGTCACACTAAAATGACTAACGTAGAAGATACAGTGTCGATGGTATGCAGATTTGAGGCTGGCTAGGAAGAGCAAGAAACATCCATTTTGGCGGCGCGGTCGGTATTCCTGCGGATTCATTTATTCCCGCCTGTATTGTATAGGCTGCAACAGGCATGTAAATAAATGTAAGGGGAAGAAGCAGGCCCTGCCCAGTAGTTCACTTTAACACACTGTTAGGATTATTTCTGCCTAGAATGAAGTTAAACATCCTCTACTTTTTCGTTTATTTAAACAAAATAGTAGGAATGCTGTTCTGCAGTGTTAATCCTGCGGACATTTTCTGAGCCCATTCGTGCCGGGTAGCTGGACCCTGGCCAGCGTTAGGAAGCGAGCACAGCACGGAGAGCTGGCCTTTCCCTCACTGCACTTGTTTTTCTGCTTTAAACAGCACGTGTTTGTGTACTTGGAGATAGCCATTGAGGAACAGCCCGTCGGGAGGCTGCTCTTTGAGGTACGTTACAGAGGAGAAAAGCAAAAGCGAGGAATAAGCACACCCAACATGGTCATTTCACCTGCCAAAGGAGAGGGGGGCCAGAAATCTGGTCAGTGGATGTCAGCTAGGAATTTCACACATTGTCAGCTAGGAATTTCACACGTTTTCCTCTTCTCGTTTTTGCAGCTCTTTTCGGACGCGTGTCCCAGGACCTGTGAGAATTTCCGTGCCCTGTGCACTGGTGGAGCAAAGTCTCCCCGTGACGGCCGAGAGCTCACCTACAAAAACTCCCTTTTTCATCGCCTCGTGAAAAATGGGTGGATTCAAGGAGGAGGTGCGTTTCCAGGTGTCCTGATTAAATCTGAGTTACAATAGAAGTGGAGGTGGGATGATCTGCATGAATTACAGCCTTCATCCATGGAGATGTAGCTGAACCGCATGACAAAGCTAATCGCTGCAGGACGGGCTCTTAATTAATATATATATATATGTAAAAACCAGAAAACATTTTCTCTTTTAGTCATCTCACTTTCTAAACAGAGGAAAAGTTTGGATAATTTGTTCTTTTGACTATCCAAGACCTTTTCAAAAGAATTTAGGAAACTAATGGCAAGTATTAACTCTTTTCCATGAAGTTCTTCGGTGAGTAATTAGGAAACTAATTGGAAACATGAAAACACTGAGAATATCCACAGAAAAACATATTACTTGTTTTATGGAGAGATTAATTTACAGAGGCATTTAGCCAAGTGTCAGAGCCCTTCCAAATGTGCTGGTGAGTTGTTTGAATGGCAGTGCTATGCCTGGAGTTTGGCACTGACGAGAAAGACACTACAAACGATGGCATCCCCAGGGTAGTCGAGATAGGTGTATCAGAAAGTATTTCCTTCATTGCTCCCTTTTGGTCTATCATCCAGCTTATCTCTCTGTATTTCTTACCTACATTTGCCTTACCTGCTCCAAATGTGAGTGCTTAAATCCATTTTAAGTTTACGCTTTGAAGATACACTTTCTACTTCCCATGAATAACTATGCAGGTATCTATGTAGTCCATAAAAGCAACCTAAAACAACAAGCTTTCTACTGTAGAGGACTAACCACAACCTGACTGGTGTAAGACAACGTCTAAATAAAGTAACAAAACCAGACTTCTTTAAAAAAAAAAAAAATAAGGAAAAGATGCATCAGACTTCTTTAGTGTCTCACCCATCAGAAATCTGGTTCAATAGGAGTTTCTCTCTTATCAAATCTCTTTTCTTAGACAAGTTAGTGGTCTTAACTCACCGTAATACCACAGCTGCATTTTCATCTATCCTTCTTCTAAGCCTACTCCCTCTGACAGACGTCCTTCTCCAGGGTGCCCCTTCCTCAGCTGGCCACTGCCACTGCAGGAGCTCTCCCAGCAGGAGATGCTGGACCTTCTAAGAGGGGCAGCAACTAAATGCACCGTGTGAAATAGTTTTCCATAGAGAGACCACCTCTTGGGATGGAAGCAGAGCTCTTCCCAAAGGTCTGCTAAATTTTGGTAGTAAAACAGAAAGCTCGATGCAGTTGTTGCCCCGGGCTGATGTGCAACCCACGTCTCTGACCTTGGCTGAGCTGCTCACTGACAACCCCCAATAACACTTGTGATAAACCTGGTCTCTGATGGTTACTTTTATCTACCCTGCAGACATCATAACTGGAAAGGGAGACGAAGGAGAGTCAATTTACGGTCCCACCTTTGAAGGTATGGTTCCTCAGCTATCTCACTGCGCAAATGGCAAATTTCCACAAAAATCAAGTTGCTTACCTGATCTTATTCACAGAATAAACTGGGAATTTCTTTTCATCTCCCTAAAGCAAAAGGGTTTGCTTTTCAGTCAGAATTATTATCTGCTTGCATTAGCATGAGTGGATTGCTTTAGCAAGGTCACTTTTTGATCTGTAACCTTGGCCCCCTCCTCTGATGTCCCCTGCCCAAGGCTCAGCTCCACCAGCCCCTTCTCCCTGCCTGAATGAGAGCTAATAGTCACCCACTCACCTACTTCAAACTGCCAACACTCAGCCTTTGTGGACAGGACCTTAGAAACATAGAAGTGGATTAGCTACAGATCTCCAGGTACCCGATACCACTTGTTTAAATGCATTTAAAGCAATCATAGAATCATAAAATCATAGAATTGTAGAATGGTTTTGGGTTGGAAGGGACCTTAAAGATCATTTAGTTCCAGCCCCCCTGCCATGGGCAGGGACATCTTCCATTAGATCAGGTTGCTCAAAGCCCCATCCAGCCTGGCCTTGAACACTTCCAGGGATGAGGCATTCACAGCTTCCGTGGGCAACCTGTGCCAGTGCCCCACCACCCTCATAATGAAAGATTTCTTCCTAATATCTAATCTAAATCTACCCTCTTCCACTTTGAAGCCATTACCCCAGTACATTACCCCATTACTTTCTTACATTACAATGGAAGTAAGTCAGCTTTAACTCGAGATTTCCCGGACCTTGGGCTTGGGCACACTGCAGGCATCACTGCCAGTGGTTACATGAGTCTGCGGATGTAAGGGGAGTTACTTCTCAATCTCACATAAAGTCGTAAAAGTCGAGAAATGACAAACATGAGCTGTTTAACAAAAAATGTTCCCCCATACTGGTATAAAGTAATAAAATGTAAAGAGAAAAAGAACATTATAACATGCAATATTTAAGAAAAACAACCCATATAATTGACATAGACATCTGAGATCTTCTGTCTAGATTAAATGTTACCCATAAAGATGTTTTATGACAGTAAAAGCACTTTTGAAACTGATTTATGTTCCCCTATATAAAAGCTTTCCCACTGCCAATGGCGCAAATGAGATGACATTTGAGCAGGCTGGGCAGCAGCCAACAGTGAGATCAGAAATGCCAAGTGTAGCTGAAAACTTTCTTTCCCAAGAGGCTGAAGAGCCTGGACGCAAGGAGAAGCTGCTCTCACCTCAAGGCCCTGGGACAGACGGAGCAAAACCTGGCTGGAGGCAGGTCACTAGCCCACTCTGCCCAGCCGAGATGCAGTGCTGGTGGACAGGAAACCTGCTGGAAGTGGAAGCCCGGCATGCGGGATTTAAGGCAGTAAATGCTACACCCTCCCTAGAGTGGGCAGGAAGGGGCAAAAGTCACTTCTTCGATGCTGGAGCTCCGGAAATAGCAGCAAGCCTAGACTCTCAGGACACGCACATCTCAGAAAGGACATAAGCTGCTACTGGACAAAACTAGGGCTGGCTGTTAAATTGTTTGCAAGGCGGACGTCACTGAGGATTTAAAAGTTTGTGAATCCTCTTTACCAGCAATGCTACCCAACAGATTTGTGCTAGCGCACATCTCGTACCCTTTGCACTTTCTGTTTGGGTAGAAATAGTCCGTGGAGGAAAATTAGTTTGGGGGTGCATAGGCAGCTCTGCATCCAGGAGAGCTATGGCCCCATGCACGCTGCCCAGGTTGCGGCATGAAGCCCCAGCCCAGCACACAGCGTTTTGCTCCTGGCTCCATCCTCCTCCTCCAGGCAGAGCTCGTGCTTTCCCTGTGCTACCCAGGAAAGAAGCTGCCATGTCATGTAGGAAGGTGACAATGCGTCAAATATTGCTGAATTAATTTTAAGGTGGATTTAATTTCGAATCTGTCAGCCTTGAAAGTGTCCCTGGAAGACTTTTATTACCCATACTGCGCATACTCCACGTGTTGATGTATTAAAGGAGAGGATTGCTAATACTTCCCCTCCCCCTTTTTAATTAAAAGTTGCTTTTCATCCTTGATAAAGGTGTTCACTTGGGTATGCTTTTATATTTTAAGGCTTAGATTGCTTTCCCAGTACTTCCTGCCAAACTATTTTACACTGAGGGCAGAGGACAAATATCTTCGATATCCGAAAAGGGTGAGAGATGCCTCTGTCAGCCAGTAATGTTCTGGGAGACTCTGCACTTGGCACATGTCCAGGCACTGCAATGCTTGCTGAAATTAATGGGATGCAACCGTATTTTACTGTAATAAGCTGAAAGGACTGAGGTAATTACAGAGAATCACTCGGACTGGAGCGTCATGTCATAGGACAAAGCATCCTACTCCAAAATTAGTCTGCTGAAGTCATTTTGCAAACCACAAGGCAGCGGTCAGGGACTAAGTGTTCAGTTAAAATTTAATTACCATTTTTATGAATCGGTTTCTGAGAAGGGCACTCCAACAGGGTAAAAAGAATTTAAAAAAAAAAAAAATCAGAGAACAGTAAAATGTAAATATTTCTACAGTTTCCTTCAAGCTTGTTGAGAGCTCCATGGGGCTCTTGACTGCTCAGTGTGATCAGGTCAGAGATGGGTGATGGAGGAGGTCAGGACCACTGGACTCCCTGCTCCCCAACTTGTAGCAGGGCTCCCCTCCACAGAGAAGAAGGAATCAAGTCCTTGCCATCATTCCCCAAACCCAAGCATGTCTCCCCAGTCATCCCTCTTGAGAGTCATTTCTTCTCTCCCTCACCAGTCCTTCTTCAGCCGGCATGGAGGATTCTCTTCACGGCTCTCGCTCCCATCACCTGTGTCCTCTCCTCGCCCCAGCTGCTGAACAAAGCTTCTGATCTGGGAGTACCCTGGCATCCTGAACTAAATATCTGCTCTCCGTTTATTCAGCTCTGTCATTTCATTTGGCTAAAGAAGTCTCCTGCTCGCCCTCCCGCGCGAGTCGCCGAGTGCCGGGAACAGCCGGGCATCCCACCCCTGCCAGGCATGTCCTGCCCTCACAGCCCTGTCTGTGCTCATGGGGGATCTTCTCCTCTTCATCGCAGGCAGCGGCATGAGGGCAGGCAGAGCAGAAGCTGTGCTTGGAGCATCCACTCTGCCTCCCGCCTTCCTCATCTGTACAGTGGGAATAATCCCAAGAAGCCGCAGGGAAATGCTGTGCTAAGTGCCCTCAGCTCCTCCGCTGAGAGGTATTACAGACCAACAACAGGGAGCCGGAGGCATTGTTGCTGTGGCTTTAATATTCAGAAACACCTAGAGTGCTTTTTTATGGATATTTTTTCATTAGCTTCTCTACTGGCTTAAGCACTAGGCAGTAGTGGGTAGCTCTTTCTAGGAAGGTCATTGATTTAAATCAGACTTTGCTCGCGTGAGACTTGATGAAACCTTTGGGGGAAAAGGAGAAGGGAAAGGGAGAGCAGGGAAGGAGGAAAGGGGAGCTTGCGAGAGCTGGCAGGAGGGAGCTGTACAGTGAATAGCAGCAAAGGGAGCAACACACCTGCGGCCTTTCATCCCAAACTCTTTCCCTAGATGAAAGCTTCTCCATCCGTCACAAGGGAAGAGGGGTCCTCGGGATGGCCAACAAGGGTCGGCACAGCAACGGCTCGCAGTTCTACATCACCCTCCAGCCAGCTCCCTACCTGGACAAAAAATACGTGGCTTTCGGGTAGGTACACACAAGTTTGCTGCCACTGGAGTGTGTGGGAGGCCAGCCTGGCCCCACAGGACATTGCTGCCCGGGTGGAAGCATCCATGAAATCCCTACGGCAGCTGCAACACAGATGCCTCTAGCCAGGGAGAGGGTGGATAAGTCAGATTTGAAGTACCTAATGACACCCATCCCTCCCTTTCTCTGTGCTGGCCTGGATTGCTCAAGCTGGAAAACCTTATGGCAAAGCTGTCAGGGTCTCTCCAGGATGAAGGCTACAAACCGATGGCTGCATTGCTCGGTGCCAGCCGAAGGTGGGTCCTGACAGACAGGAGGGTGTTCAGCAAAGCCTCTGGCCTCTGCTCTGTCCTCACAAGCTGAAGGAAATTATTTTAGCAGATGTGTGCCAAAGGTTTTTTCTCAGTAGGTCAACGTATACAGCTGGTGCTGTTAAGGTTTTTAGATTTTCAGGACTATAATAAAGAAGATTATCGCTCTAAGGAGTTCGCGTGATGTAATAGAGTAAAATATACATGCATTACCACAGAGCAAGAATTTCACAGCACCGTTTGCATGTAACCACATCATGGAGAAAGACAGCATTTTTAAGGCGAGCGAAAAGCACAACTGTCTAACCTATGGAGAACAAACCAAAAGCGATTGCTGGCTGGTGGCGTTCGCCTCGAGTTTCTGCCTTGCTACCGGCTCTGTGCAATCTGAAAGGTGTGGGATCCACGATCTTATAGCCAGGGCCTCTTAAATCTGAGTGGGAGTTTAATCCTGAGGGAGGAAAAAGCAGCCACTGTATATGATAAGGACAGCTGGGCACTTTCCAGCGCTGCTCTGCTCAGTCCTTCTAACATCCCCGCTTGGTACCACTGTTCTGGATGGGATGGAGTGGGGTGGGATATGAAGCTTTCCGGAGCACTGCTGGCATCCATCGCCATGTATGGCGCCTGCAGGAGGCACAGCTCCTGCTCCCACAGCGTGGGAGGCTGAAAACTGTCAAGATTGCAAAATGTTGGACTGTTTTCAGGATTCAGGTTGGCGTTGTGAAGGAAGGGAGTGAAAGATATTTCCCAGGGAGTCACTTCTAATACTGTCACTACTGACATCGTGTCTCTTGACTTATTTCTCCTCAAAAGTAATGGCCATTTGTAGCCAGGGTGCATGGTACAACGCTTATTTCTTTAAATAAATGCAGCTGCGTAAAGCCAAACCTCTTCCAAAATGCCAACTAAAGGCTACTTAATCAAGAACTGATAGCATTTGCAACTCCATTGTGAAGAACAACTTTTTAAAGAGCAGAGCAGGTGCAGCCTGTCGGTAGGAAACCAGTGCCTGGGTTTCTTACAGCCCCGCACAAGCCAGAGGCTGGGGAGCTGGCTCCGGACGGAGGTGGATCATATGTGCACTTTCTTCCTCCTGTAGGCAACTGATCGAGGGCACGGAGGTCCTCCAGAGACTGGAAGTCGTACCTACATATAACGAAAGGCCTACGGTACCCTGCAAGATTATTAACTGTGGCACCTTCGAGCCGTGATCACCAGCTGGTTTTCCTGCTCGCTGTAAAGTAGAGCACTATTTTCTGCTCAGCTTTTTACAGACCTTGATGGCTTTCACTTAAGGTAAAAATAAAAGCACTTCTTGCACATGTGAATGGCTTGGAAATGTTCTTTTGGCTTAAAAAAAATGTTCATAAGCTGTTAAAAAGCACTTTTATAAGAGTATAGAAAAAGACTTGTGAACATATCTCAGTGCCAGTCTACAGGAAATGCTGTTAATACAATTATATAGTGACAAGCAGATACGATAAAAAGCACACATGGCTAAAGCATGGGTGGACAGATGGATACACACCTATGGGGATAAAGCTAGCTATTCCTGGCTAAATTCTGCCTCTACCACAACCTCCACAGCACAATTGCCCTGCCAGGTTTGCCCCATATATAGTCTGCATATGGTAACTCAGACATCTCAGAGGAAAGGAGAAAAAAACTGTTTGCAGGGCTGCGGCCTCTCTCAATGCCATACATTTGATCCTGCACTGACTGCTATAAATTAAAAGTAACACCCTGGAAATCAGGTTGGGCTGCATCAGGCCAAAACCAGGAAATACGAGAGCAGGCGTAAGCTTTAAGTAATTATTTTTGGCAGATGGTCTCAAATAACAAAAATGTGACTATTGCCACTAAAACAGAGAAAAATATTCTTTATAAAGTTACTGCAAACCAGGAAATTTTAAGGATACATGCCAATGCAAATATATAATACACAATGATTGCCAGTGTCCATGTTTTCTTACATGCAAGATCTCTCTGATGTACAATGCAGAGCTTGGGCATGGATGCCTTCAGTAGAGGATGGCAGGTAAGCATTAAAAGAATAGAAGATGTGTGGAAAATCAAAACACAGCCTGGAAAGAGAGGCCATAACCAAATGCATTGGAAGTTCAAAGGAAAGAGCATTCATTTGTCCGGCTTGGATGCAGATACAAGGCTAAATCAGCCCTGCGCTGCCAGGGCTCGACAGACACCGCTGGTGTACCTCTTGCTTCTCTTTCCAGCGCTGCAGAGAGTGCTGTGCTGAGCGACCTTTGCTCCTTGGCTCACCATGTGAGCTGCTAAACCCCACAAAACAACACCAGTGTAAGATGGGAAAGGCTGAATTAGAGATGTATTAGGAGAGACCTAATTTTGCCTGAGCTTAAACCCACGGATTTCATTAAAAGTAACAGTCTTAAGTTTATTTGCTACATGGGAATGAATTTAACAAAACAGCAAATGTTTAACTGAATGCCTGAAGAGGTCACAGACCTAGAGTGATCTCAACATGCTCTGAGTGTGTACATAGATCGTCTTAATTTTAGCAAGCGGATTTAGGTTTTTCTTTACTTATGGTACGAAACAAAAAGATTCTTTAATCTACATGTATATATCTGTAGCTAGCTTGGAAGCCTTTAACACATTTTCTCCTTTTATTTTCTAAAGCATTCTGCAATCTATACAGAGACTACTATATAGGAACTAACTCTTCTGTAGGAACGTTCAAATCAATTAAACTGCCTAAAGAATAATTGTTTTCACTTCATACTTCTGTGCCAAAGATGAAAATACGGTGTTGTATTTTCTTCATAAAAGAATACATTTCCTGATAAATTACTTTTCATAAGTAATAGAGACTATTGCTATTAAAGGATATGGCTTCAAAACTCAGTATTGGGATGGAGGTTAGTGGCTGTTATTTCTTGCAAGGATTTTAAATTGTATTCAAATGTTTAAAGATAAAAGAAAAGTAATTTTAGTTCTCCAGGTTATAGAGGACAATGCTAAAGACCAATTAATTGATTTTTTTTATTTGCTGTTGGCTTGATCGCCCACAGCAGGTCTGCTCTGTAGTACAGCTGTACCCTGATGTCCCCAGTGTAGGGATCGAGCCAGAGCACAGCGTGTGCTTTGAGTCCAAATGACCTGATCTGAGCAGCAGTCAGAGCCCAGAAATTCATGCTCTGGCAATGGGCAGTGTTCAGGATCCCTCAGGGCAGACAAACGCCTGATCATGTCAAGTATCAGAAAGCTGATTCTGTGCCAAAAGTCACAGACCTGCTACCAAGTATGATGGCTGGATGTATGACATTCAGTGTGTCGTACGCTCAGGATCTAGGAGAGCTGAGCAGGGTGACTGGGCAGGGGACAACTGGCTGCAGTTACGCTGTACGGAAAATGTTATAATGAGAAGAAGAGAGTACAACCAGGAAATATTTTGAATTTCAGGCACAATGATCCTTCAGACAAGCCACAATTACTGTATTTGCATTGGCCACAACAGCACACTCTGCCAGAAAAAATGTGGTAAAATCTTTCATCCAGTATTAAGGAGGTCACCTAAAAGAAAGAGTGTGTCTTTCAAGCTTGGTTCCTCAGTGCCTATGAGCTGGATATGCTTAAGGAGCCCAAGGCAATGAACAGTGAAACAGAAAAGTAAGAATCAACTTCAATCCAAAATTATGTTTTGTGCCATATTTTCTTTTGTAACCGACATCTCTTATCAAGTCACTAGGAATGCATTGCCTCTTCTGAGTGAGCCAGACCAGAGAAGTGGTGTGCGCAACCATCCAGAGGATGCGTAAGCCCAGAGGCAAGCCACGGGTTCTCCAAAAGTCCGGGAAATTCAGGGGCAGACAGGGAGGTGAAGACGTCCATTGCCAACTGCTGGTTTTGGAGAAGTTCCCTTCCCAGCAACCATAAACAAAAACTCCCTTCTATAAAGGGTAGATGGCAGCAACCTGCATCCTGAGAAAACGATTATCTTAGCAGATTACAGTGTTCTATTTACGTAATGTGTTGCTGCTGTAGGATAGATTGGTGTCTTTCAAGTTTTGTTTTATTAGAGTTTTATGCTGAGCTTCTTACTCCAGCAAAACCCTCTCTTAGAAACTGCTCTAAATGAAAAGTGATGAAAGAAGCCCTCAGACTCCATACAAAGGTATTTTCTTCATGCAGCTGTATGTGTTAAAAGGACAGTGTGCTGATAAACCATGGACAGTAGGCTCCAATCATTACCCATCAAGCATCGATCAGACGAAAGCTGGAGCATGAAGTCATTAACTACAATGTAGTTTACCTAGACTGAAGTCAGAGAGTTTCTGAATCTGACGTAGGAGTGCTGCTAAGGTCAACAGAAATTGTTAGGTTGCCCCTCAGCTATGAAGGTACTCCGCACTGATCTGGGGACGCCCTGGGATCTCTGAAGTATACGTTTATTTTAATTGTAACAGGTGGGCCTTACACAACATATTTCATCTTCCTACGGACCAACCTCACTTACCTTTTTAGACCATCATGGTTATAGCACTCTCCTATTGCCCTTCGTATACTTACTGCCTCGGATACGCTTACTAAAATACTGTTGACCCCCAGCTGCCAGTCAGAGATAAAAGAGCTCCTGCCACCAATTCCAGGGAGAAAATCAGTATTCCAAAGGACTGGGTTTGGAAAAACTTTACTGAAAATATCGACTATGCAGCATATCAAATGGATCAGAATGACGTGATACAGCTACTGCATGAAGAAAATGGGTAAGTGGAATGATTTTACAAACTTAATAGGAAGAATCTTGATATTTGTAGGAGACCAAGCCAACAGCAAATAAAAAATCAATTAATTGGTCTTTTAGCATTGCCCTCTGTAACCTGCAGAATTAAAATTACTTTTCTCACTTGTATCTTTAAACATCTGAACAGAATTTAAAATCCATGCAAGAAATACAAACCACTAACCTCTGGCACAATACTGAAAACCTGATTCTGATAAAGTTTAGAATGTTAAGCACTAATGGGTGGTCAGCTCAAGAGAGCTCAGTTGTGCCTGTGTCTCAGATGCTGTGAGGGGAGAATTACTGGTCCAGGTTATCAGGGAGCAGTGAGAGCCTGAGGCGGAGTCAGTGGTCCCCAAGGCCAGGCACAGGCAGGGCTGTGACACGCCTGGGGTTGCAGCTCAGGCAGGGGCCAGATGCAAGATCCTCAGCCTAAAAGCATCTCCCAAGAAAAAGTGGGGGAGCCCTTGCTGAGGTCATTTCCCTTGAAAAGCTCCCGGGCTGGCCAAGGCATCTTTTATCAGCCAGCCAGCTTTAAGCACACAGTTAAACTCCTAGGAGCAGGGGGCATGTTCCAGCCCTGATGCCAGCCAGATCCCACTGCTGTATTACACTATCACCAACAGAAAAAAGCATGTTACAAATATGGTAAATGGATGTACTGTTGCAGGAAGACTCCGTCTAAACATCAGCCTTATTTTAATTTGGTTACCTAAACCAGCCTGACCTTGGTCCCAGATGCACAGGTGAAATGTTTATTGCTTCTGCCCCATCTTGCCTCTCCCTGTTGCCTTCCATTCTTCTGAGCACAAGAATCTACGTGTTATTTCTGAACAATTACAAAAGTGGTGAATGGCACCAGAATCCCATGTAATGGTATGAAATCCCCCCAAACCCCTTTGGATGGTGTATTTCCCTTGTTAAAACACCCACCATGTATTTAGACTTCACATGCACTTCTCCTTCCACACAGGTGAAATGACAATTTGGAAATGAACACATATGTTTACAAACTGAACCAATTACATGTTCCCTTCAGTTTATCTACTAATTTTTTTTTTCATTTATTGCTACCATTCCAAACTGCAGTACACTCCTCTTCAAAATGCCCGTTATCACATCTTGTCTAGCATCAATTGATAAAACGCGATCTGCTGTGAATCCTGGGCATTTACTTCATTTAAAATCTGCTTCCCTAAAATGGACATCTGCAGACCCTTACGTTTTACTCATTTTTGCCAAGGACTTTAGATAAATTTCCAGTAATGTAGTGCTGGGAATTTCTTATAGATTCAAAACAGAGGTAAATGCCTTACTAACCACTAAGTATATAACAGCGCAATGAAAAATGAATACAGTGATGAATGTGATATTTTAAATCCAACAACAACAACCCAGACTACCATGATCCTGCTGACTGTATGCTACAACAAAGTCCTGAGATGCTGACTTTAAGAAAAACAAACCACATTTATCATTCACTTGGATTCCCACCAGCCCCCAGGATTACACAATAGACATGTTTTCACTCACTTGTGGAGACGAGCTGTAGCTGTAATTCTTGCCCTGCTGCTAATCTTAGTTCTGCTTTATTATCTACTTCACTCTCTCCCAGTTTTTCCATATATACACACATTGATAAGAGTGTTGTCTTTTATCATCACATTTAACATATGTCCTATTTGTTTTCCTTC
Organism: Burhinus bistriatus; assembly: GCA_013397275.1. NCBI lineage: Eukaryota > Metazoa > Chordata > Aves > Charadriiformes > Burhinidae > Burhinus > Burhinus bistriatus. Next base: position 476,762 of record VYXH01002022.1, on the reverse strand, counting down.
TCAAAAGGAGAGATTTTTAGTATGTAGTCCTCATGAAATGCAAATTGCAGCAACCATGACACTTCATGTGTCCAGCACATCAACAGAACTGCTACTGCATCCCTCATAAAACACTATGATAATTGCTGGAGACATATTTAATATCGTAACTCTGCAAAAAGGAAAACCTGAGTTCAAATAATGCCACGCATCTAGTGAAACCACAAGCAATCCTGTGAATCAATCCCTGATCCCAGAAGGACATAAAAATCTCTGCAGGCATGGCCAGGAGGGATGACTGGAAGCCATAGGAAACTCCCATATTCAACGCTCACTGCAGTTCCAGTTATGTTGTAATATGTATTTATGCTGCTCCTCAATTTATTTTACATGCTGCTTATTCAAAGTTAGAACAGAGACACAGTATTTTAATAATGTGAAAATTATTTCATCTCATTAAAAAGCCAGCAACTTTAATCATACTGCAGGAATAACTGAACTACTTTACACTAACACTCCAGTAAAAAGTACATGCGGAACAAAAGATAACTAAATAACCTCATGAAGTTCAACAAGGGCAAGTGTAAGGTACTGCACCTGGGGAGGAATAACCCCATGCACCAGTACAGGTTAGGGGCTGACCTGCTGGAAAGCAGCTCTGGGGAAAGGGACCTGGGAGTCCTGGTGGACAACAGGATGACCACGAGTCAGCAATGTGCCCTTGTGGCCAAGAAAGCCAATGGCATCCTGGGGTGCATCAAGAGGTGTGTGGCAAGCAGGTCGCTCGAGGTTATCCTCCTCCTCTACTCTGCCCTGGTGAGGCCGCACCCGGAGTACTGTGTCCATTTCTGGGCTCCCCCGTTCAAGAAGGACAGGGAACTGCTGGAGAGGGTGGTACAGCAGAGGGCTAAAAAGATGATTAGGGGGCTGGAACATCTTTCTGAAGAGGAAAGCCTGAGGGATCTTTCTGAAGAGGAAAGCCTGAGGGACTTGGGTCTTTTTAGTCTGGAGAAGGCTCAGAGGGGATCTCATCAATGCTTATAAATACTGAAAGGGAGGGTGCCGGGAGGACGGCACCAGTCTTTTTGCAGTGGTACCCAGTGATAGGACAAGAGGTAACGGGCACAAACTTGAACATAGGAAGTTCCATCTAAACATGAGGAGGAACTTCTTTCCTTTGAGGGTGGCAGAGCACTGGACCAGGCTGCCCAGAGAGGTGGTGGAGTCTCCAACTCTGGAGACATTCAAAACCTGCCTGGACACCGTCCTGTGCCAGGTGACCCTGCTCTGGCAGGGGAGTTGGACTAGATGATCTCCAGAGGTCCCTTCCAACCCCTGTGATTCTGTGATTCTGTAAAGTTATTGGGTGACTTCAGTCACCTTATCACTTTTCAGAACTAAATTCAGATGTCACTGACATTTACATCCAACAAAACGTACTGGGTCATTTCACTGCAGCTGCTACAAGGTTCCTGTTCATATCATAAAATCTATTCCCTGCTGTTTTCTTTGCAGCCCTTTTTTTTAAATTTTCACTCCAAGGCTTCTTTGCAGGAAGGCAAAGCATTAGCCCTCTTGCCCACTAGCAGAAGCACCACAATATATGATGGTACAGAAGCTTGTCAGAAAGCTCTATACCCAAATTATATATTACTAACAGTCCTACAGACCTTTACAGAGCTCATACAGTAATCACGATAGGTAGCTTGCCTTAAAAGTTTCTGATGTTGTATTGGTCTCTTGGCAATAAAACACCTTCAGGGAAGAAAGTAAAATGGAAGATTAAGCTAGAGATTTATTTGGCAGTTTCCACTTTACTGCCCAAGTGCAGCTCACGCTTAGGAGAAACGGGAGAATTTTCCTCATTATAACTCTTCTATCTGTCCTTTCATTCTGATGGCACCCTTCTCAAATCAGGACCATACTAAACTTTGCTTTATAGCTCTAGCTTGGCTTTTGTTGATTACAAGCAGGCATGAATGTTTGTCTTGGTTTCCCAACATTTGCCTGTATTGGCATTGCACAAACAAATTTTTATTTGCAGAGCCCACTGTTGATAGTATACATTGACCCAAGTTGCCTTAGGGAAAAACAAAAGACACAAAGCGAGACAGGGGAAAAAGTAGAGAGGGGGGACTGTCCTCTGTGACAGGATCCCCAAACATCCTTCTCCAGGTGCTCTCTACAGCACAGCTGGAGGTGACAAGAGCAAAGACAAAGGTTACGATTTTTACCGTGCTTCCTCTCTAGTACTAGACATTTATTTCATCGTGGACTCCCATTGTGTTGCTCCCACCTGCGAAGGCACTAGCACTGACTGGAGCACGGTTGGCCAACAACGTGCAACTGTTGCACGCTGTTAAGCTTTCCTGTGTGATTATTATTGAGTAGTATTTGCCGTAACTACTATTATGCACTATCCACTAAGTTTAGCAGTTTAGCTAAGGGGTAGGGGAAGGAGAGGTGAAGCGCACACCAGTGAAAAATCGATCGGAGAGAGAAATCCACCGCAAAAAAACGGAGTTGGCAGGGGCATGAGAGCTAGTGCCTGAGGTGCCGTGAGAGCAGGGTAAACACGGCGGGAGCAGTTCTGCCTCGGCAGCCTCAGGGAAAGTCGCAGCAGCTCAGACGACAGGCTGCGACCTGCCAGCCAGGGTCGGGCTACGGAGCAGCGAGCAGCTGGCCCCCGGCAACCCCCAAGCCAGGGGAGCTCAGGCCTGGGCAACACGGAGGATCGCAAACCCCTCTGCCGTGAGCTCTCTCGGCCTCCCCCCGCCCCGCCCGACCGCTTCCACCCTGCGCTACAGCGGCCGGCCCGCAGGGGAGGCGCCACGCCGTGGCCGGCCCTCCCCAGGCGGCTGGTGTCTACCGGCTTCGAGGGTCTCGTTCCCCGCCGCTCGGTGCGACCCCTGCAAGCGACGGCTCGCCCACCCA
>VYXH01002022.1:382830-473461 GCA_013397275.1 Burhinus bistriatus | reverse complement strand
ACCGACCGACCCTCCGTGCCCGGCGGGGGGGTGGAGGTGGACACCGCGGTGCCCCCCGGCGGGTCGGCCGCCTGGCAGGGGAGCCGCCCTGCAGCTTCCTCAGAGCTCTGCGGCCACGCCGCCCTCAGCGCCTCGGCCGCAGCCCGCCGAGCTTTTCGCTCGCTTCTCTCTGGCTCCGTCTCTTCTCGCTTTCGTTTTTGCCTTCGCGGTGGAGGTTGTTCGTTATCCTGACGTCATTCGCCCCGTGGCTTCCTCTAATCTTTCTGGCTCAGTGAGCTATTTGCTGAAGTGTTTACGTGGCCAAGAACCACAAAATGCGCTGCGTGCCCCAAAAAGCTAAGGAAAGAAGTTGTTCTGGAAGTACTTCAATGTTTTCGGGCCGCTTTGCGTAATGGCGCTGGGTGCCGCTGTCCCGTAACCTCTGCTTCAGCCCTTCTGGATTTAGATTTCCTCTTCAGCCCTACCGCTGACGGCGTGATGGAGGCCGATATCGGGCACCCTATCGGAACCGTGAGTTTCTTGAGGGCTGCCGAGAGTCAGAGGTTAACAACCTCTCCTGTGCAGCGGGAGAGGGCAGTGTTGGTCCAGCAGGACAGACTTCTGTTGGTATTTCTAGGTTTCCTCCTCAAGCATAAGGGAAATATCGGAATTTGCCCAGTGTAAGAGCCATTATAGCAGACAGCTTTATCTTGCCGTCAAACGTGAGCTTTCCCACACTTAAGAGCTGAGTTCACGGTAACAGAGTCATTTTTTCAGTGAAGAGCAGGCGTCTGCTGGTGGGGAGAGCTGGGGAGCTTGCTGTTATCCCGTTTAAAGACCCTAAGAGAGCCTTTCAGCGCAGGAGCAGCATTAGGAGAACACCTGACACCCAGTCGCTGATTCTTCAGTTAACAGCTTGTTCTTGAAACCTTTTGCTGTGATAAAAACGTCTCCCAATGCTTTACTCTTGCAAGTCTGTTCCTCCCCCGTGCTAGTCTGGGAAAGCTGTTTTGAAAGTAAACTAAACGTCGTAGTGCACCTCGTATTAGCTGACTGGACTGACTGTCATCCTGTCTCCACAGATGTACTGTGCTAATTTTTCAGTGTACCGGTGAAGAATTTACAAAAGTGAATGTTGTCAGTTCATCAGAAGTGAGTGTTGTGCGTGCTGTGATTGTTCTTCACATATATACCCAGAACGATAAATTACCTTTTTTTTTTTTTTTAATCTGTTATCCAGAAACGGTCATATAGTTCTTGAAGTGGTTTAAGTGCCATATCCCTGAAGGGAACAGGGCAAGTCTGTTGCATACCTCGCTGACGCAAACTGACAAAGGTCTTTTCATATCTTCTTACGTTCCTTGAAAGTGAAGAAACGGCACCAGTATTTCTAGCATGACCCCACCATAACAAAGAAAAAGGCCAGGTGGATTCAAGCTTAATTCAAATTATTGGAATACTGAAGTTAGTTAATGCATTTTGTAGCTGTTATCTTGAGATGTAGATTACCATGCTGATTGCCAAAGATCTGTGAATAGCAGTATTTCATTCACTAGGGAGCAGAGCAGAGCAAAGTGAAAGGTCATCCAAAGGTGCCTGAAGTAGGTGGATATGATGTGAAATGTGCTGGTGAATATGTGGCATAAGGAGTTGTGGGTTGTATGTGGGTTTTCTGAATATGATGGCTGTATGAGTAAGTCTTAATTAAAACTCATGCAGTAAAATTGTGGATTGGGAGAAGATCTTATTTGATCCAGATAGTGGCTGTGTTGTTATTGTAGTTTTAAGGCAAAAAATGTTTGACTGAGATTGACACAAAAAAGCAACTGGACTGGTTGGGTTACTGGCTTCTGCTGTGATCAAAATATGAAGAGACTGATTCCCCCCCCCGCTCTCGTCTATATGCATTTATATATGAAGTCTTCTAGGTTCTTGTCTTTATTTCCCATACTTTGGTTGCTTTCTACTGTAGGGTTGTTTATAGCTGGCTGTATTACCCAAAGGAACAATGTAATCAAAAGGAACAAAGCTCTTACCATCTAAGGTTTGAATGAACTTCTACAAAATTAATTTGGTGCACTTCGGTAGCTTCGCTGGAGTAGTATATCCTCTATTATCTGAGTTTACTATAGTTAGAGGTTGCATGAGGCATAATCTTGGTGTACATGTGGGGTCTGGTTTTGGAGCATCAGTAGTGTCTGGAGAGAAATATATTTGTGTCTTGTCAAATGCGTTCCAAAGTTGAAGCTTTCAGTTGCAGTTAGTTCATTGTGAAGGATTGTGCCTTAACCTAGGAGACATACATATGGGAAGGTACGAATCTAAGAGTTGTTTCTGTGGGTGAAGTTGCTCTTTTGACAGTGGTAATTTTGTCCTAATCAATGCATTTCTTTTTTTCCTTTAGGCATCTGTGAAAGCCTTTCTAACTGCAGTTTGTGTGTTGGGAATGACACAAATGTAACAGGCTGCAAGTGGATCAAATGTGATGAAAGTAAGGAGGAGTACGCAGTGCAGATCCTTGCTATGCTGTGAAGAACCTTAAACCCAACTAGATCTACTTCATTTGTATTAATGTTCATCACAAATATAATACTGTTCAGTCTGATAACCTAATGGAGCATTAATTCATAAGTTGTATCTGTTGTTAAATGTTTCAAGTGGAGACAGCTGAACGTGTTCAAAATAATCCCAGATTTTTAAGACTTCTGATTTAAATCTGTGCTGTTGATAAACTAATGTTTCCCAGATGGTTCAGAATGTTTTTAGAACAAACAAGTCACTTGTGTTTGCTCTTAAGGAGTCTTGAGTAGATTCTGGCATGCCAGCATGTCCCTGTGCTTCAGTCCCTTTTGAGATTTTGTCATAGATGTGGTCACAACCACTATTCCTGAACTGAAATGCAATAAGGGAGAGAAGTCCATTAAATAAGATTAGTTAAAAGTAGTGTTCCTAAAAGTAAGAATTGCAGCCCACTGAAGGGAACGTGACAGAGCCAAAGAAGCATTAGCTGGTCTCATTCAGAGCTTTGTTTTTCCCATTGTAGGAGAGTTGGATGTAAATACATTTAAGCGACCTCTGGTACTCAGTCCTGGAGGAGATGAAGTTGCTGTTGACAAATCATAAAAGACTACATAAATTGTCCTCATGTGGATTATTTGTACTTCTTACGTGAGGTGGAAACAAAATAAGGAGAACGGCTTGACTGTAATAGTGATTTTGTAGCACTTGATTGTAGATGACCAAGAAAGGTTATATATGAACGCTAAGATGCTTTGGAACTAAGGAAAAGAATTTTGGATGTAACTTGTCCAGTACAATAGTGTCCTTCAGGAAGCTCTCCTTTTGAATTCTGCGTGTGTTGTCTGATCAACAGGCACATACTATAAACACCCAACAGATCTGTGTAACTTGTTTGAGGGAGAGGTTGAAATCTGAGTCAAGGGAAAAAGGCGTGCAGGCAGAGAATAAGAAACTAATGCTTTCAGCAATTTCAAGGATCTGTTTGAAAAGCTGGAACTGAGTTTTGCTTGCATGTAAAGGTTCTTTAAAATATTTTTTTTTCTGTGGTGCTACCATAGAGACGCAAAATGTTTAACTTGAAAAATGCCACAAATAGTAGAAACTGTCTAATTTTATAGGCTATGAAGAAAAAATACCAAGCTATACTGTTATTGCAAAATGGTGCATAACAATGTGTAAGTATTGCATAAGTGTTGATTTGAGTGGTAGACTAACTGTAGTGAAAAGAAACACTAAAACTTTTGTAATTTCTAATTATTATTATACTGGCCTCCTGCATATTGAAGTGGCTTTAATGTTATCCTGGCTAGAAGACGGTGTTTAGTTTGTCCTACGAACAGTTTACTAGTATTTAGGAACAATGTCTCAAACACTTGAAAATTCTGCTGCTGTAAATATTCTTGTCCCTTTTCTGACAGATGAAATGTGTGTAAATGAAACAGAAGGAGATTGGAAAACTGGCAACTGTACTACTGAAGAAGAGTGTTCTTGTAAGTATTCAGATATTCAGCTTTCATATTGTTTAATGTGAAGCAGTTGCATTTAAAACCCCTTCATCTGTTGACCTTTGTTAATATGCCTTCTACAATTTACATAAGCATGTGCAAGTATGTAAATAAGCCCTTTGCTTCTAGCTTAAATGTACAATAAGTGATATTAAAATGCACAATTTTGTTGTGCATTCAGTTAGCTGCTTACTGTTGCTGTTTCAAGAAACCTGACATATTTTACTAGGCACATGTGTCTGGCTACCACCTTGGTTTCTCAGATTAAAATGGGTGACGTTTCCTATTAGATACAGCATATACTAAGGAACTTGTCAGCATCCTCAAGACAGTAAGCTGTCATATTCAACAAAAGAATTTTCACCTGCTAAGTTCATTGCTTCATCTGAGATACAGGAAATAGGAAAAACTTAGGAACCTTCCATTTTTAATTGTTAACTAGCACAGCTCTTCGTGCAGTCCTGAAGTGCAGGATCTGGGTTATAGAACTGCATAAGGTAAATCGTTCGTGCTAGGAACATGCTCAGTTGTATATCTACTTCAGTCTTTCTTTAATTTATGCTTGCTGTGCAAAGCAGATTTGCAGGATATTAATAATGTAGATTAAATCTTGAATTTCATTTTTGTGAAAGCCCCCCAACTTTAGTTTTTCTGAAAGGTGACAAGAAGTGGACTTTAAAATAGGATTTTCTGGTTTTAAGATCTAGAACAGAAAATGCAAATTCTTAATACTCTTGTCTAGATGACTTCAACAGCACTGCTAAAGAGGCTGGCTCACACCAGCAGAGACGAAGCTTCAGTGCTGCAGTGGGCTATCCTGTGGTGGTGGCAGCCAGTCAGAAATAATTCTGCTCGACTTGGACTTCTGTGTTGTTTCTAAAATTGTAACAATCACCTCTTTATCAGGAGTGTTAAAAGTACCATTTTTTTAGTGCTTTCCAAGGAGATGATACTGTTACTATGCCTTCTTCTAGATGTAAGAGTAGAATTTCTACAATCTGTTCCTGTTAAACTTGTAGTGATGTTATCAGGTTGTGTTTTAGCTTCTGCGTATTCAAGGAAACTTAACCATCACCTTCAGTAGAGGACCTCTGTGGGTGTGAGAGGAATCTGTATACCTTATCAGCTCTTACAGTATCATGGCTCAGCAAGCACTACATTTGGGGACTGATGTGGAAAAACGTTAATGTGGACCTAAACTGACTTGATGCAAGCGGGACCTGGGAGAATGTAGATTCTGATATATCCAACCTACCTCTGTAGAAACAGTTGGCTCTGGTTTCCCACCATGCTGAATTGTTTCAAGATGTAAATAATCACATTTAAAGGACCCTGAGGATTAAAGGCTTCTAAATATAATGGTATTTCAGCCAGGAAGCTTGCTGATGTATCAATGTATGATTAAGCAACACTTTAGACAAGCTGGCCGTGTGTGATTAACTCAGTTAATACAGTAAGTTGCAGAAGGCTTTACAGTTGTTGGTTTGTTTTACAGCACATGCTGAAAGCACCTACAACCAGCAACAGCTCTCAGAGCAGAAAGCTTTAGCTAAACTTCCAAATTCTTGAGGATGTCTTGGTTTTCTGCCCATACTGCTTCAGCTATCTAACCATTCTGATTTCTAGCTCAACTTGATAGGCTCAATTCTAGTTGCAGTGAGGTTGGGAAGCAGTACTGAAGACCTAGCTTCCTATTGTGTAAAGCATGCATGGTTAATGCTTGTGCAATAGGACTCTCCTCCCTTCTGTTTGCTTTGAGGAATCTTGAGTTGCCAGTTAGATGTTGGCTTGATTGGGCTGCTTGTGACAGGGTTTTTCATCTATTCACTCATGCAACTTTTGCTGTTAGTATGATGGATTGAACATTCAACTGCTTTGCAATTTTGATCTGAAACTACAATAGAACTTGGTGCTATATGAATTCCCTAAAACTCAGTCTGCTGCTGTTTAATTTTTGATATTTTTTTTGTTTGAGTTTTTTTTTTAGTTAAATACTGTAATTAATCTCTTTAATGTAACTCTTTTTTTTTCTTTCATCGCTCCTACAGTTGTTCTTTCTGGTGCTACTACACCACCTTCCAGTGCTACTACGCCGTCTTCCAATACTACTACACCACCTTCCAGTGCTACTACGCCATCTTCCAATACTACTACACCGTCTTCCAATGCTACTACACCGTCTTCCAATACTACCACATACAGTTCTGCTACCACAGCTCATACTACTATAGGTAATATAGTACCACTGAACATAGAATGGCAGTAAACTAGGAACTGGTGAATAAAATAAAGGATGAGGGCTTTTCCCACAGATCACTGCAGTAGCATGACTACTGAACATCTGATGTATGGAATACATAAATGGTCCCAAGGTTTGGAAGAAGTGGATTTTATAAAGCCCTAACAGAGAAAATGCTTCTTTCCAATAGAATTAAGAGTTGGCTCGGTGGTAATTGTTTGAATTAGATTAGTCATTGCCACTAATCATGAGTTCTTATGAGGTTGACTGTATTTTTTTTTTGTTGCCTAGTTCAAAAATTTCTGTTCTTGCATGTGCTGCCATCTCAACAGTGAACTTTTTTTAAAATAAAAAAAAATCTCATCATTAAAAACATCTTCTGCTGGGAGGTAACGCGTTGGTACTTGAATTAGACTCAGAACAGCCTAATGTACAGTAGGATGATGTTTAGCTTTGAGTAAACCTACAAATGTTGGCGCTTGTCCCGGGCATGTAGTGGAGTACCAATTAATTTTTAGTCATACTAATCTGGGACAGGAGAGTGGTCAGAGACCTAGTGTTCTGGCTTGATAATGGACAAGCTTTTAGGAGACAGTCTAGCTACAGGTGAGTGTTTGTTTATTCCAATTATGTCATTGACAGTTTGTGTTTTGGGGATAAGGGAGAAAGAAGGAAGTTTTGCTATCCTTTAAGTGTTTATCTCCTGTGTAGTGATATTACATTAAGTACGTTTTTAGTACAATAAATACTAGCTGATTCTAAGGGCTGTTTAATGAAAGTCCTTTGCCTAGTTGCAGATTATCAGTTGTCTTGAAGCAACTGTCTTGATTCTTGTTCAAATACTAGCATTTATATTAGTGCTTAAAAGAAAAGTGGGTTTGAACGAAGAATCACTGTCTGATCTGTGGAGAACCTTGAAATATTTGGCTAACAATGGTATGCAAGCTTAAAAAAATCCTTATTGCAGAAACTTGGCTTAATGCCATGCAGCTGAACATCTAAATTGTGTGGGGTACAGTCTGAGGTCAAAGCTTATCCTTGTTTAAGCAGAACAAAACAAATTATTTACATGAGAACTTGGGTGCTTGCAAACTTTGCTCTTAAAGATCATGGTGTGTACATACTGTCTTCTCTCAAACAGCTAACATCACCAATGTAACTACACATGCTCCTCTATCTACAACTGCCATAACTTCAGCTACCAAAACAACCAGTATTCCAGGTAACTGCTACTACTAGTATAATTAAAGCATAAAATACTTAGAAATTAGTGTTGCTTTAAAAGCGTTATCTTGAAAGACTTACCAAGTGACAACATTAAAGTAGTGTTGGTATATCTGCTGTTGTCACTTCTAACTTTATGGCACATCTAATTTTGTTAAGGTGATGTATGTAATACCCTGAGAAACAGAGCTAGTTGGTGAGATATTAAAAGTCAGAAACGTGTTGGTGAAACAAAATCAGCTGGTCACTTTTAATAGTGTGGCTGGAAGTCACTTGTTATCTTTGGGAGGTGGTATTTTGTTTTTCACTTGCAGCATAATGATGGGATACCTATTTTTTTTAAAAAAAAAAAAAAAAAGATAATTGGGCTACAGAGGTGGGAATAAGCTGCAGTATTTTATTTCAGCATCAGTCCTGAATATGCTGTTTCGTGAAAAGCTCTCGTGAAAAGCTCTCATGAAGTAAAGCTCTTTAAAAGTAGCCGTCAGCAAATTGCTGTTACTTCCAGATTCATGTGTGTTGTGGCTTCAGCTGATTTCTTTAAGGGTAACTCTTGGGGTAGAGTACAGTAGATGGAAGGTAGTAATTTAATTTGAATTTAAGCAAAAAAGCTGGAGCAAGCAGCAGAGATTGGAAAATGTGTTTTGAATGCGAGCGTATCGGTGATATACTTCTATGTAAAGGGGGAAAGCTTTGGCTTTTTGAAGTACAAATAGTCCAGCTGGGACTTGCCCAGTATTGAGGTCCAGAGCAGTTTGGCCATAAATAGCTCTAGGCTTGTACAAACAGTATTTAATCAGAATTTCATTATCACTAATCTAAATGCAGCTGCTGACATGTCTTTACTTTTGATTATTTTTTTGTTTTCTTATTGGTGTTTGGATGTTTTGCGTAATCTTAATACAAGGAAGCCAATACTAAAATCTGTAGAACTATTGTGAGCATTGTGCACTCACAAACTCTAATATGCTGTTCAACAGGTACAAATGCTACTGTGACTCCTGCACCTTTTCAACGCAAATCTACGTTTGATGCTGCGAGTTTCATAGGTGGAATCGTCCTTGTTCTGGGTCTGCAGGCTGTTGTTTTCTTTCTGTACAAATTCTGCAAGTCAAAAGACCGAAACTATCACACACTTTAGGACCTGCCACTTTATAATGGACTAGTAGCCCAACACATGTAGTTCACTGAACCAAAATATTTTCTGTTGCTCATTGAAGACAGCAGTTCGTAATATCCTTTAAATCTCTAAAAGAAGACTTTAAAAGAATATTTTTGCAACATTATACTTGGCAAGAGGTGATATGAATCTCTTCAACAGGATTACTTGCAATATGCTGCATGGGTTCTAATGGCTGTCTTATTTTCTTTTAGTGGCTGCTGCTGTGGGACTTTTTTTTTTGATATGCCAAATGTAGACATTCAGAGATTCTTATTCAGTGGCAACACTGTCTTGAGTAGACAATCTCATGATGACTTATTGTGAAGGCTAATTTAATCAACATTTGATACAGTATCCCTTCAGTTTTATCAAGATGTGAATTATTGGTGACTGACTTCAGGGAGTGAAATACCATTTATACTAGCTTGTGGCTCTTATAGCGTGCTGCTAGAAAAATGAACAAAATTGTAGAAGTAGATAATGTCTTAACAGAATAACATAACCCGTAATTTTTTTTTACACAAGAATAAAGGTTGCCTGATAAAATACTGCATTCCAAACAGAAAACCGTTGCCCTTTCCAATTAATGTTGAGGGTGGAGAGGGGATGTAGGGATAATCCTTATAAAAGGGAAATGAAGATTAGTGCCTTAAAAGACTAAAAACCAGTAGGCTGCAAAAGCATCCCGCCTATCTCAACGATAAATAAAACTATTAGGTACTAGCTTTATATAGGAGAATGGAATACATGTGACTTGAGCATTCCAGTTTGAAGTCTTTTTACACTAAATAACTGTCCCGTATTGACCATGTTTGAGGGTGAGGGAGCATGGTACAGTAATGTTCAGCTACAAACAGAAGCTTTAAGTTGTTTACCTTTTGTTCCAGCCTACAAAGACCAACCACAAAACTAGTGATAAAATTCAGTTCACTCCCTGTATAAAAAGGCAACAACTTACATTTATACTTGAAATACTGGTGTTCGGGAAATCCTGAGGTTTTTCTTACTCAAATGGTTCTTAAACTTGTTGAGATTAATTTCAGGGGGTGGGTTTTTTTTTTTACCCTGCTGTATGTCTGCTTGCTGAAGGAGCAGTTAAGGGTAGTTCAGAGATCTGCTCATTTGGTCTTAGTTGGGATTGCTGTAGTTCTGGGGCTGCCAGGGCTACATCTTTTTTTTTTCTTTCCCCTCCCTCCTGCTTGGCATCAGGTTTGTGTCACCCTGCAGTGAACTGGTTGAGGAAATCTATTCGGCCAAATAGTATTTTTTTTTTTTTTTCCCTTGGTCAGATCAGCCATGTGAGTATCAAAGGTACGCATCATCTCTAATGTAGATTGACTTGAGCACCGGTGAAAATAAACCCACAGGAAAAATGGAAGTAAAGATAAAATCAAGTGGTGGATGTAGCACATAATACATAGCTTTTGATGATATCCCTTGATCATCAATTTCAGGATAATCTGTAGTGTACTGTCTTACTAACTCTGACTTGACTGGAATTTGGCACCCAATACAAAATGATAGTATTAATGCAGATAGTAGTCATGGCCATTTAACTGGAACTTAAATACGAAGCAAATTAAGTGCACTTCAGTTGGAAACTTAAAGTGCACATTGTTGCTTTCTTGTGTTCTTCTAGTTTGAATGGCATTGTTTCCATTGTGCTGCATAGAAAACTCAAATTGCTACGAAATGCAGAAGTTACTCACCAGTACTGTATCTTTGAGTTAATTAGCTTTTGGTTTTCTAAACAAAACTAAGACAATCAGCTCAGGTTTATTAAAACAGCAGAGTGAGCAGCCAGTTTTCAGCAACAGTATGTGTGTGGGTTAGATGGTATATCCTTGGCCTTATTGTGAAATCACTTAATCTGTCCTTTCCCTATCTGGGAACTGTTTTATTACATTTATTTGTTTAAAAATATATCCATGAGCTCATATTCTGTACTTTGAAGTGAGCAAAGCATTCTTCTGAAGTGTGACAGAATTCTTCAGCTCAGCAAAGCAAACTGTATGCCTAGTATATAATTTTTTTTTTGGCCTCAAAGGGCTACTTTTGGGAAACTTGCAGAAAAGTGCTACAGAACATTTCACAGCATGGAAGACATCGCTACAAAAAAAGTTGTTGCTCTGTAAAATATTGCTAAAATGCTTATTCATGAGCTGTGCTGATCCTGATTTAGGTTGCTGATAAAGTATGCTGGTGAAACAAACTAAAAATAATTTTTAAAGTGCCTTATAGCTGCTTAATCTTTTGCCTCAAATTTTGTTTAAAAGGGTAGAAGGGATACCTTGCCTTAGTTACTAAATTTTTCTTGGTGCCAGCAATTGCTACTTTTGAAGACTTTAGGAAACCCAGGATCTCTGACATGTACAGACGCCAGTCTGAAAAACTCGAGCTTGTACTATATAAATTTAGTCATGTTCTGGAAGGCCTGCACTATGCACCGCTTGCTCGTTAGCCTTGCCAACAAGGTGTAATCCACAGTTCGCAGAGTTGTGGCTTGGGTTGTTTCCCTTTCGGTTGTTTGGGGGGAGGGGAGGTTGGGTTATACATCTTCACCTTGTGCTTGGCTGCCTCACTATAGAAAGTAATTACTCCTTTGTGAAATGGCAATATCAGCTGATCTGTGCTGTGTACTAGCAAAAAATCTGAAGTAACAACTTGCAGTTTTTCTTGGCCTTGTGTTTTGAAGTGGAAGGTAGCTCATAGATCTGTAGTTATATTTGCCCCTAAATCAATTTTAGGCACTGAACTGTAGTGACTCTTCAAGTTATCTGGCTTTTTCTTGAAGCCAACTTGTGCAAATATCAAGCTGTTACCTTATGAATGTTCTCTGCAAGTGTTGCTGTAAAAGTTTGTATTTTGTCTTCAGTGGAAGAAAACTGAAACAATTGTAACTGCAAAACCAAATTGATAAATAAAATCTGTTGAATGGAATTCTACTTGTAAGCTTTCTTTAATGTGAGCAATCATTGAGGGGGCTGCCTGCTGACATTCTGGAGATAAGAGTTGTTTTCCATAGGAACTGAGAAATGCTGTAGGGAAAGAGGGAGAATTTAAAGGTTTGAAGAGTTAAGTTAGCTCTCCTAAAGACAGTTTTGTTTTTAGTGTGTGCAACAATACTGATTCAGATTTAGAATTGTCTCCAAAAGAATTCTCATTTAGGTCATGTTTTCCATGTTTAACCCTGTTCTCCCCTTAAAGCCAAAGAACAGCAAGGCATTTATTAAGTGTTCCACTTGCAACAACCTGTAAGGATTAATGCTCCTCTTTCCAATAGCCAGGCTTGTAGTACCGGATGTCAGCCAATGGGGTGGAAGAAGGACTGCAATCTGTGGTTCCAAGGAGGCTGTTAATAACCCCTACGTTGTAGCATCTTTTCACATTAAGATCTCTGACCTTCATGAGGAAGGTATTGCTCTGAGCCTTATTTCTTTCCTGATTGCATGAGAAAGAGGAGGATATTTGCTAGGGAATAACTGTCAGTATGCTTGAACAGGAGAACAGAGGGTGTGCGATTCTGTAGTTGCAGACTGACTGAAATGATAACCAGCTCTGAGTGAAGTAACCTCAGCAGTTTCACATCGTGACCTTGATGCTTTTGTAGGTAGTGAATGTGTCACTAGATAGTATTGACATAACTCAGTCTCATATTATGGGAAATTGCGAAAACTTTAGTAGTGTTTCTGGAAAGGCTGTATGGAAATGAAGAGCTTCCTAATATGCTTAAAATTGCTATGCCTTCCAGAAAGTCATCCATTTACTGCACACAGGCAAGGACTGAATTAAGTTTTTGTTCCAATGCAGCACTGAAAATTATGCACAATTGTTTCTCTCTATAGTACCAGTCTTGTGTTACTGCTGTTCTTTGAAGGTGGTCTTCTGTATGTATAGCATTCAGTCAAAAATAATCTTTGAATTTTGCTGTATTATATTGAGTAATACTTGAAGTGTTTTACCAAGAAGCTGTAATTAGCCTGAGACAGCCCTTTTTACTGCTGCAATGGCACGTAAGTGCTCCATGCTTATGATACTGTTCTACTTCCAAATTGGCATGTAGTTCCTGGAATGTGCTAGAATCACATTTGATGACTTCTCCAGTGACAGCTGACCTTGGATAGTTATCAGTCACCTTTTCATTAATTTAAGGCATACTTTAAAAATAACTCATGTTATTTGATAACTGATTCCATAGCAACCTGAGTATATTGTGACTTGTTTTGATCTAGCAGCAAGCTTGAATGAAATAAAGCTTGTTTTGGGAATGGTGAGGGATGTCAGACTTATTCTAGGAATCTTCTAGCTCTAAATACTGCAGCATTTCTATAAGAAGTTCGAGTTGCTTTACTTGTGTTTAACCAATGCAATGCTGTTAAGGGTTGCCCAAATTTAATTCTGGGTTTTAATTATAAAAGGAGTACTGAGGTATTGGATTTTTCATGTTCACAAGCCTCTATGAATGATGTTAAAAGGCACACAGGTTAGTATTCTAACTCACCAAAAGCTGCAATACCATTTGACATGTCTCTGAGAGACAAGTTTGAGTCCTTTATTGGCTAGACTATAAAAGCAAGCTTTTTTCCATGCAAGATAAGTACAGATAAATCTATGCTTTCCCCCTCCCTTGTTTTCTTCTAATTAGTGTAGCATTGTGCAAGGAGCTGCCCTTCTTCCCCTTCCTAAGGGTGCTAGTGAAGGTGGAGATGGTGATGCATTTGATGAGTCATCTTTAAACGGGCATGAAAGGTTCAGTGTTCAGGCAGCAGTCTCTGGGGGTGAGAGCACTGCATTGGGCAGGATGTGGTGTTCAGGGGTTGCAATAGGGAAGCAGTTAAAATAAAACACAACAACAAGCCCAAAAAACCCCAACACCAGACCCAGTGCTTTTGCTCTAAGCACTTAGCTGTGCTTTGCACTATTATTTGCCAAGGTTACCACAATAAAAGGAAGCCGTTTAGTTTTGACTGATATGCTTGCTTTTCTGTACTGTGCTGCATTGTCTGTGAAGGGAGGACAGGCAGTGCGGCTCTTGCTCAGAAGGATCTGCATCACCCAGTACCTAAAATGGATTAGCAGATTAACTGACGGGAGCTGGTACTGAACATTGCATCCAAATACGTTAAAGTACATATGCACAGCACTGGAGTATTGCTGCTTCCCTTTGATTTGTATATAAATTGTCCTCTTATTTCAAGGTTGCCGGTTCAGTGGCATTTTCTGAAGTGCCCTGGACTGATTTGGTTTTACTTCTGGACCAGCCTTTGTTTCTGCAGCTGCTTGAAGACAGTAGGAAGAGACTTTTCATTTATCTGTGGTAATAGCCTATCTGCCATTCTCTCCTTCCATCTGCTGGGCACCTGAAAGCGTAAGTAACATATGAAAAGTTTCACCAACCATGGCACGGTACAAAAAAAACCCCAACCCACCACACAATGAAAAATCTTTCCTGGATCACTGCTAACTAAATATTTCCCTCATGCTCCCTCCATCAGTTTTTGGAACATTTGGAACATTTTCTTTTCCTGTTTGCTAGCCATACATACTGGTCACCTTGCTCTTAAAGATTAAACCTTCGAAGATATGTGACGTCCTGTCTGGATGAAATCTGCCTGGGTAGGTATATAAATCACAGCTTGCAAACTAGCAAAGAAGTTGCTGCTTTTGCAACTGTATCAGCTTATTACCAATGCCACTGTTACTTACTGTGTTTGGTCTTTGAGTGTTTCTTCCTGTTCCTGTGCTGCTTCTTGGGTCAAAATTCAGAAGAGGATGCTGGTAATCCCCATGCTGAGTGGGTGCTGAAAGCTTGTTACACTGGAACTGAGCTGCAGAACCTGAAGTGTTATCAACAATGCAGAGTTAAAGCAGAACTCAAGTAAATGCAAAAGCTGTTGTTTCTGGCCTCTAAGCAGAATCATAGAATCGTTTAGTTGGAAAAGACCTTTAAGATCATCCAGTCCAACCATTGACCCTACTCTACCAGGTCTGCCACTAAACCATGTCTCCAAGCACCACATCTACACAACTTTTAAACACCTCTAGGGATGGTGACTCAACCAACTCAATGTTAGGGTGAAAAGCAAAAAAACCCAACCCACACCCAAAAACCCCAAAACAAGTTGTAAACGCTCAGCATAATACTAATAGAATAATAGATCACTTAGTCTGGAAAAAGTGGTTCATGGGTGATCTTGACACGAAGTAGAGCAAAAAATATTTGCAGATAGTTGCAACTATTTGCAAAAAGTATTTGCAGCTATCTGCAATTTTTTCAGCTCACCCCACACCCTTTTCATTCGTAGTAATGAGTGTATCAGCACTCATTTCTGCAGCAGGAGACATCTCAGTGAATGAAATGCTAAGCTTGCCATCAGCCATAATGTGTTTTAACCCTGATTTGTGTCTATGTACAATGTGGTGTTGCTATACCACTTCTTAACCCTATGTTAATCTTTCCCACTAAATTTAGGTAAAAAGGTGAGGGTACTTTTGCTGTGTAGCGGTAATCCTGCACTTATTCATTGAGACAGTATTCTTCCTCCTTCTCAGATATGATTCAAGATGTTTCAGACCACATTGGTTAGCTGTTTCTGGCATTTCAAGGGTGTGTGTCCAAGGGACTCCAGCCAGGAGAGCAGCTGGCAGCTGCCCAGAGTGCACAACTACCCAGTCTGGTCAGACTGCGTTCAGCATCCATGCATCCAGAAGCAGAGGCTTGAGAGGGCTGGCTACAAAAGCATCACATGAGCCCAGAAAGAAGTGCAGCAACTGTTTTACGTTACTGAGACAGGCCATGGCTCTGTGCATTTCAGAGGGAAGAAGAGGAAGATGTGAAGATGGAGAAGGAATGGAGAAAAAGCTAGAGGACATGGCTCAGACTGCTAATCTACAGATTATTCTTACAAACTGCCTGAAGTCCTGGTCTATGTGGGAAATTCCTGGAGTTGATGTGACCTATTTCAAAAATGCCTTCACCTTCACAGTCAAAACAGGGCTATATTGCAAGTAACAGTTGCCACCCCTATACAAATAGGTCTGTCCAATTGCTATAGGTCTGAAGTCAGGTTAGGGACAGAGTGCAACTTGGATTAAGAGAAAAGACAAATCTTTACATGATGCAAGTCTGGATTGCCTTATGAGAAACATTAGTATTAATGCATCAAAAATGATAACTATTATTGACGGGAAAATTACTTCTTACACTGCTTGTACTATGGGACAACAGCTCTGCAGTCTTCTTTCTACCTTTTTGAAAGGAAAAAAAAAAAAATCTCTGCTACCAAACCTCACAACATCCATCTACTATTACAGACATAGGAATAAAAAAAAAATAAAATCACAAGTAAAAAGGTAGCTACAATACATTGCAGAGTTTTCACATGTTTCAGACTAGGTGTCTATAGTTTGATGGAGCTCCTGGGTTGAGCGTAGAGAAATCCAAGCTCCACAGCCATTTTTTCCAGCTCTGCATCATGTTTACCAATGGTAACCCACTGCAGGAAAACAGAATAATAATTCACCTCCTTTCTGTCACAGCTGCTTTCCTTGTGCTCAGTAGCATCACTGTGACTTAGAAGTTTGCACCAGCTTTTCCCCCAAATTTGATTGGTTTAAAGCCAGAGAAACCAAGTATATTTGTGCATTAATTAAAGATACCTCCCTGTTCTTTATTTCCCTATGTTTGGGTTCATGTCTTGTCTTCAGCAGTGTGCTAATGAGCCTTTCTCAGTTTCCTTTGGCAGGAATAACTAACGTTTTCCTGCAGAAGGAAACTATAATTAAATTTGTCATACTTTATATTCTTCATGGCATAGAAATGCACCTTGAAAGATCATGGGAGGTTTTTTTCCCCGTTTACCTAATTTACTAGGAATTTAGATATCACCCATCAATTTTTCTGCATGAGTTTGTCAGACTGACAGTAGGATTTTGCTACCACAGAGAAAAGCAGCAACTTCAGGCAGGTAGGAGTAGAAATCCATAATCAAGCTTTTTAAGCTTCGTGAATTACATCAGCATTACGTTAAAAAGTTACCTAACAAACAGCTGAGGACAAAGATTTTTGTTAAAGGTTTAAGTGCCAAGTTAATTCAATTAAGGGCTAGAAAGCTCTCACTGTGGTTTTGAGATCCTCTGAAGATACCTGCAATCATAGGCAGGTATCTAGTCAGATTACAAGGGTGCAGTCTCATTCAGCTGCCCCACGTGATTTGTAAGGAAGCTGTTCCAAGGCCAGAACCTCTAATGAAACCTAATTTCCTGCCACTTGGGATCCTTTGTTTCCTAATTGCCTCCTCCCCTAAATGCCACTCCCCTGATATTTCCGGTGATATCCCTCCAAAGCAAAAGACAACACAAGTTACGGTAAGAAGGCACATGGCTTTTGAGTTGTCTGACTTTTCTCCAAGGCTGCTTTTGGTCTTTCTCCTCTACCTCAATGCTTTCATTACAGAGGAGGTCTTCTCCTCTTTTGTATTTGGCTTAAGTTGGCTATTGCTTCAAAGGTTAAGGAGGGATTCAGAGACATGGAGACACAGCTCAGAAGATTTATTTCCCCAAGAAAGCAGGTTACAACACACAACCTGTCTTTACCTGCAGTTGCATTCCTCTGGGAAACTGCAGCTTCCAGGTTGTAAACTTGACACTGCAGTTCATCAACCTGCTGGAAAGCCTCCCATTTTAAACTGCGCTCTTGTGTTAACTGGCTTCTTATCTAAAAGTTGGTAAAAGGATTAATGGCAGCAACAAAAATTCATCACCTGACAGCTCTGCCTCAAAGCAGGGGCCTAGATTTAAAGGAAAATACGTTGTTGCCCTGTGATCTCTTGTGAATGAGAGGCCATCACTTCTTGCTGGTTGAAATAATCCATAATTACAGCTTTGGTAAACATACCCATAATCCCTCTGAATGCAAAATAAAGCACAAGTAGTGCAAGTTGACATTCTCATTACTGTTAAATAATCTGCATTTCAGGCATTGCTGGAGGAAGATAAAAACAACACAGAGGCCTTTTCTCGCTGTTCTCTGCATGTAACCCTAATTAGGCAAGACCCTACCTCCATTTTCAGGTCAGAAGTATGTGGAAAAAAACAGCAGCTCTTCCCTCATCTCTCCCACAGACTCTGTTTGCTAACTAAATTTAAACAGACTTCGTTAATGTTAATGACCACATAGGTGCTAACTGCAGCTGAGACTGTTGTGTCGCAAGAAAAACCTGCACACTGCAGTTGCCATTTTCCTTCCTGCTCTTCTTAAAGGCCGATCCAGATGTTGACATCTCTGATCTCTTGAAGAGTTATTTTGTAAACACAGCAAAACAGTTCAGAGGCCCAAAGACAGATACCAATGAAATCGGTGGTCTTATGCGCCTGCACCAACTGCTTTGGCTGTGTAAGAGTCTCTCATGTGATTTTGGTTAGAAAACATGTCAGCAACTGAGAAATTACTCCTAGCACAATGGCATTTGTCATCTTGACTCTGGAAAACAAACAGCCCATGATTTCACCATGATGCTTTAGAAGATTGAAGACAGAATATACTCTGCTTGGTTTACAGGAAAGGCATTCAGATACAGTTACAAAGCTTTTTTCTCTCTAGACCAAGAAAGCAAGGGCAAGGAGACTTCAGTGGCAGCAAAGTTGTCAGTTAGTAGATGGATTCATCTAGTTAAAGTCTAATCAAGTGTTTTCTAAACACTATTTTGTTCTGCAGGGTACACTACAAAAGAAGCACTGCACATTTCACAGCCAAGAGCCCACTCTAAAAGCTATACTAAACAAAGAGACTGTATTTACTTGGCCAAATCAGTTTTTAAATTGAAGTAGTTAAATCTCTTTTACAGCAAGATGATCTCAAGAGTGGATCTGGCTACTCAGTTACACTAAATCAATGATTAGCAATGCAGTAACAGATTTGAACTCAATACATCAGTTCAGTACAATGGCATCAGTTAAGTGAAAAATAATGCCATTTCTGCGGCCAGACTGGATCAAAGCATTTCCCTTCCCAATATATTTATTTGGTAGTCCAGAGTTTAGGAAACAGTGATGTAATGTGTGTGAAACAGAGGTAAGGGCACAGGATGTATGTAGAGTAGATAAAGCAAAAGAACAGCAGTTTGTCAGCTCTGCAGCACTGGTGTCAAAGCCCTGCCTGGGAAATGTCACAGGGAGAGCCAGAAAAGTGACAAGCACTGCAGACCTGGGAACATGGCCTGAGCAGGGAAGCAGAGCGCAAGTGAGGGTCCAGACTTCCCCATTTAGTCTGGTGACAAGGATGGGGTTACAGCAGAGGCCTGGGACACACTGCTGGGAGACACCCCAACAGGGGATGTGTGGCTGGCCAAAACTTCCAGAGCCACTGAGCCCAGCTGCTTGCTTCTCCAGCTGCTGCACCTCCTGACCCCCACAGGGGTACAAGCATATTCTGTCAAGCACCAATTCCCACTGCACCAGCACCTTACATGAACCCTCAGGCAGTTTACCACTAAAATAAGAATAATACTCACTTTCTAGAGCAAAGATACTGAACCAGGCTCAACAGGAAGGTCCTGAGGAGCGCCAGAAACACAAGATACCACCAAAAGGTGGAACATGACTCTAAGACCCCAGCAGGCAGGGCCCAGCACAGTGTCAGGGCTCATGCTGCAAGACCCTCATCCAGGGCACGTGGGGGGCTACGGTGAAGCACCTCTAACTTCAGCCACTTGAAGGGATACACCTAGATGTGGTTAGACAATGTTAAAACTTGAGACATGCCTCCAGAAATGCTACTATTTCTATTTGTCAAGTCTGCATTATGAGTATACCTGCTGCATTTCTTTTTTGGCCCCTTTTTGGTGAAGATGGCATATTTTAGAAGGTTTTTCAGCTTCCTTGGTTAAGCATTTCACTCTTTGCTCTTTTTCTTCTATCTCTTCAAGCACCTTCTCTGTGTTTTCAGCTTTCATCACATTGAGTATTTGTTTCTCGTTGACTTCTTGTGTCTTCCTCCGTACTACTTCCAACAGCAGTTGTTTCTACAACATACAATCATGACAGTTTCAGACTTAGATCACGTTCCTCCAGTTCCCATACACACCTTTTTAGATTTCCTTTTAAACCCTGATGACCAGTCCTCAGAGGTCATGCCCAGCTGAGCAGAATGAGAAGAGACCCCATCCCACATGGCTTGGGACTGAAGATAATGAAATGTTGGTAAACAAATCTGAATTATCCTATGATCTTACGAAAGGACCACAGTCAGACCTAAGCCCAAAAGAAAATCTGGGTTGTAGGAATGGGGAGCGCAAGGGAAGTGTAAGAGGGAGTGGAAACAGAATGCTGTATTTACATCATTGCTTGTTAGAGAGAGAAGCCTCAAAACAACATTCATGTGTGGAACTTGTTCAATTGCAAATAAACAACACGGCAGTTGCTTCCAATTTCCTCAGTCTGCTGTAATTTGCTTTCTGCAACCAGCCTCTGGTCTGCACGTGGAACTTGTTTTTAAAGCAATGTATAAACAAGGAAAGAGAGGGGGGAAATGAGCACAGCTTTTTCAAACGTTGCTGTTTATACTCGGTTTGCAGAGACAGCCAGAAGTCTGGCTACATTTTAGATTCTGTACCACGATTGAATGCAATGGTATTACAAGCCATGCATATCAGGTCAAAACCTCCTGTATGGCCAAGGCTTGTGGAATAGAGTCTACTGTTTGTAAACACCATCATCACAATCTGTATCAAGGAAAGAAATTAGGAAGAAGAGAAAGAACCAGAAGCTGATGTCAGAAATCAAAAAGAAACCCCAAAACAGCTGCTAGAAAGATGGTAGATGCAGTAGGTCTTTTGGAAGTAAATTGACAGCTGATCAGTGAAGAAAACCAATTTATCAGCCAGAGACAGCTCCACACTGGTGAAAAATCTGAACACAAATAGCTAAAAGCAGTCACAGCCCAAACATTTTCCATTAGGGCACTCTCTAAACCTTACTAAAGTTGGAGTTTCATAGACCAATAAGCTCAGAATGGAGCAATCAAGCCTTCAGATGTGACTTTTTAATATCACATTTACCTCAATTACCCTTGTACTGGAATGAGCAAGTTGATTTGGCTAAACTGTATTTCCTAGAAAGGCATCTGGTCTTGACTTGAAGATACTTGGTCAGACATATTGTCATTTCCAAGGTTAATCACAGTTTGAAAACATTGTTTCTCATTTTCAGTGTGTCTGGCCTCAACTTCTAGACACCACGTCTTGTTATACCTTTCCCTAAGAACCCTTTAATATCTGCTATTCTCTCCCAACAAAAATATCTGTAGACTGTAATCAAGTCACTCTTTTTCTTTCAGCTAGGCTAAACAGATTGAACCTTTTCAGAGCCCTCTGCTAGAAAGCATTTCCTGCAGCTCCCAAATCATCTTTGTAACTCTTCTCTGCACTCTCGCTTTTTTTTCTTCATCATTTTAAAGTAGTGCACCCTGGAATCAGCAGCAGTGTTTCAGTGTGTTGAGCTACAAACCCATTTTTAATGTATCTATCTGTACTGTTCCCCTTTTTATAAACTGTAAGATTGCAGCATCCATCCTTTCCAGTCCCACACTACATGGCTAGTCATCCACCTGTTACAGTGTCCCTGTCCTGTCCAGGAATCCATTCACCCTGTGCTGTAGGAGTCCTGCTTTCTTCTTCTTGTTCATCTACTCGGGCACTGCAATATGTCTCGGAGGGATAACCAAGTTACCGAGCTATCTGTATGATTCTGTACTCTTGCTCTGCCCACATCGTTATTCACTAAATGTGCCTTATCAAATCCACTAACATTCCTCCCCAAATATGTCATCGGTAAATTTTATAATCTATAATTTTATATTTATTTCCAAGCCACTGACAAAAATGTGGGATACTGATAGTTCTGCTATCAGCCCCTGTAGAAATCCATCAGAAACCACCTTCACTTAATGAAAATGAAATAAAAATATGTCAAAAAAATCTAGCTCACAGTCCATTTAGCATTTTTATTGATATTGTGTAATACTAACATTTAAAATACAGAAGTTGTGTGCTGCTAACTCAAGTGTTACAAGGCCCTTCTAAATATGCATTACATCTCCAGCATGTTTATCTATCTAACTTGTAATCTTATCAGCAGAATGAAATGAGGTTGGTTTGACAAGACTTACTTTCCATACAACCATGTTGCTTGGCATTAAGTATATTGCAAGTGAAGGGTGTGCTTTTCAATTTGACTTTGAGGAATGGGCTATTTCTGCATGTGTGTAGCCGTGTGTAGAAATGAAAGAGAGCTTGCTGGGGCAGTGATATATCCACGAAAGTGTTCAGATGGGAGAAAAAAAAAAACAACCAACATGTAATGAATTTGTACTGGATTTAATGACAACGTCCCTGAATGTTTCCTTGAAATTTAATGATTTGGTGGAAGACTAATAACCTCAAGATCTGTACTTTATTTTTTTATCTGGGGAATAAAATATTAATAGTGTCTTTTCCTCTACTAAAACATACATCCAGTCTTGTTGATCATGTATATAAATGTAGTGTCTGTAGCTGTCATTTTGGTACGTGACTCAAACTTTATCCAAGATTTTAGTTTTTTCCCTAGTTCTCTCTGCCTGCAATGGCAAAAACACTCAGATGAACACGTTGTTTCAATGACACAAAAAACACACCCAGCTTCAGTAACTGTATTATGTAGTTAGTTTTGAATCCACTTCTCTCCTAGAATAACAATAAGCAAAATCCTCATTAAAGAAAGTGAGATGGAGAGGAGAATTCAACATGTTGTACTGATGAATCAGGACCTGTTGAATTCAGATACCTGTTTATGTAGCTGTTTCTTTAGCTTGTCATTGTCTGCTTGAGATTTTGCAAGAGCTTTCCTTACAGACATGAGCTGACCCTGAAATGAAGTCACCTCTTGTTCTGCCATCATCTTAGCATTCAGATACTCTTTTTTGTTTTGAAGAGCTTCCTGTAAACATAACAGAAACAAGGATGAAAGCAGTGGTTTTCTCTCTTTTATACAGCAGTGCGTTCCTTGAAAGGTAAATGTCTCAGAGATTTTTAATAAAGTGCGAATGAATTGTTCCTGTTTTCTAATAAAGGCTGGACCTTTTTTAAGGCAAAGTGGGGAACAAGATGGACAAGAAGGGTCCTCTACAGGGGAAAATGTAAGATAATCTTTCATATGGGTACAACTGCACCTCTTGAATTATATTCACATGTCAACAATTCAAGTTCTTGTGTGCAAAAAAGTTCGGAGCATGCAAAACTTGATCTTTCTTAATTATTAGAAAGACCTGAACCTGACCCCACCTGAAGTACTGTGTCCAGCTCTGGAGCCCCCAAATAAGAAGGACATGGACCTGTTGGAGTGGGTCCAGAGGAGGGCCACAAAAATGATCAGAGGGCTGGAGCACCTCTGCTATGAGGACAGGCTGAGATAGTTGGGGTTGTTCAGCCTGGAGACGAGAAGGCTCTGGGGACACCTTATAGCAGCCTTCCAGCATCTGAAGGGGGCCTACAAGAAATCTGGAGAGGGACTTTTTACAAGGGCATGTAGTGATAGGATGAGAGGTAATGGCTTCAAACTGGAAGAGGGCAGATTTAGATTAGATCTCAGGAAGAAATTTTTCACTATGAGGGTGGTGAGGCACTGGAACAGGTTGCCCAGGGCATTTGCGGAGGCCTCATTCCTGGAGATGTTCAAGGCCAGGTTGGCTGGGGCTTTGAGTAACCTGGTCTAGTGGGAGGTGTCCCAGGCCATGGCAGGGGGGTTGCAACTAAACGATCTTTAAGGTCCCTTCCAACCTAAACCATTCTATGATTCTATGACCTGTCCATCTACTAACCTGTTTATTCCTTCATTATCTCTAAAGTAAAAATGTGTGTAATGAAGCTTGTTTTCCTTCTGGGCAGCGTCTTTTTGTTTGTTTTAAACATAAACATAAATATGTATCTACATATTAATGTATCAGGCACGGATTTAGCAGCCCTCTCTCCTTTCCCAGCTGTTTAAACTGGAAAAAGCAGGGTCCGTGGTCCTCTGCACTTGGAGTGGAGGACAGTGAAATACAAGTTCTTAGGTCTTCAGGATCATTCCAAAGTTAGACACAAGAAAGCTCTGTCTGAGCAAGATGAGCTAGTTTCTAATTTTAAAAAGTCAAATTTTCCCATTTATTTTTCTCAGTTTCAGACTTTTAAAGCCTGTGAAGATAGCTCTTATTTCTTATTTAAATCCACAAATTTGCAATAATTCAATCCATCTTTGACTGATCTGTTTAATAAAATATTCTAATGAATTAGCATCTCGCCAATATAACTGAACTAAGTGTATGCACATGCACCTTAGGGTTTAAAATTAACAAGCACACAAAACCCATTTTGTTTTTTCACTCTTTTTAAGTTAACAAATATGATTCATTCTGCCTTTCCTTTCTTGACATGTGCAACTAATTAACCTATATAACAATCAATAACCTGTTTGTTGCATTCTAATCAGCCTTATTTAAAGCAGTGAGGCACTTTTCTTTCCATCCATCTTCACTTTAGTTTAATTTAGTCATTTTTGTGCTTCATCTTGTATTTCTATAATTAAATTTATAAACCTCATGCTGTGTTCTGCTTTGTTTAAGCAGATACCAATTAAAAAAAAACAACTCGGCCACCTTCCAGGCCAACAGTCTAGTTCATTTTCACTCCATGTCTGCCTGTCTCCTTTTTCATATGTTTTGGTCAGTTGTGAAATAGTTGATTTTGATATAATGTTGTAACTAGTCTTCTGAGTCAACAACAAAATTAGGAATACTAGAGGCTACTCGTACATCCTAGACTCTTGCTTCAAGCAGGCATCAGGGATTTGGTCTACCCTCCTCACATCTGAAGACAACCCTTATGCCCATAATATAGAGGAGAAAAAAGTTTAGAATTTTTACCCAAAACCTGCAGTTACCATGAGATCCTATAGACTCACCGAGTAATAGTGAGCCTGCCCAATCTGACCATTAGTTTTGCAGAAAATTAGACACTAATAACAGATGAAATGGTAGGGAAATATCACCTTCTCAGCATCTCTAAGCTTTGCAGAGAGCTTTGCCTTCTGAGTGATTTGCTTCCAACAGTTCAGAGTCTTTAGCTTACAAACCAGCTTGCTTAGCCTGACATTTTCATCCCGCAAGACCTGCAGCTGCTCCTGCTGAAGAAGAAGTCGGTAAGAGTAGACCTGCAAAGATTTCTTTCCCCAGGAAGAAATGTGTAGTTTGGAAGTAACTACAATTGTAAAGCATGCAACTATTTGTATTTCATTTTAATTTTCAAATGCTCAAACTTTGTGATTTGAAACAGTGCAGCCTTTGCCAATAATCTTCTCTTACAGTGTCTCCAGGGAAACAGGAAATGTGAATGTTGCCCAGAAACTGGGAAAAAAATGGAAGAAATTTAGTTGAGAACAGTAAGCAGGTAAACCCCTCCGAAATGAAGCACTGTTAATGGTGATAAACACTATTATGTCAAATAGGGATTCTGGTTCATACCATATTCAGTAACCTGGTTCACCCTAGTTACAATGTCCTTAATAAGAACAAAATCAATGGATTCATGAGAAGCATAGTCATCAGGTTTTCTTCTTCTTTGTTCAAAATAGCAGACTTCCTCCTGAAAACTGTTCTTAAGGCAGAGGAAAGCAGTTTCATTACCCAAAAAATATAGAAACAAGGGTTACAGAAGAGGCTGGAGGTGCCGACCCTCCTGGCAGAGGTGTGTCTGCACAGAAGCTCTGCCATTCAGTGTCAACTCACCTTCTTACCCTTTCTGTCATGTATTAGTTTTATCTGCAGCCAGGCTTTGGCCTTCCTAATTCCATCACTATGGGTCTGAACTCTGATACTCTACCTTTGTTGCCTGTTCATATTTCCACTACTTGCAATCTCTCTTTTTGTATTTTAGTCCTTTAAGAAGCTCCCTGCTAACTCAAGCAAGGCCAAGTTTCTGCTAAACTCCCTGGTCGTCTTGCATAACAGGATAGATGGTTTTGAAATCTCTTTAAAAATCAACCAGCTTTCCTCGGCACTTTTCCCCTCTTGGCAGTTTCCCAGGGATTCTGCCTAGCAGTTCCCTAAATAAGTCACATTCTGCTCTCCTGAAGTCCCAAGTCCTACCTCTGCAGCATAATTTTGCAACTTTTCTCCTGATCCTGAAATGATTTCATAGTCACTGCAGTCTCAGATGACATACATCTGTGATGATATTCACCACCAGTTTTTCCCTATTTGTGAGCAGCAGAAGTAGGGATTTACCATGGCTGGCTTCTCTAGCATTTGCATTTAGGATATTATAACTAATGCTGCCTAGGAACTGCCTAGGCTTTCACAATGCTGTGCTTCCCTTCCATTAGATTTCCAGATGGATAAAACCTCCATGAACACCAAGGCCTCAAATCAAAACCACTTTTCTTAGTTCTCTATAGACAGTCCCATCCAATTTATCCTCTTGACCAGGTAGTCTGTAACAGATCCCCACCACAGTCATTAATCATGACTGACATTTCTCCCTCTTCTGACCTTGTCTTGCAGGCTTTCAATAGTATATCTTCACATTCATACAAGAGGTCTGTGCAGGGAATGATCTCCTTACACAGAGTGCAATTCTTGCTCCTCTTCCCTGATGATCCTTCTCAAACATCCTGTAACCACTCATGACGATGGTGTGCACCAGCCCACCAGGTTTCCATGACTGTGCTCAAACCAGAGTCCTTTGACTACACATGAGCTCCCCACTCTCCTTGTTCATTGCCTCGGCACACTGTCCTTTCCAGGTGGGGATGTGGAAATCTCCCTGCAGCCTTCTCACACATGGACCTCTTCCATTTCCACTGGTTCCCCATTTACTTCTGGGTGTCCCTATCCCCCAGGTTCATTGGGGGTGTGGAAAGCCCTTCTCACTCTCTTGGCGTTACAGTTATATCCTGCTTTGCAGGCTTCTCTGCTTGAGAGATTTGTAGGCATATTTGCTTCAGACAGAAGTATTTAGCCATTATCCATTTGATCTCATTTGTATTCACTGACTGACTACCATAATTTTAGTACAAACTAAACTTTGCTGAGGAGGGATATGTTTGACTATGAAAGGGACTGATTTGGAAGTCGTAGCCTGGAAATTACTTTCCAGGTTTTAGTTTATAACTCCCCCAATATCCGTTTGGCGGGCACTTTTCCAAAACATAAAGCTGAATATATTTTTTATTCTAAGTAACCCCAAGTGGAAAAAAGAACTTTCTCCCCATTCTTTTATGTGACCAGTTTGCATGATAAGAAGATAAAACTCCCATCAACACATTTGTCAGGGTCACTGAAACATCACATTCTTTTTCCCCCACCCAAAAAAGGGACAATGACAACACATGACAGTGTTGACACATAACTGAATGTGAGTTCACATTTATACTTCTTCAGATCCAAGTTCAACCCTTATGTTGTTCACTTGTGTAGAAAGCGTGGTGTTAGTTTCACTCTGAACGGACTGAAAGCAGAGCTCCTTAGTTTAAAACCAAATTCAATTCAAATACATGCAGACATTCAGGGTCTAAGGGCTGGGTTTGGCCCCAAAGTTCTGCACTTGGAGCATAAACACACAGTCAAAAATGATTGATTCATGATAGCCTGACAAATAAGTAGCCATTAACAGAGTCTAGTAATGGACCACCTCCATGCTCTTCACCCAACCAATGTCCCAGATAGATAGAATGCAGTAACTTAAGCCATCTTCAGCAAGCTTAACCAGGATATTATCCTTGTGTTTGTTTACTGAGACACATATGTATTTCCTTACTTTAGATAAATGTTCTTTCAAGTCACCATTATTTTTAGTGGAGCCAAACTTTTCTTTCAGATCAATCATATTGTCAATTCCTCCTCTTCTCACTTCACTGACGATTTCAAACACTCATTGCTCAATGCTAAGGCGATAGACATCCATCTTTCCCTGCAATTACAAACAGAACCCATAAGCCATGAAGTGTACACATATGGGAAGGCCACATTCAGAAGATTTCAGAAGTCTCTCAACTACAACGAGATGGTCTTTCTCCATAATTATTTTCCTAGAATCAACATATCAGGAAGTCAGAGCAATATTCTTCTTGCATCCAGGCAGTACAAGAAATGGAATTTCAATTGCATCATTTGCAGACAACCTATTGGCAACCCTGGGGTGTATGTATTTAATGGAAGCAGCAGGACCATGGTGAAAAAAAAAGGCTTTCTGGTGAAAACAGGACTCATCCTCAGGATTGCAAAAGAAATCACAATATTCCTTAAGCAGCTATTGCCCTGGCCACAGACATTAATGGGCTTGTGGACCATCAATCAAAACCCTGGGGATCTGATGCAGGTAGTTGCTCTATAATACACATGGGCACAGTCAGGTTAGTTTTTACAGGCTAGATTGGGGTTTCTTATTTTTGTAAGTAATGATGTATGTCACCCCAAAGAAATCAGTGGACTACTTGAAAATAAAGGCATTGTTAGAGTGGGCAATACAATTACACAGTGGACATAAAGTTTCCAAGAAAAATAAAGCAGAATATTACAAACCTAAGTATTATATCCAAAAAGTTCCCTCTACTGTAACTAAAAAGAGCTTCCATCACTCTCTCTAATGTGGTAGCTGTTCCATAGAGAATACGCCTCCTCTCTTGGAAAAGGTACACTATTTTTCTACCAGACATTTTTACAAGATGCTTCTAGCAGCAGGAGATAAATGATTCACCCATTCATCCACCTGGCACACTGCAGCAATTTATTCCTTTGAGTGCTACACTTGTTGGCAAATTATACAGCAGCACAAAAGAGACCAATTGAGTACCCCCTCTTACTCTGTACCTACTTTTAGATGCACACAAGTCACAAATAGGTTCCGCACTAATGATTCATGTTCATCCCGTACTTCTTTTCTAATCTTCTCTTTGAGACCAAGATTTTCTTCCTCTAAGTCAGTGAGCCGGGATCTGAGAGCAGTTATTTCCATAATCATCCCATGGCACAGCCCCACAATCTGTGACAGCAGAGAAAGTGAATGAGCAAATCTAGGGATGAGCAAACACCGTAGCTTAGGAGTAAATGATCCAGAGCTCTGAATATGTTGCATGATACCTAATTAAGTAGAGCAAGAATGTCTTCCTAACTGAGAAGCCTGATGAAAATAACCCATTGATGATATGGAATAATCCATTTTGTACATCTCTGTTGGTTTTAGAAACATTTCTTCCGTGAAAACAGTAGGAAGAATTGTGGCAGTTCATGACCAATATTTGAAAGTGGCAAATACACGTTTCATATATAACCTTTAAAAGTCTGTTTCTGGTCATCAGGAAAGAAACATCTCCTTGCTAATAGGTATGAGAACTGACAGAAGGAAACGTGTGCAGGGGACAGAGGAGCAGAAGGATTAGGGAGCAGGCTTAGTGAATCTAATTTTAGGAGAAGATCCTGTGCATGTCTCTGCTATGTTGGTGAGCCTGGCCTCCCATACCATAACCTCCCCTGCCTCCAGAGAGAAAGTCAGAAGAATTGTGACCAGGCTTCATTCAGTAAGCTGTGAGGTAATGCATTTATCGAAGAAAATACACTGTGTGCTGATAAGGTTGTACATACAGA
The DNA here is from genome assembly GCA_013397275.1 of Burhinus bistriatus. NCBI lineage: Eukaryota > Metazoa > Chordata > Aves > Charadriiformes > Burhinidae > Burhinus > Burhinus bistriatus. Next base: position 444,179 of record VYXH01002022.1, on the reverse strand, counting down.
CCATTAATATATGATAAAAACAATTACGTGTTCCATTTGTTGATATTTGACAGCTAACATACCCTCAGAAAGGGCACGCAGATTAGCACAAACAGGAAGGTACATGGTACAACTTAAAAAGATTTAAATGACAGAATTTAAATTTCACACAGATAGGTCTTTGCTAGGTATAAATGTTTGGTCATTTTCATACCACTGAACAGCATTTGCCACCAGATGAACACAATGGAGGAAAGCTAAAAATCATTCTTAGCATATTACGTTATTCAGATAAGAAACAGGCACAACTGCAGACTGTAGGCACAGCCAACAACACAGTCTGCTTTCAAGGTTGCCTGGCACCTCCGCATGCCAGATCTAAGTAATAAATGCTAATAACTTTGCTGGATTCTTGCTGACATTTTCTGTGTCAATTTTTTTGTCTTACAGCAAACATTACTGAGAGACTTCTGAAAATGAATATTGGGTAAAAATACATGTATTTTAGCCCTGCTGAAAACTTCTGGGGATCTTTATTCAGAGCAGCACTCGTTTTCCTCTGTTTTGGGTGTCTTTTTTGTAAAATCAGCAAAAAGTTAATCAAATCCCAAGACTTTGTTGGAGGAAAAAAACCCAACCCACGTTGTGCATGTATGTTCCTTACAGACCTTTTAGTTTTTAACCTATCTGCCCTCCCATTTTGGTTGATCATGACTGAACCTTTCTCATGGTTTCTAACACCTCCACTGAGCAACTGAGCTTGCTCTTCAGCCTTGCAATAGCCTCCGTTAACTGCTTCAGGCTAGTGAGAGGTAGAACTGGGAGCAGAAAGTCTCTTCTGAGGTTGAAGCAGAGCCCAGAGACAGTAGGCAGCTGCCCAGGGTGGCCAGTCACAAGGGATGAGCTGTGTTGTACTCAAGGGAAGTGGCAGATGAGACAGGGATTTGGTGGCAATGGGCTAGCAAAGTGGAGCTGCAGGAGAGAATTCATTGCCCACAGGCTCCAGGAAAGTCCCACTAACTCCTCCTGTATCTTTCCATCCAGCTGAAATGTCACACATGTTTCTTATTTTCTCTCTCACTCCAGCCTTCTAAACATACGGACAGGACAGTGAAATCAGGGAAGAAGGGAGGTAGCTGAAAAGACACTGTACAGAAAGTACAGTGGGGCAAAAAACTGGAAAGAGCATGAGAAACTGGGGCAAGAAACTGCTAAGAAGCCCAGAGAAGAACTGAAATCTTGTAGTCAGTGATGAGGACAGATGAGAAAGGGACATCAGGAATGAGATCCAAAATGCAGGTGTTCCAACACTGCTGTGCAAATATCCCTGAAATCCAAGCAGTCTTCTTCATCGTGTAGGTTTCTGTAGAAGCTGACATGCCTCTAGCAGTGAAGTTTGTGTTGATGGTGCCAAGCCTCCAGGTCAGCTGATCGATTACATGGATATCATATGATTCCATAAGATGGTATTTCTGATTTATTGGCTGGGTTTACTTCTTTAAAAAATTCCACCCACACATACCAGCTATCCTAAAAAACACAGCTGAAGCTGCAAAGTCAAATACTCAGAACTTAAGAGGACTTGGTTATGCAGCTGTGATGTAGCATACCTGGTACCTACATGGCAGTACAGCCTACGTGCCTGACCCACTTCTATTTCCTGTCTCACTCAATGATTGAATTGCCCTAGGAAAATGCCTTGTGTAGGGAGATCCGTCAGCAGAAGTTTAAGTTAGAAGGTTACCAATATATCATCCATTGTGAACATGAACCACAGAACAGCAGGCCGCTACCTTTGCCTTCAGGTTATCTTTGTTTTACAAGTCCTTCTGGCATGACTTCTGGAATTGAGTGCAGAAATGGCAGCCCTAGAGCTGCCCTACCTTTCTTCTCAAAGACTATCACCATGTGTCTGCACAGTGGGATTCTGTCCCAAATGAGACCACTAAGTACTACCAATCAACAGACCGTCATCACCAACCTGTGTCAAAGCCATATCGCTTTGATTGCCACCTTCTTCCACTGTGTGCAGCTCCTGAAGCAAAGCACAAAGATGTACCGTGACTATGCCTGTGTAGCCCAGTTCCACTTCGACAACTTCCCAGCCTGACAGCCAGGCTTTATTTTCCACTTAGCAACTGCCTCCGGCCCAGTGAAATCACATTCCCCTCGTCTCGAAGAGTAGAATCCATGCTCTGAGCATACTTGTTCTTTTTGGTAAAGTAGACGGTGCTGCTGCTGGAGAATATTTTCATAAAACATGGAGTAGGTCTCAAAGTTGCTGCGCTCTCTGGCCATGATGTCACAGCCCAGTACAGTGAGACACTGTTGTAAATGGCTTTTTTTAAAAGTAACCTAGGAAAACAAAATAAGAAACCTTGCAGGTTGCCTGAGTCATAACAGCTGCTGTATACAGCACATGTCAAAATGAAACACGGTCACCTTATTGTAAATTAAATGTTTCTGCGATATCAAAATGAAGCAAAAATGAAATTATTCAATGTAAATGCTTTTTCCCAATCTGCAGTTTCACTGATCTGATAGAAAACAGATTTGTCAGTTTTTTGACTGGTTCTAGCTGCAACTACATAATGTATTTTTTTTCCAGCTGAAGCTGAAAGGGAATTTTCAATACAGAAATGAAATCACCAGCTCAGCAACTGCCTGGATTGCAGTTGGGCCCCAACATCCCTTCTCTCAAAAAACCACGTTTTGTGCTTTTTAACCGAAGTGGTCATATTTTCATAAATATTTTCTTTAAATTTCACTGAACTCCCCCCCCCAAAACTGCTTCCCAACATCGTGCTGGACCTCTGATTTAGCAATGACTCAGGAAGAAGAGTTCCCACTCCTGAACCTGTGAATGAAGTCCTGCAATCCTGCATTGCGGTTACATATAAAGCTCCAGCCCTAACTCATCTTCACATTATTACAGTCCTGAGAGCTGAAATAAACCTGTCAGAAGGCAGTAGGGCAGTACACACAAGTTTGCTGCCAACACTGCTGTTACAAACCAGCATAATCTGAATCTAAGCTTATAAGCTTGAGAAATGTATTTCTCTTTTAGGTCACTGATTAACAAGAGCTTTAATAAATAAAGCCGTAAACATGATTTAGCTGTTGCTTAGATAGAAATGCAGAATATGTACCTCTGTATCTGATTGTTGGTAGTTTTCCATCAGCCTTTGAACAAATGTCTCAACTATCTGTGGTCGTAGAACTGAGAAGTTTTCTTGCATTACCCTGTGTTTCCAGAGCTCTGCAGAAACAGAGGGAGGAAAAAAACCAAGCCCAAAACAAAACCACACATCAGTGGGTATCACTGTCACAAAATATTGATCCTTCAGTAATCTCTGGGATTTGACACTGGGTACGCTTTATAGCTTAGGGTTTCTCAGCTTTCCTAAAATGTTTACAACAAAAAGTAAATGTCATTGCAAACAGATTGCAAAGCCTGTGTTGAGCAGCAATATCGAATTCGTTCTGGTATCAAAGCCAAAGTGCAATTTCATTATGGACCAGTTCTGTCAATAATGACCTGGCCCACAATTGTGTATTGGAGTTTTCTGTAAATATTGAGGAAAGAATATGGCATTTCTTTGAAACTGAACATTTCTGTGCACAAATTATTGCTGCCTGTAACCACAACCAGTAGCAGTAGGGCACATTTTTCTTCCCTTTTATTTCCACTTTTTCTTTGTTTTACTATTTGTGCCTGTGAATACCCAAATTGCCCAGACTTATGCAGTAATTGTACCAAGTAAGCACCTAACATACTAAAAATTCTGGAATTTAAATTGCACTGCTAGGCCTAAAATATTAACACTGCAACACAGAGGAGTAGAGAAGCTATTTCCTATAGTTTTCTTCAGGCTGCCTGCAAACTCCAGAATAATTAGTGTTCAGCCTTGGTTGCACAATTGTTTTTCCAATGATTATGGCTAAACATTCACTTCATAAAGAGAAAGTGAACCCTTAGATTTAGGGAATTTGAATCTGTTGAACAGACAGAATAAACAGGTCCATGCAGAAAGGCATATGGTATCTTGGTACGCAATTCTTCACAGCTTCCTTCTAGATGTATTTCTGGAATTTCTCACAATGGGCCCTCCAAAACAGAAGGGAGTTTCCTGAGGGTAAGCCACTTTTCATCAGTGACACCTTCCCCATGATTCAGCTGGACCCTGGCTTCCAAATAGGTGCACGGGGAAGTGGGGACTTGTGCTCTCCCGTTCACACAAAGGACAACTCTTTGCTGCCTTTTATGCACCAAGGCTAGTTTTCCCACTCAAAACTGGGGCTCCTGAATTTCGCAGGAAGGGGATTTTAATTCTCCTTACCAGTGGGGAGACTGCTCTCGTCTGGCTCTTTCAGAAGTCACTAGAGTCATCTCCTGGTTAATTTTCTTCTGCACATCATGGATCATGTGGATTTCGAGGCTTTCCAGAAGCTTTTGAAGCTAGAATCAAGTTTAATACTTAGCTTTTACTAAATCTCTATACTGCAACTTGCCGACTAGCAAAATCTAGCAGACTAAAGCAAAGCAATTCTCTTTCCATTCTTCTCTAAAATACAGTACTTTCAGACACAGTATCAAGGTTAATATCATTTGGGGGTGACTGTGAGCCAAGTGCTGTGCCACAAATATGCCGGAGAGAGGCAGGTTCCCCTGCTGCTTTGGGCTGTCCCAGGACCCACACCTGGCTCCACACAGCAGAGGTGCCATTGCAGAGCCTTCCGGGTCAGCCATATCTGCCCAACTTCCCCCCATGACAGCCTCCACAGGCCTCCGCTGGACTTAATCTGTCAGAAATTGCAGGAAAACTTGATGCTGTGTGGTCCCCCACAATGCCCTACTAATTGGCCTTCCCTTACCTGATACACTTTCATTTCGATTTCTGATGCTCCTCTGGGGGGAAGTATATGCTGAGTGCTCGTAACAGGCTCTCCAAATTCCTCCTCTGTGCCTGTTTGTCTGACTATGGCTTTCATGGCCGGGTACAGGATATCTGCACTAGAACCACCAAGACATGGGTGTTTCACACGTTCTTTCTCAAAATTACTGTGTTTGCACTCGCTGACCTTGGACCTTTTTCTTCCCCTGTCCCTGTTCCTAACCCATGCAGAATATGATTAAGTTTCAGCTCACTGCATTAGCCCCACTCGACCTGGGCTAATGTGGGGGGCACACTAAAAACAGTGGGGCAGGGCTTCACTGGTCCTGCCTTAATACGTAGTTCAGCAATTTCTCCAAGTTTATAATAATACAAAACTAAAACTGAGGGGAAGGAACAAGGGGTTGACTAGATAAAGCAGGGCAATCTGATCACCGATAAGAACTTGTCTTTGACTGTCATTCAAATAGACCAAGAAACTCCCTCCACCTCCTCCTTCTGCTCTCCTTCCTATCCGATCATGGGTTTGCTAAGTGCCTCCGAGTGCTAAGTGCCAAGGCAGACACGCACTTTGCTCTTAGAAGCAGAGGAGCCATTAGCAAAGCATATATACCTCATTACATTTTATTGCTTTAATCACGTTGCCTTTTAAACCCTTGATGGCACGACACAAAGGTCAGCACAGAGCTCAGAGAGGGAAGTAGGGAGCTCTCATCTGTGGAAGGGGAAGGGTGGAGACGTGGAGGAGGGAAACGCAGTGGGATTTTTGGGTACAGTATGTCCTTGGTGTTTTAAAACAGTTCCATCCTTACTGCAGGCAGATCTCCTGCTATGGAAGAGCTGTTACAGGTGCCACTACAGAATCTTCTCCTGCTCAAAGGCCAGTGTAAGCAAAGCCGGGGGCAGGGAGCTCACCTCTCCTCCCAGGAGGCAATAACTGCTAAGCCCAACCTCGGGCATCGCCACAAGAAAGTTCAGGGTGCTGGGAAACACTGAGGCCGAGGCTCTCCCGCAGCTGCCCAGCCCCATGGGTGGAAGCACAAGCCATTGATTGCTCTGCGCAGAGAACTTGTGCGCCTGACTCCCAGCCCTCCTGCAACCCAGTCCTGCTCTGTCCCTGAGCTGCTCCTTTGGCAGAGTTTATAAATTAGTTAGAGGCAAAGACAGTGGGCACCCAGCATTGGACTGTGCCCCTCCGATCTGGTGGTAATGTGTGGAAGGTAACACTGGGATACAGATAAATACAGACCAGAAGGGGGCAAATCTGATACCAGCTCTTTACACACACACAAATTTTCTGTGACAGATTCAGACTTGTCAGTCTAAAATGCCTTGGCCTTGTAGGGACAGGCCCACTGTACGTTGCTTCCTCTGTGTTCCGTTGCATGACAACGGTGTCTTCCAGTGCCTTCAAGCACGGATTTCACCCTTACTGTGTCATCTTGCTCTTTCACTTCCTTTCTTGCGGTTTCCTGGGACAAGCTTTTTAACAAGCAATGTTCCATTTTGTGCTTTCAGACGGGTCTCTCTGATGGAAATTTTCCAGTTTTCTATTCTTGACTGCTCAAAGTTGAGCCAAGTAGGAGGGTTAGGAAGAATTCTGCTACAATTCATCTAACAGGCTTCCAAAATTTCCATTTATTCAAGGACTGTATTTAACATTGTTTATGGAGCCTGAAATACAGAGGCGGGTCACATGACTGAAAAGAATGCACTTGGAAAACATCATCAGCAAACAGTCTGAATAGACATTGAAAGAGGGAAAAACCAACCGCACTGAAACAAAGAAACAAAAGGTAGCTCTCAAGCCTTTAGAGAAAAACAAAAGTACTAGGATAATTATAAGCAAAAACAAAGAAAGGTAGAAATAAAATAAAAAAAAAAAGGTAAGTGAAAGAGGGAGACAGGAGGAAAATGGATGGAGAAGGCAGAGACTTTTCTCATTTTTCATCTTTTCAATTGCTCTGGAATATTCTTGCATCCAAGGTAACTTACCCATATTGCTCACAAAACTCTTTGTAGAGAGGAATTGTATTGATATCCTCAGTCCTCAGCTTCAGCCGGCCCCATTCTGCCTTTAATATTTCTAGTTGCTTCCACAGTATCAGAAAAGATCTCAGCAAGTTACATGATACAACTGGATCACGATGCCTCAGCAAAAGTTTGCATGTCTTTTTGCTGTTCTGTAACAGGTTAGCACTTGAGTCAACCATTCCTGGCAAATTCTGCTGGAAGTCACAGGGAAATATTTTGCTTCAAAAAGCTATGACAAGCTTTTCACATGCTTTTCTTTAATGCAATATACAGCAGGACAAGACATGTGACAGGCTATTGGCTAATCAGAACCTGCAATGGGTCATTACACCAGTGTCCTTCAGAGTATGGCACAGGGAAAATCCAGGCTGGTTTTTGATTGCCGTGAGTACTCACACACAGCAGAGATGGGGATAAAATGGCACAGAAGTTAAATCCTTTGTTTTATTGCTGCTTTCCTCAAGTGAATCGCTTCAACAGCAACACCTACTGCTTGGTCTCAAACTAAAGTACTGTTACAGAAATCAAACTCTTAGCTCGGATCTTGAAGGAAGCAGACCTTAAAATAACTAAATTTGTCCTTTCCATCCATTTTACTTTGCAAATCAATCAGTGTATCTGTTTTCCATCACAAATAGTTTGAATCTCTGCTCATCCTTGGACCAAATCTCTGTGTGGTTTATGGCAGGCTTTAGGTGCCCCCAGCAACAATTCCTCACGTACACATCCACAATGCAAGTACTCAGGGAAGTACTTTGCCTCTCCTTGACTAGATTTGTTTTTAGACAGTGACTGGGCTGTTCCTTTTCCCTTTGCACTGAGTAGCTCTTGATAAAGAAAGAGCTGGACCTTCAGTGGGGTGTGGGGAGAAGTCAGGACAGTGTCCATTTGCTCCAGAAGTCTGGCGATACCAACAGGCCCTCAAGGGGCATCTGTCACTAGGGATCTTGGGATCTCTCTAGGGCTTCTCTCAAGACCACTCAGGATTTATAGGTGACAACATTGTTCCCTTTGCTTCTTACCAGATGGCCAGGAGTAGGTGAGGTTATTACAGCATACCTCAGGTCTAGGTCGCTTACGTTCACAGAGATTTGGTTGCAAAAACTAACAGGAGTCCTACATAGAAGCTGTACAGTCCCAAACAAAACGAGTTGCCAGAGGTACCTGCTTGCTTTTAGCTAATGAGGCTTGACAGTCAGCATGATTCTCCACAGCACAGCCATAGCTGTTCTGCAGAACATCCTCTATTAGAAACTGCATTGCCATCAGTTCCCCATGAGCAACTCTTCGGTCTGCATCACTCAGGCTGCACAGGCACAGCTAGAGAGAAAGAGAGAGTCTCTGAAGGTCTACTGCACAGAGCTTAACCGGTAACAGCAAATCTCAGACAACTGTCAGCACAGGGTTTTTTGTGTCATAAACACAAATGGATTTCAAGCTTTTAGCACCCTGGTCCTAAAACACATGTGCCCGTGCATAAAAATTACTTGATTCTCTAGTTCTAGCACACTAGGAAAATGATAAGTATAGGTTCATTATCAATAAAAATGCTCTGCTCTGCTTGAAGGAAGATCTAATGTGAATTAAATGGTAAAATGGGCTTTTGGACAGAAAAGGGGGACATCTCTTTTGTTCACCTCTGTTCTTTAGAAAACAAAGACAGGAAACGAGATAGTATTAGTTTGTTTTCCTCCTGCATCATAGATGCATCTTGTCTTTATTTCTTTGGACGTAAGCACAAGGCTGCTGTCTCACTGTACCTGCATGTTGTAATTTATATTAATTGTGTTGTTGATAGTGACTGGAAACAATCCTCCATCCATTAGGAATGTCCTCCAAGGAAAATGCATGAGTGTCTAAAAGAATAGAGATGACTATTCATAAATAAGAACAACATTCAATTAGTTATGAGAGTCCCACCTAATTTGATCACGAAAAGGCAACTCAGAGGCCAAGCTGCTATTTGGTATGTGATACACTCTGCTCTGACTTTGAAAGTAAGTCATGTACTAGAAAAGAGAGAAGCATCTGTTATCACTTCTTGGGAAAGAAGCAATAAGTTTCATTCCATAATACATTTCCTACCAAGGTGTTGTGCTACTTTTGCCTCCACAGAATAGCTTCCATGTCCTTACCTACCTGCTGTCAATCATTCATTGCTGGTCCTATCTCAGAGGCATCAGGACATCTTATTCATCAAAGACGTCCAGATTTTGCATGCCAGTACAAATCCTGTTTCTCAGTTATGCTAAGGAGGTCTTATGTGTCATTGTCACCTAAATCAAGGCAGGAGTGGCAGAAAATTGTATTCCTATAACTCATTGTTTTGGAAAGGCATTATTAAAGGTGAAACAATAGCATCTGATATTGGGTAATTAGCAGCATGTATGAAAATGAGGAAACATGAAGTTAGAATGATTATTTAAAACTGCCTATTACCTTGGAACATGCTAATATCACCAGCAAGACTCATCTTTCCTTCCCCTGACATTACACCAGCTTTCTTTGCTGGTGTCATTCAAGGTGCCTCTTTAGCACACAGGTATCTAGTTCGACATTACGTAGCTCTGTGTGACCCTATAGCTAAGAAACCACTAGACCCAAATATCTTGCACACAACCATGACAGACACGTTGGGCAATTAAAACTGCTGCCAGGTGATGAGAGAGCTCAGAAGGGTAATTACCAAAACTGAAAGTTAGTAGAAACACCAACATCTATGATACAGAAGAATTCCATTTTGGTGACATCAGTGTGGTTACATTCCATCTCACATTTTTATTACTCATTTCTGTACAGAACGTTTTCTGGAATTCCTAATGGTGAATCAAGTTAATAAGCTGTGATCGTGGGATTTTTTTTAATTAGCTATTAGTGGTTAGGTTCTTTGCACCATGGTAGGCAAGGAGTAAGCACACCGGCAAGGAGTATGCACACCAGCAAGAACTGCAGAGGACTTTGTTCTCCAAGGAGCTCAGTGCAAACAGAGGAAGAGTGCCTTGGAGGGTTTGCTTTACTCACCCTGCAGCTTTGAGGGTCCAGAAGCTGTGGGAGCCTTAGCTGTGAGGCAAATGCACTCTGAATTGCAGAGTTACTCAATGGAGGCAGCGCATGGTATATCCTGTCTGTAACATTCTGGTAGGCTGAAACGTTCCCTGAGGACAAAAATGTCTCTCTGTAAAGGAACCAAAATGTTTGTATTAAAAAGAAGTAAGATGACTTCAAAATTCTGCAAATGGTCTAGAACAAAATTAACTGTTCCTCTTTATAACCCAACATGGTAGTGAGTGATAAGGATAGCCGCAGATATGACAATTAAAACAAATAGACACAAATGTTAATCATGTAGATGCATGTGTGAAAGTGCATCTGGCTGGGGACTTTTACAGCAAAACATATGCCTCTGCTAACAGAGAGGGATGCTCGGATAGCTAATAGACTGAATAGTAATCCAGGACCTCTACTACTTTCTGTTCCTGATATTAGGATAGTTTCCTATACAAAGTGGGAGAGCCACTAACAATTTCAAAGTTTTCAAAAGTGCTTGTGAAGTGTTGGAACCGAAATTATAGGATACTTGGAGCCCAGAGCTAGGTTTAGCAACAACACTCCCCCCTGGTTTTCATGAGGCCTGGTCTCACCGAGCAAATGCACCTGGTGTCGCACAGCAGATGCCGGGCCATGCAGGCACACCAGCGCCCCGCTGAGCAGCAGGAGCTGCTAAACCAGCAAAGTGTTATTCCAACAGAGGCGTATGGCACTTCTGGGACCCAGCTGGCTCCTCACACTTGGATTGCATTGTGATGTGCAGTCCCACACAGAAAGCTACTTCTTACTACACTGTATGCATCACGTAAATATGTTACTCAACCAAGCTTAGCCATGAATTTGGCATTTCATTGCAGTCTCTTTATCACCCTCAATGCTCCTGTACTTCATTCACATGCTTTTAAAACAAAGAGCCCCCGATCAACTGGTTCTTGCAATATAAGAAACAATGTAGACTGCAAGTCTTTCTACAGCTGCACATCCTCCTTTGAATAGTAACTCTAAGGCAGGGATCTTGTTCTTTGGTTTGTGTCAAACACTCACAAGCACTTTTAAAAATGTCATGCAGTTTATGTCAGTTGCAGGACTAACAAAGGAATTACAGGGACAAATAACAGCTTCTGGGATCAAACTTGGTAGAGAAGTTCAGAAGAGATTAAATATGCTTTAGTGTCAACAGTGCAAGCCCTGGAGTGGAGAAAATGGAAGCTAATTGCACTGGCAATAAGAAACAAGAAACATGAAGCATCTGATACACTGCATTTCTCCTTACTTCCTGTTAATTCACAATTCCCTGTCTGAGGAAAAACTTGTCCTTGCCAATCGTCCCTACAGTATTTTAACCAGGAAAGCACAAGGTAGTTTTATCTTCTTGCAAGTCTCCAGAAAAATCTTTAGTCTACAAATCTGTACAATCACAGCTCTGCTGGACAGCACAAGAGTGGTCATATTGGGTTAGAGCAAAGGTCCATCCAGCTGAGAGTCCTGTCTCCCACAGTGATCAAAAATGGATCCATGAGAAGATGACAAGAATCTACAGAACAAGCATATACTGATATTTCCCACACATATTCTCACGGCCTCCAAGAATTTGTAGCTCACAGATTTGCTCAGCCAGAGGTGATTGCTAAATGTTTAATAACCCTTGGTAGATTTGTCTTCCACAAGCCTGTGCAGTCTCCCTTTGAGTCCTATGAACTTTTACCACCCCCTGCTTCCTGCAGCAAGAAATCCCATGGCCTAATTACAAACCATGTGCAAGAACCACCTTTTTTTTATGCTCAGAGCCAGCTATCTGCTGGGATATCTGTCACCTGGGATGCACCTTATGCTCGAAAAAAACATAAGCAGACACTCCTTTGTTTATCCCCTGCCTCTGACTGATGGTTTTACAGAGCTCTTCCCCAGCTGTACTACTTGTTCCACCCAGCAGCCTTTCATCATCTGTGTGGCTCCTTTGGGAACTTTTCTTAGTTCTCCGTCCTTCCTTAGGTGGGGACCAGAACTGTGTAGGTTCATCAACACAGATTTATTCAGTGGTGTAGCGGTGTTTTTATTTTTACTCTCCTAAAAGGAATCGGTTTTCCTTTTTTTTTTTTTTATCTCTACTAAGCTGAAATTTTGACAGAATTATCTCTCATAACTCTAAGATTCCATTACTGCATGGTAATGGTCAAATCAGAGGCTGTCATTTTTTACATTGGGATTGGTTTTTTCCCCACGTGCATCATTTTACCAACACACTGAACTCCATCTGCTGTTTTATTTTGCAGTCACTCTGTTTTGTAAAGTCCTTCTCCAGCCAGCCCTTGCCCTTGGTATCCTGGGTGTCTCAGTATCACGTATACACTGTACCACCTCAGCTTCAGTCCCTTTTCAATGTCATCTATGAGCACCTGAACAGCCCAGGAGTAAGCTCAGACTCCTGTGGGGAGACACTGGTAACCTCCCTTGTCCACCGCAAAAGTTGCACATTTACAGACTTCTCCTTCCTAAATCTCAACAAATTATTTACAAATGTGATCATCTCCTCACATATCCAGTAGCTGCTCAGACTCCTTAAGAGCCTCTGTTGAGGCTATTAAAGTTTTCAGGGAATCCAGACAAACTGTATCAACCCCTTATCCATGTTTGTTAACACCTTCAGAGAACCCCAATGCATTTGTAAGGCATGACTGCACTTTCCAAAAGCAGTGTTGACTCTTCCCAAATATTTGTCTGTGCATCCACTTCATTACAGTTTCTGCTAATTTGAACACTATGGTTATCAGGTTTATCAGCCTGTCATTAGCCAGATCACCCTTGCAATCCTTTTTAACAAAAGGCAACACATCAGCCACTCCCAGTCTTCAGGTATCAAGGTTAAGCAAGAAGCTTAACCTTGCTTCAGTTAAGCAAGAAACTACGCACCATAGCTAGTACTTTGGCTTCTTTAAAAAAAAAAATAATTAAAAAATCCTCAAGTTCTTTCAGAATTCTTGAACATTGTCTGGTCTTGGCAACTTGTTCATCTTCATTTCAGTCTGCTTGTCCCATAACTTTCCCTGGTAACACTTCCACTTGCAGCAGCTCCTCTGATGCTTCTCCCATAAAGAAAGGTTTTGGTGCGGGAACCTCCTTAAGTTCTTCCACAGGGAATGCAGAAACAAACAAATCACTTTTTCAAATATCTGCTATTGACTTATCTTCACTAAACACTCCTGATCACCTACTGGCCCTACAGACTCTCTGGCAGGTTTCCTGCTCCTGGTATATTTTAAACAAGATTTATTATTAGTCTTGAAGCCTTCAGCAAAATTGTTCCTCGAAATCTTTGCTGGGCTGTCTTGAATCCTTTTACATTTATCCTGTCACAGTTTATAGTCTTTTCTGTTTTCTTCATTTGAATGAAAGTTCAGCTTTTTGAAGGATTGCCTTCTTGCTTTAATCATCTGTTTAATCCTGTTGTTTAGCCATGCCAGTATCCTCTTACCCTTTCTTAAGTCTTTCTTCACATGTGGTATGCATTTCTTGAGTGCATCCAGTATGTCCCCAAAGAGTCTCCATGCCATCTGCAAGGATTTAACTCCCCTAGCTAATCCTTCTAGGTTTTTTTCAGCAAGTATTCTCATTTTTCTGTAGTTTCCCAATTTGATGCTGAGCTCAGCTATGGTGATATTTATTTGGCTTCCACTGTTCCTTCACAGACATTTTATGCAAGCACATCATGGCTGCTCTTTAACAGTTCTTTAACTGCAGCATTTTGAACTCTGTCCTGTGTGTTACTCAAAAGCAAGTCCAGGAGTTGTTTCTCTTCTCTTGGACTCCGTGGCCTGCCTGCCCACCCCACGCAGGCTACACCTACAAATCTAGTCTTGCATCATGCCACCATATGGCACCTACAGAGGGGACGAGAGTTGAAATTTCTCTTGCTTTTGCATGTCCTGCCCTTGTTTTGGTTCTGCCAAGGTTATTCCATCGGGTACATTCAAACCACTCTGTGACTGTTATTGACAGACAACATATGGGAGGAGACCAGGGAGAAAAGGAAGACAGTTACCTTTTAGAAAGTCCTGAAAAGTATGTCTTAGCTGGGTTTCTGTGATGGGGTAAATAACAACATTTTACAGGAAGGTAAACCTAGATCTCAGTATAAGCAGGTAAGTCATGTACCTGCTTATTAAGCAGTCTTTGCTAGAGGAAAATATAAAATTAAATGTAGATCCTGCAGGAAAACAAGAACATGAACTCATAAGCCTACCTCTGCAGCAGCTACCAACCTCCCTGATTTAGTAAACTATGAATCACAACATAAAGGTGATATAATGCTCAGATAATAGGACAGCTGTACTCTGACATGGTGTGCTGAGATCTCTCAATGAAGCATGTAAAGACTCCCACTACTTTTAGTTAAAGGAAAATTGGTACTTTTAATGAAAGAAAAATTTCTACACTTACAGGGCACATTTCATGATCTTGGAGCAGGTACCATGGACAAAATTTAAATTAATCATTCCTACATTTTTTTATTTCTTTATGAACAAAAAAAACCCTCTCTATAAAAAAAGGTGCAAACCAAATCCCTAACAGGCTGTAATTCCTACCGTAGTTGATGCCTGATTGCTGTGTCAAACTGTAGAAAGATCACTTCTCTGTGAGAGGCTAGCAGCTGGGCTACTTCACTGGGATCCAGTGGATTCTGGAGGCTGTCAATCATTTTCTGTATCTCTTGAAGTTCAGTCCCTGGAGTCCCAAGAACAGTGAGTTTACCAGATAAGGTCTCAGGAGATGCATGTAAAAATCTCTCAGTTTAGTAAACTCTTTTTTCCTCCAGGAGTTTTGTACTTCACAACTTTATTCATTTTCCTCTTTCCTCTCAGAGACAGAAGAAGAATCCCCCTCAACACTACAAAACCAGGCTTTAAGAAAAGAGATTATGGCAGGTGGAGAATTATGAGGATGTAGTAAGGTCAAGGAGGAAAAGGCATAGGAATGAAAAGTTAAAGGCATCTCAAAAGAATGGTTCTTTTATTATACTTTCCTATTAAAAAATCAATTATTATACAATATCAACAAGGACAGTGGTATATCTTTCTCATTATCATATCTACTTGGACTAGATGATTGTTGTAGGTCCCTTCCAACTGAAAATATTGAGGTTAAATTTGTCAGGCAGGAGCAGAATCAGTCCTGAGATGGCATTTTACTTACTCCAAAGACCTAAACTAGTTATTACCTGGTAGGGAACAATAGGGACAACTTCTCTGACTGCTTTCAATAAAATACTACTGGGGCTCAATTCTGCAAGCTAATGAATATTTTTCTGCTGAGGCTCTAAAGGTTTTTTATTCGCTTTAAGCCTAGCCAAAAACTTCCCAAAGTAATAGGTCCCTACAAGTCATTACCTTTACAAGAGCACCTGCTCTTACTTGGTGTTTGTAGAAAATGTGTGCACAGGGCTTGACTGCCTCCCAAGACACAGCCACCGCAGAAGTGATTTAACTTGGACGCACCTGTTATAGAAACCCAATGTTCTCTCTGTCAGGCTGCAGGGGCTGCCATCATTTAAGGAAGTTAAATGGTCTGATCTGAGGCAGAGGGAAATTATTCCTCAGCGGCAGCAACAAAAATGATCTCTTGGTCAGGAGCAATGGAGTTAAAATGTCTGTGCAGAATGCGTTACGGAGACAGCAGAGTACTGAGGACTCCATCTTGTCTGTATTTTCTGTTTTAACAGTGTGGTAACTAGGCACACATTAGATACGTCTGAAATTGAAATACATTGCACATAATATTCCTCCTACATGTAGTTATGTGGTTTCTCATTGATCACTGAGCTGACTCTTCTTGATTGTTTCAAAGCTCATTAAACATGCTAATTTACATGAGCTTTCTGAGCCGTATACAAATGAAGTTACTAATAAGCACTTGATGGTACAATGAGTGCACATCACAGAACAGGGAGTGCTTTTTGTTAGAGAAAATAAACCCACTTCAAAATCAAACATTCACAAGCACAGTATTAAAATAAAAGCTATAACAAGTATTTATGATTCACTGAGTCCTTTTTTCCCTTCCAAAATGAAATTTCAAGAAGATAAATTCAGAACTGGTAATAAAAATCTTACTCACATAAAAAGAAAAATACATAAGGGATAAAATCTGGAGACATTAAAAGACAAAGTTAGTCTTTTATATATTTTTCTCAATTCTTGAAGAATTTAATATTTTTACCCAATTGTCATAATCAATTTTTCATTTTTAAAAGATGCCAGGATATAAGGGAAACTGTGCAGGTAAAGTTTTTGCTCCTGAGTTGCATCTGAGCAGTGCCAAATGTACAGATATATAAACGTGGGCATTTATAGGTGGCATGAAAAGAGTCCAGCCATGCAGCACACACACCCACAGAGGAGGAGGTATGCATAATGTGTCATGTTTTGAAACTCCAGCTCACTATACTGTGGGAATAATCCAGTGGCTGAAAAGCCAAATGCCAAGAGCACCTCAGCGTTTGGGACAGGATTATCTCATATGACTTTGGTTGCCTAATTATCAAACACCAAGTTTAATTGGGCTCCTGCAATTCCAGGCATTTCTAAAGAGGGTTTCATCCCACTTTGAATACATTTTAACTTGGGATGAGCAACTCCTCTGAAGATGTCTTTGTAATGGTGTCCAGAGAAGGTGTCCAGTGACAGCAGAGGTACCTAACTGGTGGTTAGATACCAGTAGCTACATACCTAACTGCTAGCCACTAAAGGTAGACACATCCCACTCCTGTAGTACAGTTTAACATGAACAGCAGGTCAAAGCCATTAGGTGAACCAGTACTATTTCTGTTCAAATACCTGTCCATGCAGGACAACTCATACCTCAGCTATTTCACCCTTTGGAAAGAGAATCAAGTGACAAATTTACTAGTGTAACCAAAGCCTGCCTTTTTTAATCTTCTGGCAAAGATAAAGTCATCATGGGCTGACCAGATGGCTTAACAGACACTTGCTAGAGGTAGAAGAGCAATTTTTGGACCATGTTGTCTGTTCCCTGCCAGAGCAGACCTCCTGAGACCGTTAGGCATGTTGCTTTTCTGTGAGATTGCAACAGATCTGTGATGCTGTGGGCATGCTCCTGAAACCCAACAGTCTTCCATCAGTAGAATGGAGCAGCAAAAAGAAAAAAATAAAACTGGAATTTAATCTTGACTTTATTCTTCAGTTAACATCAATCACATCTTCATGCTCCCTTTGTCCCTTTCTCACCATCAGCATTTCACCCTGTTTTGCAGCTGGAACCATCTACCTTAAGCACACAGTGCTTGTCACTTACCAATCCCGTCAGTCCCTCCCCACTCTGGGGTCAGAGGCTCTGGGTTTAAGGCACAAAAGCAGTTTGGGGAATTTCCTAATTGAGCAAAAGCCAGGAGATATGAAACCACATCACGAAATGCACCAACAATTTCTAGGCTTAGGTGGAGAGCTCTGAAAGCAGCCTGCAGACAAGACAAATGCACAAAGAAAACCGTTCAGACGATCGTCCCTAAGCAAACACACCAAAGCAGCGAATGCTTTTGCTTCCTAGGCCACAGCCGCTCCCAGGCACTAAATGAGACCTCCCTGGGATGGCGCCAGGGCTCCCAGAGCAAGGCCAAGCCCTGGGTCTTGTTCAGGTTCAGGATACCACTCCCAGCTGTCACCATCCCATCTGGTGTCACAGCTTCTGGTTTAGAAACTGCTTCCCCAGTGCCTCTTACAACCGCTTTTTTCAGTATTTATACCTATCCAAATAGATAGACATGGCCAGGAAGCCTTCCCCTCACAGTTCTGCCCTCCTGCGCTGCACCATCTCCAGCTCCCGCACTGCCAGGCCCAGTCCAGGTCTTCCTCCCTCCTGTCCCCTCTCCTCCTTATTTCCACCAGAAATAAGTCAGAGGATATAAAGGTCCCAGCCTGCCGCTTCTGTGTACGCAGGGACAGGGACAATAGTTGATAAACTGGTGGGACGGGGAATGCTTTCACAAATAGGGAAAGGCAACACACATGGCTGGGGTTTGGTTTAATTACTTTTGATCTTTAAAGATCTTTAGATATTTAACTGAAGGATCCTTCCTTTCCTTTTACTGTTGCTTCTACCTCTGAACCCGGAGGACCAAAGCTGTCTCCTTCCTGACAGGTGCTCCACTAACACTCTTCATCAGTGGCATATGTTAGCTGCATCCAGATTAAAACCACCGATGTTTATTTCTGCATCTCCAATGACTAGAAAAACTGTAATGTGCGTGAAAAGATGTGCATGGCCTACTGCCCAGAACAAAATCTCTTTTAACATTAGCAAATACTGACCTTTTCTGGAAGCATTTTGAACATGATCAGCACTTCAGTAGAGTGAGGGATGAACCACAAGTTAAGGAAGGTGTGTCCATCTGGAGACAGCAAAGAGTGCGGTCGAGGATGGAAGGATCTGAATTATTGCAAAAAAATGAGAGGTGTTTAGCATTTTGAGGCTTCTTTCTGCCTGTCCCTTCCCAGATTTTTTTTTTTTTAAAGTTTGATAAAACTGTTCCTTGGACATATGATTTGCCTTTAAGATTTCGAGCAAGTGTATTTCAGATGTAACATGATTTAGCTTTGATGTGTAGAATACAAGGTAAAGGTTTGACTGCCAAAACCTGCTGAATGTGAGAGAAATTTGAAAGAAATTTTCTTAAAGCATCTGATTTATAAAGCAGGGATGTGAGCTGCTGTGCTGAGGGCATTCAGGGACTCTTCCTCTGGGAACGTGCTTTTGCTGGCTAGAACAGGAGACAGGCAGGGCAAAGCAGCAGGCGGGTGTTAAAAATCTATACCATTATTTTAAAATATGATATGCAATTACTAGTAGGCAGCCCACTTCTTTGCCAGAAGATATGAAAATACAACATTTATTACATGAATAATGTATTTTCCTGTTTTTATATACAATGTGCCATTTCTTGTCTTCACATACATGAAGATGAAGTACAATACACAGCTAGTACGTTCTGAAATAAGATATAAATTCAGCTTGGAGATTAAGTTCAACTCTTTCTGAAGTAAGTTTTGCAGGGTTTATAATCTTTTTTTTCCTTTCGTCTGAAAAAAAAAAAAAGCAAGGCTGAATGCAAAAAATAGACCTTTGCTTTGGGTGGGAGGGAGTAATGAAAGGTTAAATACTCTGTGTTGTAAACCCGGAAATTATATCTGGGCAGGGTTTGTTTAACTAGCTGTGCCCTACTAACTTTTGCACAAGAATGATAGGCACAAATTGTACCTAAGGAAATGAGACAAGTGACACTTTTCGGGGTGAGATTAGTATTGACGCTCTCTATTTCCTCTGCTTTACATCACAGCTGGTAAACGATACCAGCACAGGGAGAGAGCAAACGGTGACCAGGGTTTCCTCCAAAGGCAGAAGCACTCACACTCTCCAGATGTGCTTTGTCTTTACGGACTTCTGCGGAAGAGGACTGTGGGCAGCCTGTCACAGCAGATGCTGTACTTCCCCACCTCACCACAGGAGGTTAAAGGGTGGCTTCTCCGTAGCTGTGTTTGTAAAGGAGTCCCACGCTGTGTCACCCTGCTATGTTGTGGCATCTAACTTCTTCACGAAGAAAATAAGGACAGTCCACTGCATCCAGATAAGCCCAGGTGCTGCCTACCCCAGCAACACCTGAACGATTTGCGGTGCCATCTCCCAAGAAACAGCTAAAACACAGTTTAATTCCAAATAAAACAGATTTTCTACATTGTGTAAAAAAAAACCCAACACACACCGCCCTCCCTCAAACATCCCAGAGATCCTATGTCATGTTCACAGGCTGACTAGTACTTTTAAAACACGTATGGCTAAGAGCTATGACCTAGTTTCATATGGCAAGTCTGGGAACAAGACTTTTTTGGCTGGGGGAAGGGAAGAACAGGATGGCACCACCGCACAGAAACCACAGCCCTACATTCTCCTCTTTCTTCCTGCTTCTAACATTTACTTTTAAGATGGCAGTTGCTGCAGGAATGTTTTATTTTCTTATGTAAGATAACATTTCTGCTGCACCCGAGTGCTTCTGCCTTTTTCTAAGGGATATTGCTAAGGCTTAGATAACCCAGTAAGGGTCGGCACAGGGGATCTATCCACAGCCTTCCCTTCGTCCCGCTGCAGCTGGACTCTACAACATAAAGACAGCAAAATCAGGAAGGACAGTGGATTCATCTGACCAAATGCAGATGTTGACAATATGAGCGCCTCCCTTGCTGGAGAGAGAAAGAGGCACTTCCAGGACACATCTCATCTCGTCCTAAAGCAGGAGTCTGAAATGGGTCATCCCTTTGAAGCACCTATTGGTTATCAGGGGAGCCTAGTCAGATACGAGCATCTAAAGTTAGGCGGGCTATTCTTAAACATTTCCTATTGATGTTAATGAATTATAGGCTTATGGAAGTACATATATATATTTGCAGAAAGCTTTTCATTATAACTATTCCCATTCTCATTCCTTCCACACCTCCCCAAGAGTCTCTTCTTTTCTTTCATTCTTTCTTCTTTATTCTGTGTTATTTTTTCTCTTTTTCCCCCTCTCCAATCCACATCTATCTTTTTTCCTCCCTATATTTCCTCTGCTGCAACTAGCCACCTTCCCCCCCGTCCACCACATACACTGTTTCTTCCACCCAGCTGCAGGTCCTCCTCAGAGGGAGAGAGGGAGGGACAAGGGGGAAGGCAGGACCTGCTCACCCCCCAAGCGCTTGGCAGCCACAAATGCATGCAACAAGATTAGTTCAGAAGATAAGAAAGCAATTGAATTAGTGTCCTGCTATAACCCTCTAAATGCAGGCAAGATGGAAGCTAAATTTCTGCTTTCATCATAACTAATTGACAGTTGCTGTCTACAAGGTGCTTCGTAGCTTCAATTGAACAACAACAGAAGATGAAACATTAACTGGTAATAACTGATAAAGCAAGGACAAAAAAAGGGCAGAGGGGCTGAAAAGGCAGGGCCATTTTTAATTAAAGCCTTTTCTCTGGCTCCCTGCAGCTCCCTTTCTGGCATGAACACCAGGGGCAGGTTGACGCAGGTGCGAGGGGTGTGCTGCAGCAGTGCCCATGCTCGCTGCTCACCGGACACCTTCACATGTGCCTCCCCCCAGTAGATAAGGATTTGCTCTCAGTTTCCTTTGCATATCAAACACAGAAAAGCAGCACGGTATAGAGAGTGATATGAAAGTGACTGTGGCTGGGCCACAAGCTGCTGGAGTGACACAGGCAAGCGTTGAAGCACAGGAGCAGAAAAGGCAAACTCAGAAAATTCAGGGCTATTTCAAAAATAAAAGGGCATACATATGTATACATGCTTATTTTCTAGGCTCTTTCATTGTTTTAGATGTTTCATTTTAAAGTGTAAAAGGACAACATGTAACTGCTTATAAGTTAATATGCTTATATTAGCATTTTGGAAGCATAATAGTATAATCGAAATATTTTCTTGCTGTTGAAAAGTTACAGGTCCAAAAGGCACAAACCAATATCTGATTAGGGTGCACAATGCTAGGACTTGCTGATCTGTATGTTGAATATCCCAACAAAGGCAATAGTCTGCAAGACCTTCTCTGTCACAAGATGGATACTCCTGAAATGCACCATGGCTTTATTCTTTGCTTGATGTCTCCACGACACCAGAGTAGGAGGTAGTACATAGCATGAACTGCAGAAGCATAGGTTCTATAGCTGAACTCAGCTCCTCTGGGCAAATAAATCATGTTTGACTTAGTCCTTGCTAATAAACCAGGATGGCAACCAAAACAGTTGCTATGACAAATAACCACTCTTGGTCCTAACTCCCAAACAAGTTCAGGGCAGAAGATGGACACGGTGTGACCCACAAACTCCCAGACGGAAAGAACCTAGGGTGGGGGATAGCTTCAGCTTGAAATGTAAGTCTACTAAAACATTTTGCTCTAGGATTACTATTACCTCTTCTGTTACTGTGTCCAGAGAAGGCTCCTTCTAAAGCTAAGAGGAAATGTGTTATGGATGGACCATGTACAACTTTTTATGATAACATACAAAATACTATAGAGCTTAAAAGCTTCTCAGGGCATCCAAGATAGCAGTACGAAATACAGTGCCTTAGACAACACCAGATAAAAGCAGGTAGATAAAGATAAGGAAGAAAAATGACCCGTGCTGTGGGCCTGTGATGGGGTTACTCTGCAGTAGTCACTAGTGAGATAAAACCTAGCCCAAGACCAGTGTAGCTCCACAAGCCTGCAGCTGGCATGCAGTTAAACAGCAGGGAAGGGGTGACGATCACCTTCTCAAGTACCTTGTTGAACCACATTTTATGATTTGGTGAGCCTGTAACCACACTCCCAACCTTTGTTATCAGAACTAAAGCTCTTGCCTGAACCTTAATGAGTGGAGGTTTTGTGTTTGCTGCTGAACCTCTCTGTTGCTGGGGAACAAGGTGACCAAGAGCAAAACCAGTGTGCTGGGTGACTACTTTCACATTTAAAACCATCTGCTTGCTGGTGCTAACACGGGGATCCAAGACTTACAGAGAGTTACCAGAAGGGCTCGCCTTGCTAGCCACAAGTTTTAAGTAAGGAGATCCTTGTGACATGGGCAAAAAAATGTCCCTTCTGAAAGAAGCAGATGATACAGCGTCATCCCTTAGTCTGTCATGTGCTCTTCCTCTCCTTTCCTAACTTCCAACAAAACACATGCCTACAACTTATTAACAGGTTTTGTTTAAATCTTAAATAAATAAAATTTAAAGGGTAAGACAACTCTCACTACCTAGGCTTAAAGCAGAAGATCTACATCCTGAAAATGAGATTATCCATTTCTTTTCCATTTACATGGAGCTTTGGGATTAGAAGTAAGCATGTTTCTAAAGTTTTCCTTCTTCGTATGCCAGTTTTTGCAGGCAACTCTGACTATGCGCATTCTACATCCATCAACATTGCCTGAAGACTGACAGAATACACTGGTCGGGGCACTTTTAGACTATCATTCCCCTTAAAAACATGTATTCACCTTTACTTCATAATACACCGTGACTGAGGACTCTGGCCCCCAGGAACACACTTGCAAACATGATACAAACCTGGGATCAGCTGCAAGGCTTTTCTTTAAGTCTTGGTCCTCTTTTTTCCTTGAGGTAGTCCAATTATGAAGTACTTGTCTCTGATGACAGGGAAATCATCTAAGAGGCTTCTTAGGCTATTGCAGTACCTGATGAGCTGACCTCTAAGGGCATGCTGGGACACGCGCTGATTCAGCCTAAAAAATTATAATTAAAATATGTATTGTTGTGCAGGACGTCATATGTACAGATAAACTCTACTTTTGTTGAGCTTAATCTCTTTCTGTATGGACATCTTTGGCATCTTCTACGGCAAAATTTACAAGCTATCATTCTTCTGTAGTGTGACAAACAGCAGGATAAAAATTGTGAAAGTGGAGTTTAAGAATCAAGGTAACTTTTAGCTTTAATGCTTTTCATCACACAGAGGTCTTTACAATGCCTTAGTAATATCTGCAAGTTAATACAGCAACCGCTTTGTGGGAGCTATTGATACTTACGTTACAACAAGGAAGCAGAAGCAGGAAGGAGCTAAGTGAGATGACGAGTTAACTGCAGCACTGGGAATTAGACAGTGTGACCCTGAGTCAGATTTCATCGTCACTGAGCTGCGCTGAAACTCCACTCCAGCTCCTCGCTGCAAGCTGCCTCCAGACCCGTCAGTCTGGCCTTACCTACTCACTTGATAAGCTGTACCTGCGTTAAAGGTAGTCTGCATCTGCAGCATGACACAAATCTACTTCATTTACAAAACATGGCTTACTGAAACAGCCGCCCTACTTGCAGCTTGCTCCTTGCCATGGTCTTTCCCAAGGCTGCTCAGATGCACCTCTGCATAGCTGGGCATATGAGGAGACAACAGACCTGGATGCTAGCCACATGCCAGATTCTCGCCCAGGCTTTTGACAGAGTGGGTCTGGAACATACAGCTCTTAGGTGGCTTCATAACAGGCTATGCACGCCAGTAGAAAGGTAACGCATAAACTAGTCTTGTGTGGTATATCAAGTATGGTCTGCTTCTTGGTGAAAATAGACAAGAAATAGCCCATTTCCTTTTTTTTTTTTTTCCTTCTTTATTGGCATGTGTGCTCAATCTCATGATAATGTGTGCAAGACAAAGGATCCAAAAACATAAACTTATCTGGGAATAAAAACCATAAAATACTGAATGTTGACATATGAACACAGGATTAAAAAATAAAATAAAATCAAGTCCAACTATGAACCTCAGGTTTCTCCCAAGCTATCTTACAAACTAGATCGAATTCATGGGATAGTACATTCCTGTCGTTCATTCTCTGATCTACTGCACGTTATTTCCACTACGATTTATTACTTACGTCAATGATGTTTATCTGGTATTTCTGCTGAAATACCAGAAAAGTGTTGGTGTTGTGTGCCTCTACTTAGCATCCCATCATCAATCTTTTCTCCTTGCAAAGAAACCAAGTGGCATATTTCCTACTCATCCAGCAACGTGGCCTGTACTGCCTGTAATGATATCCTATTAAACCACTGAAAATGTTCTTCTTTTCTCAGCTTGCAAAATGTCCTACAGGTATAGTCATAATATTCTGAACAGGAAGCCTGTAAATTCATATTCTCCACATGAAAAAGATGCCCTCAGAACAAGAGTTATGTTTAAACTTTATGTGTTTGTATGGAAATGTCTACACTAGATCTATATTAAACATATATTAGACATACAGTAAATGTCTATATCAGATATACTTACTTATGGCAATATTCAACAATAATGTCTCTTTTGAGTTTCAGAACTTCATCCTACAATGAGACAATAGTTTCTTCTTAATATCATGCATGTAGTACTTACATGTCCTGTGAATCTAGCAAAACCAAAATACTTGTAACATTTTCTAGTAATATAATTTTAAAAACCCTACCAGGTTATGTACAGTATTACAAACATCTCAACTATGAAATTCCAAAACTTTAAGGAGGATAAACTTCAATAAAGATTTCAACCAGTATGTTAGACCCAGTAGACAGTTAAGGCAGTCTTGTAAATAAACTCAGAATTATTTTATTCAAGTCTAGTTCGTATAATTTTGTTCACAAATTCTGTAATATTTCCTAAAAGAGTCTGCAGCTAGCAGTTACTTCTTCATACACTCAGCCTACTGAGCTGGCAAGAAGCTTATGAGTACATTAAACTAAATAATTTATGCTATTTCAAAAAAAAAGAATAGCCATTAAGGGTTTGTGTAGGAGTTTGATTTTACTACCTGGTAAATTCTTAAAGGCCATGTCTAACCTGTAATGTATTCAGCATAGGATACAGAAGTTTAATACAGGATTCATGTTCTCACCTTTAGATGCTGTACGAAGAGGAATTTGCAAACGGCAAAATTTATACCCATCAATGTATCTTTACAATTATTATTTTTTATAACTGTCACATCTTCTAAAATAGAAAAAATAATAAAACTGCTAGAAATATTTATTAAAGAAGCCTTCCTCACATAGTATCCATCTCTAGCTAGGACCACTATTGGATGCTTCATACTAAAAGCTCAGAATAGTTCTGCACCTATCAGCATAACTATAGCCAGAATTTACCTCCTTACCTAGGCTGGAAATGGTTTAGGATGCCCGTTAGCATCCACAACCTTCAGTTAGCCATGTGTCTGCAGACTGCTGATGCTTTCTATGCACTTCTCGGCCACGAGCCTTGCAGCTGTGCCCATGGAAGACCACAGTGAGATGGCGCAGTGGAAGAAGGTTCACTTGAGCTTCCCATCGCTGCTGGTGGAGCCAGGCCACTGTCTGCAGCCCTGCACCTGACCTGCACACCCTGGCCACATCCCAGCCTCTTCCCCTCCGCTGGGGTTTCCACACCTGTCACTGGCTTACCTTTCTTCCTAAAGTAACCACAGAGTAAGTACAACACTAACTCAAAGCTACTACTTTGCCTACGTGCCAAAACCCAACAGTCCCTCTTGAAAAGGCTGAGCAGCCTCCTGATGTGCTTACAGGGTTTTGTAGCCTGCTGCCCAGCGCTTCTCTCTTTCGAGTGAAAGTGTTCAGCATCCCGTCTCGGGGTCCCCATTTCTCCAGCTGAATGGAAACGAAAGCTTCTGGAAGCCTAATGAGGAAAAAAAGTATAGGAGTTGAGAAGAGTCACCTCTCAAAAGGTAAACTGATAACTTCCTTCTGAACCACTCAAATAATTTCTTTAGATTAGACACAGCTTCTCCAACAACATTCATTTTACTCATTCCTTTTCTACAACAGGTACAAATACACTGGATCCTGTGGATCAACTACCAGAGATGAGATGAGCTCTAGGGAAAGTCACCCAGTCTACATACTTTTAATTTCAGTGCAAGTGAAATAAATAATGAAAGAAACAGTGACAGAATTAAAAAAAATAATATACTTCCTCATACTGGCATTAAGATAGTAACAGGAACCATGAGGCTGCCTAGGCTAAGGTGGACATATTGAATGCCTTTTTATTTGTACCTTCAAACCACAAGTTGTTCAATTAGCATAGTTTTCAGTGCTCGACTTCCAGCTGATCAGCACTGAATAATATAAAAATTTGCTCTAACTGTGTCTTGCAAGTACCCTGTTAGTACACAGTACCCCATGTAAAAACCAGGAAATCAGGCCGAGGAGCTAGTAAGTAGGCATACAAGCACCGAGACCAAGCTCTGTTCTACAGGAGGAGCCAAGTCATATCTAATGGCCTTATCCTGGCCTACTTATTATTTGTCATAATTTTGCAATGTTTTCAACTGTAATCTCACTGATGCTTAGAAACTCCTGTGAGGTATCTGGATTTCCTGCTTTAGTTAACAGGTTATCTCCATGGGGTTTGATGTGAAGCCAGAGTCCCATTGGCAGGGTATGGCGAGACAACCACAGCGCTCAGACCACCAATTCACAACAAGAAACACGGCATCTGGGAACGTACCCTTATGATCAAGAGCCCATTGCTATGTTTTTTCACGGCAGAGGCCCAGCGCAATGTAAAGCGGGTAGTGCTCGGGATTCACACGTGCATCAGACTGACCCCTACCCAGTGGAGAGGGCTTGGCCAGTCTGTAACAAATACCTTTTAATGGTACAGAGTAAACTTGGAGAACACCCAGGAGAAAACGACGTGGCCAGTGTGGTTGCTTGCAGCAGCTGATTCTCTGTTTCACTCCCAGACACTGAATTTCTTCCACTTGCTGAACTGCTCCGACTTGTTAGACTTAGATTTCCTTCCTAAAATATCATGAATATCAATTCTGTGTCTGCTCTCATAAAGACTGGCAGCTCTTCCTACTAAATCAATGCATATTTGCAATTCTGTATGCTTTCATTTACCCTAGCCTTATGATATAATAATTCACTAGGATTATTCAAAGTCACAGCAAAAAAATATTTCTCATTGAGCACAGGCATAATGAAACTGTAGCGGCAGCAGTCAGAGAGTGTACCTGATTTATAAATCAGACAACATTCTCGACACATATTTTCAAATATGTCCATATAATTGTATATCTAGATCATTTGTCTGAAAAACCAGTTTGCCTCCCCACACACATAAAAAAATACACTCATCCCCTCACATCACCTATTGAAGTTCCAGTGGCTCCTGGTATGAAGTAACCTCAGAAATTTCTGCAGTTTTCAAGTAGGAACAAGTGGTACTTTTCCAAGTTCTTGAAGTTGTTTTTCAAAAGTGGCACAGTCCCTTTGAAGTCCAGGGGAGCTAAAAAAGCACACTAATTCCCCTGCAAATCAAGAAGAGCTATAGTCTTTTGCATATAGCGGGAAAGGGAAAGACCAATATGCGGAAAAAAAACCACATTTTGAGAGTTGTTTCCCTTCTCCTAACTAAGTACTAGCTTGGTTTGGGTTAGTGTCAGCTTGCAGATGGATCTACCAAAGAACGCCCTTGCTCTGTTGTAGTAGAAAATGGACTTATTGCCCAGAGAACAATTCTTCCTGCTTGGCTGAGTGCAGAGAACATACAACATGTATTAAAAACCAGTGGTCACCAACTGCCTTGGAAGTAAATGGGCAGACATGAGCAGTGCCTTTGTCCCTGAGAAATGTTTCAGCCTATAAACAGAGTCAGTATAGAAAAGTTGGGCACTGAGGTTACAAATACATGGGAGTTTGCCATTCTGAAGGTCATAGACCAGTATCAAACAGGCTGGTCTGCATGAGGGCTTATTGCATGGTGAGACTGGGTTGGTTAAGCCTGTGCCCTTCACGGCACAGCCCATGGGTCTTGGCTATCAACCAACCAGACCATGGCAGGTGTTGCAGAGCACGCAACTCCCTCAGCATCACACAACCAGCTCTCCTTCACATGGGCTGAAGGGAGGTGCCACGGGCCTTGGCCTGTGTCGGGTGGGCAGCCATGCCCCTCATGGCACTGGTGTGTCCCTCAGTGCACATACAGCCTGTGACATCCTGCAACTATCTCCCTTTCCAATGTAAGGAGGTTATACAACATTTTTTCCAATTTTACATGTTAATCTGGAATAACAGATGCACGACCTCCTTATTGCTGCCTCCGTTGGTTGTATTAATTGTCCTCTGTGTGTGAGTTTGATTAGTTAGCTAATACCCGCTGACTGTAAATCAGCAAAACCTGATCCAGAATGGATGCAGCAGCCATTAAATGATTTACAGAGAGGAGGCATCTGAAAACGAAAAATACAGTTGCTGCCATTCTGTGGAAAAGAAACCATTCAGCATTTAGACAGTAAAAGAGCTTCAAATGTTTGGAAGATTAGTCCTTTTCAACTGGGGGATGAAGAGCTTTTTCCAGAGTAAGACTACTCTTGGTTATCAGCAGAGACACACACCACTTTGTATGGCAGCGCAGAGGATTGATTTGGGAAAGAAACAGAGGTTGCTCTGTTTCACTGAAGATTTCAGTGATGCAGAATCTGATTATAAATGAAGACAGGGAATCTCAGACTTCTCTGTGAGAGGGAATGGAAACCAGCCTCTGGGACGAACTAGATCCTGGTCAGCCCTGGGAGGCTGCACAGCTGGCCATCCAGCTGCCAACACCTAAGTGCCCACCAAGTGGGTGCAGACTGCAGCAGCTCCCTGGGACATGGCCCGTGTGTTGCCAAAAAGTTGCATGAGACCAGTGCTGCGAAGGGTTCCTTAGCAAGCAGGCAGCTCTTTTTTCTGGTGGGCTGTCAAGATATCAGTTTGTTTGGGCCAATGGATCTCAGCTGTACAGTGCAGAATCACTGCCCGGCTCGTGTTGGGAGAGGATGCAAACTATGCAGTGGTGAAACAGGTTTGTTCTGGTGCAGCTTACAGTTTCTGATGTGAGTGTTTGCCCTAGGACCTCCCTTACATTCACCTCCAGTGTAAGGAAAGAAAGTGTATAGGACACTGGTCTAGGAACAGCAATTCATGCTCAGAAGCTTGCAAGTCACAGCTGCAAGTCTTTCCCTCTCCTCCCCACACTGCAGCTCTGAGTGACCCAAAATGAGACAACGGGGAATAATGATAACGTCTTATTTTTCATTTTTAAACTCAGAAGGAAACTGGTGTCACACAGGAAATGTGTTATCTTCATTCCCTTAGCTGGTTCAACCCATCGCTAACAACTTTTGAACCCTCTGACTAATTTTGAATAAATTTGACATAAGAACAGAGGTCTCAAGGGTATAAAGCTCCTTCCAGTTTTGCAAAATCAGCATTCAGCTAGTGAGGAGAGTCCCCTGCTTAGGGAAAAGGCAAGGGGAGCTTGACCCCTAGCCATTTTCCTTGGCTTGCTTAGCTCCCAGGAGGCAGCAGCCAGCTGGGCTCCCAGCATGACAGCCAGGCAGTCAGCACACACACGGCTACAAACCTGCCACAAAACACAGTGCTCCTTACCCAGCTAGACAGCAAAACACAGGCACTTCCCATACACAGGAATGAGCTGAGGATACTGCCTGATGGC
This sequence comes from Burhinus bistriatus, assembly GCA_013397275.1. Lineage (NCBI taxonomy): Eukaryota > Metazoa > Chordata > Aves > Charadriiformes > Burhinidae > Burhinus > Burhinus bistriatus. The sequence continues at coordinate 414,211 of VYXH01002022.1, read as the reverse complement.
AAGGGACCGACAGTGGGGAGCATTGGGGATGCAAGAGGGGGCTGAGGGGGGATGGATGGGGTGTCCTAAGTAACATGGAAAGACATGACAATATAAGCACAGAGAAGGCAAAACAAGCTCTAAGGAATCTCTATTTGCTTATAAATTCAAAAATGCATACGAGGTCAATTAGCTCATCACTGTAATGCAGCTGTCTCTGGAAGACACAACAGCTGTATAAGAAAATGCAACACAGAGCCCTACAACAATTTAGCATGTATGAAGCAAGTGCAGCTCCTGAGCACCATATCTTAAACACAGGATGGAAAAAAAGAAAAAAAAAACCAACCATAAGATGAGGAACAGTAATGGCTTGGTGACCCTGGCAGATAGCTCTTGAACCAACATTGCGGCATCAGGCTGATGTGAATGTTTCCCATTGGAAATAGTGTTGACCACGCTTCTGTTTTCAGAAGACAGGACAAATGAAAGCAGCAGGAACTGATGGTTTCGCCATCCCAGAAGAATGCGTATTTCAAGGTCGTGACTGCTAGCCTTGCTGCATACCACAGGTTATAAGATTTCACCCGTGCCTTTTGAATCCATTTCATCTCCAACCTCTTTCACTCCTCTCTTGAGGTATATTTTTAGCTATGCTTCATCGCTTACCCAACTAATAGACTTTAAATAAATCACTGATGTGACACCATTTATTTTTATGTCATATGCTAATACGCAATCACTGCAGTTCCTGCAGTCATCAGTGATGCTGTTCCAAGTGTTGTGCAGGACTGCCATCCAATTGATTATAAGCAGACTTAACAGATGCCCTCTTTGGGCTAAGTCTGACAAAACCCATTATTACTAGTGCAATGTGAGGAAGAAGATGCTGCTAACCTTGATGTCCAGGGTATGGGGAGGCTGGACCAAGGAACAAAAGGAGTCTTGCTGAACAGCCGCCAAAAGAGCATTTTTCTGAATAACCTGACATGCCAGGATAAGTTGCATGTTCCTTATTCCAGATGGACACAATAGCTAAGGAGGGGGAAAAAAAGGTGTTAGGCATTTCCCCTGCCATTTAAAAATCAGGTTACTTTACAGACATCACTCTCTGTCTTGTAGTACTTCTGCAGTTTATTTTAATGAAAGGAAGGTAAGGGAGATCATTCTATTATATTTGTATACGTTGTTATCATTGAAACTAAAGGTAGAGATTGAGGAAACTTTTCATTCATTTGTATTTAATGAGCTGTATTCTCAGCTCTACTCAGTAGAGCAGGACGGTGCCAGACTGTGTAGCCAAGTGCAAACAGACTGGGAAAGGAGTAGACACCAAATAAAATACATCTGTTTCTCCTAGGCAAATTTTTAATTACATGTCACCCTGCTGCAGAGTATGGGTCATGACTGAGTTGATGGCAAGAAGGAGACCTTGTGGAGAGCTTTAAGGAAGAAATATCCATGGACTGGCAGTCTGTGATACTGTTTTTATACACTCATACAAAAAGGAAAGGACTAAGTATGCAAATAGTATGGAAGACTAAGGTCATTTTCTTTCATTACAGAACTCTCTACACCAAATGTTGTTACTATGTGTGCATACAGCCACACACAGGCATCCTGCTTTATTTAACAAAGTTCCTCAGAGTAAACTCTAGTGACTTAGAATTTCACCCCAGTAAGGATTCCTGGATGAGGCCACATCAACAATCACATTTTCAGTGCAATATTACAAAGTTAATTATAAAACAGTAGACTAAATCAGAGGAAGATAAACAGTAGAGAAGCTTATAGTGTCTAGTAAACATAAGACTAAGGTCCTTACACACTCTAGCAAATAAATAATAACATAATACATATTGTTTCCTTATGCTGCAAATTAAATCATTCACCTGCATAACAGCATCTCTTGTACGGAAACTAAACTTTCCAATATGACTGTCAATTTCTTGAATGCTTAATGGTAAGCTAGATGGAATATATCTGCAATAAAAGCAAAAGTATCTATAAACATGGAGTATGGCACAGAAAGAAGCTAAACTGAGAATAAAAGGAAAATAGTGATAAATACAGAAATATTTTTCATTTCATTCCACTTTTAAATGTAGAACACATAATGGAATTGGTCACTCTAGTCCCTAATTTAGTGATATTAGGATGTTGCTTTAGTTTTCAAAAGTAGTTTTATAAGAAAAAGAATATATCCCATAATGTTTTGTGGTTGACTTTACAATGACTTATTAGCTCCTCCTAGATGAGCTTGGTCTAAACCAGTGAAAAATCTCCTTGTTCCGTTTAATCATGCCTTGTTTCCAGTATTGGTTCCTAAAGTGTTTTTTTGTGCTGCTGTACTGTCTTCTGAGGTCTGATATCCATCACTGTCCCAATTCAGTTAGGAGCTGAGGTTTCATTCCAGGTTGCTTGCAATTGCTAAACTTGTTTGGAACAGCCCAATTTGCGCCGCAGGCTAGAGTGTATGCAAGTGAAGAGGACGCAAACAATGGCACGGGACTGCAGGTGGTATATGTACAGGTCGGAAGGGAGCCCTACCACCTGTGTTAGCCATAGGGAACAACTGACAGGATGCCCTACCTGAATACAGTAAGATAATTCACAGGTTATTTCCTTTCTTCCTCCTAAACCTGGATCTAAACTACACACAAAGCGGTGTATTTACATGTGTGTATATAAGCACATATTTACCAACTCTTTAAAGAGTAAATCAAGGCAACTGTAAAATCTACTTGTTCTAACCACTTTCCCTGGGGAAAAGGGAAGATAATAAATAAATAGCCTTTTCCTTGTGCAGAGATTGGGTCTAGTAGTCACTGAGCTGAAAAACAAAGATCAAAGACGTCACTTCATGAAGTGCAGTATAACTCTAGGAGAATAAGTTTTCTTCATGTTCAGAATAAGGACTTTATTCACAACAGGTTTTGAGGTCCTGTTTTGCTACCTATGGGGTTTGGGGCAATCACTTTCAGGCCAGTGCTGTTAGGCATCCTCGCTTTGAAAGAACAGGCATTTTAGTCCCAAAATTGCCTGCATTCCACGCAAATCCAGTGTCTCCTCACTTTCACTGCTCAACAGCTTTAAATTAGCATTATTCAGTCCTAGACTCTATACAAAAAGGAAACAGATCATGCAGCATTTTACATTTTCTGCCTGAATAATTTTATGTATTTTACACACTGAAGTTTTTGTGGCTTCTATGCAAGCCTAAGCAGACTAAAGGCTTGATCCCACCCAATCTAAAGAGATTATGCCTTGTGAAACTCAAAAAAAAGTCCAGTCTACCTGTCAACACTGCTGTCATCTTCCAGGAGAGATGTAATGAATATTGGTGGGAGGTGGTCTGCTTTCTCCCTGTGAGACGTAGATTCGAAGAGTATGGGCCTCAGGTACAAATGGAACTCCCCAAATCCTGCTTCCGTTGCAAAAGCCTTATATAACCTAGAAACAAAAACACATGGAAGCATTTGAAAAATTAACTTTCTTCCTGCTGTAACCAATGCACACCTAGAAACCTACATCCATCAGGCTATTTTCAATGAGACATCTGCATTCAACTTAAAACATTTCTTGGCATCTGAAACAGTATGATGGATACGAAGCAAACAAGTGTTGTACTCAGATAGCTGATGGTTGCTTAGTATTGCCCTTTCGATTGACACAGACAGCACTTACAAACAAAGGACAACAGCGAGTCTACAATGTCATGAGGGCAAATCAAGGGAAATATGCTAACTGTTCCTATTTAGAAAGGACTGCATTTGGCAGAGAGATGAAGAATATCATTTTAGACTAGAAACTGGGAAGAGGACTGGCTGCCAGAGAGGAAGATTCAAAAGACAACCAGAGCTCATACACATTATTACTATTAAACAGTAAGTTCATAACTTAAGAAACATTTATTCTAGAAGCCCCCAGCATGACAGAACCCCAATACGACCTCCCTAATATAATAAATTATGAAGGCAGTTCATTAGCAGACAGTAAACACATGGTCTAGATACAATCACTAGCTCAGGAAATCTCTAAAGCACCAAGGGTCAGAAGTTGGGCACAGTCCTGCTTTTTGTATTCTCTCCCTGTGGATCCATCCTTGCACTCCTTCAGATGCAAGAGCACAAGAACACTGATCTGTCCTGTGATGCCTCTTCTCATGTAGTATAAAAAGATCATAAAAAGAAAGACTTTGACTTTTTGATACAAACTGCAAAGGGATAAGATACACCTTTGCTTTCACCTAACATCTAAGGCAGGTTTTTTATCAGTCAAGAAATCAGGTCACAGAGAAGCTATGTTGTGAGAATGTGATAAAGACACAAATAGGACCTAGAAGACTTAGTTCTTTAAAATCACGTAGCATTCCCTGCCTGCAAAGTGAAAGACAGAAAAAGTGACGAGAAAAATAATATATGAAAGACACCATGAGCATCAATCAATAATCATATGGAGCACAGCCAAAATCAACTCTAAGGTCTTAAAACAAAGAGCTCTGTGTAATTATTATAAATGTCGCTCTCTTAGTTGGCCAGTATAGACACATGAATAGCCTGTATAGAACAGACATCAGCACACAAATCAGCTTATTAGTACTGTGCAAAGGGGAAAAAATAGAGGAAAAGAAAAGATATTAAAAAAGTGACTATGTCAAACAAAAACAGAGAGGGGTAAAATTCAGATTAAAGCTGCACTGTCTAGCTCTACTATTCTATCAAAGGGTGTCCCTTTTCATGACATGGTAGAAGACAAACACTGAGGAACAAAGAAAAGCAACAAGGGCTGTAAGGAACAGTACGCACAACATAAATGTGGACTGTTAGGTGTAAATGGCCGTCCACTCCGGGAATGGAGAGACAGGCAGATAATGGGAGTAATTCTGGCAGGTCCCCCTGAAAAGTCTGATAGAAGCTATTCTATCAGGTAGAGAAATCCACAAATGTAAGTTCATTTTACTCTGCACATTAGGAAAAAAGATTACTAACCTTTCTGATGCTTCAGTCTGAATCTGAGTCTCTAACAGTTCATGGTATAATGAACTGTGAAGCTCATCACATCAAAAGAAGATATAAAAAAAGCCCCTCAAAATGTCACATTGAGTAAACTATATATGTTTAAACTGGTATTTAGAATGACTTAACCATCTTCTACTAAATAAAGATAATGTTATGCTTAACAGCCTTACATACACATCATTAAGCCCTACTTTTTGTCATAACTTTCCTCTGAATTCTCATCCTTTACTGGAAAATGACAATTTGATATTACTTTTCAGGGATTTCTAAGTATGTCCTCTTAGCACCATTCCCAAAAGAAATGCAGCCATGTGATCATCCGGTCTGTCCATCTGTCTCTTCTGGATAACTTTTAAATCAGTTAGTGAAAATTAATAAAATCTGACACAGAGACAGGGCTTTCAAGCTATTAAATTCCTACAGGTTTCATGAAAAAAGCTGATTGGATATTGATTTTTCAGCTAAGTGAAAAGTTGCAGTGTAACCTTACCCCTTATAAAATACCAGAAAATGTATGTGTGTGTATGTATGTATATGTGTGTGTGTATGTATGTATGTATGTGTATGAGTGAAGGAACACAGAGATAACTCAAACAGCAGAAGTAGTTCAACTAGAATCTGTATTTTATTAGAGAGCTGAGTATCCAAACCAGGAACACAAATTGCCAAGAAATGAGACCTTCTTGCTTCTTGGAATTGCTTGGGTTGAAGTAAATTAACCTGTTTGTTAGTTTGACCAAGAAAGTTCCAGATATCAAGTTATAGCTGTTCAAGAAGTTCTTATTTTAATGGAAAAGAGTTGTGACAGAAAATGAGGTTTTCCACCAAACTAAGTTTGAATGGTCATGGCTTACATACCTTAAAGATGGCTAGGTTTACAGCTCCTGAAAATAAATGCTGCTGAATTTTTGATACAGACTCTAAATTTTCAAGAAGAAAGCTAGAGAAAGGGTTAAGAAGAAGAAATAACCTTGACTGGAATGTCATCTGTCCAACATGCACAACTTCATTATTGCAAGCAATCACGTCTCACAAAGTCTTTTCATAAATTAATCAAGCCCCATTTTGAAACTTAGTTTTCTACCCTTTGCTCTTTCCCTTCCAGAACTTTGTTGTCCAATTCTTAGAAATCCCCTTTTAATTTCCAGCTTAAATTTATTCACAGTGATTAGATCCATTTGTTCTGCTGCCAAAATTGGCCTTTAGCTTAAATAGCTCCTCTCCATTCCTAGTGCTTATCTTCCTAGTGTATTTATAGAGAACAATCTTATCTTCTCTCAGCCTTCATTTTGCTAGGACAAACAAGCCAAGATATTTCATTTGCTTTTGTAAAATGCGTTCTCTGTTTCTCCTCAGCATGCTATTAGATCATCTTTGTTCCCATTCCAATCTGAATTTATCTTGCCTGAACACAAACCTCCAAATTATACTTAATAATCCAGGTGAGGCCTCACCAGTCATGTACATGGCATCAATTCTCCCTCTCTCTACTGTTAATAAAACTCATTGCCTGATTCACAGTAAGATATCACAGTTGCAATATGTTGGCAGCTTACAATCGTCCGATGGCCAGCTATACGCCCAGTTCTTTCTCCTCCTCTGTTGCTTCCAACTAATAAGCTCAAAGTTCATAGGAGAATTTCCTATTATTATGCGCAACCTTAAGCTTTGCGTTATTGATGCTTATCTCCTTTCTACTACTCCAGTCCTTAGAACCGTGAGTTCTTCCTGTAAGATATTCCATTTATTTTCCATATCAGTTTTATCTGCCAGCACTACAATGTCCTGATTTTAATAACACCCTCTTATGTTTTCTACTGAGATCATTAACAAAAATGTCCAGTAATATGGAGCTGAACAATAGGAACTTCACCAATAACCTGCCTCCAAGCCAGTAGTTCAACATTAGCCTTTGTAGTTTCCCCATTAGCTCAGTCCTTATCTTCTTCGTCTTTCTGTACAAATTGTCATCTTCTCCAGCTGATAACTCCCTAAATGCCTGACACTGACTCCCCTTGTGTAGATTACTTCATTATCAATGTAAGGATCAGCATAGCCAGAACAATTTTCATGCTTTCCTACCTCGGGTGGTGAGCAAAACTTGAACTTCTTGTGTGCCTTATATTGCACTAGTCTTCATAAGCATCTTTGTGTTCATTTGATCAGTGAATTCCTCCTGCTCCTACTCCTTTTGACAAAATTTCAGTATTTTCACTGGGAAAAGGCCTCTCCTGTTAAGCTTTGAGGAGCAGTGTGGCCTCAACTTTTGAAACTAATGCACATCTGGAAACCCCAGGTAGACTCCATCTCCACATAACAAGCAAACATATCTCCCACGACACAAATGCAGGCACTGTCCCTCTCTCTGGTTTTTTTCTAATTATAGTATGTGGTCTATGAAAAATAAGTTACTTTTCCCCTACAAAGCACACCTCTTTGGGGTCACCATAGCTAAACCAGCACTACTGACCCACTAACCCGGCTAACTGCACACTCTCTGTCGCCACCTCTATCAGCTGATGGCGGAGCACGGCAAGCTCCAGGAGCGTGGAGATGGAATCCAGGATAAAGAGCTGTTTTTCTTTGCCGGTCTTCTTTTCTTTGTCTGCTCCTTCCTCTAATAGTGACAGAACAATCTGTTGCACGAGTACAGGGTCTTCTATCAGTACCTCGGCAAATAACTGCAAGGAAGGGGGGAGGGGGGGGAGGAAACCCAGAAATCATTTACATATAGATGACAAAGGTCTTTAAATACTTTAGAGGACCGTTCTCCTTTTTCTTTTTCTGGAGTAAATCACGACTGGAGTTGCTTCTGACTTGTAATCCATGCAAAGTCAGAACTGTGTCCACCCTGACCCCTAACAATAGACTGGCATTTTGCCACTTGCTTCGAAGGTAAAGTCACTGAATCTATAAACCTGGCTTTACTCGACAAAGTTTATTTTATTTATTTTTTATAGCTAATGTAAGATATTTGCCTTTTTTATTATAATCAAAGTTCAGAAGGCTTTCAGATGTTTATACGTCTCTAAAGCAGGGGCTCTGGAACTTGGTTCGCTTATTACTAGCTGAGGCCATTCCTCCTCTTAAGAGTGTGCAGTTGCCAGCACACATGCTGCTGCACGATGCTCCCAAAATGGGGACAGCAAACTCATGTGGTCAGCTAAATCAGCAGACTTGGACCCCTTTTGTACTGGGACGGTGGAAGCCTCCAAAAGAGCAGATACCCCAGGAATAGAAAATGGTCAAAAGCTGCAGCTTGGTAATGTGGAGAGCTGGAAAGAAGACAATGAAACGCTGTCTGTTGTGCTGTGGAAGTGGTGGCAGGAACAGCTCCAGCCTCTGCGTGCAGGAGAAGATGGTCCTTGTCTCTAGCTGCCACAACTTGTACAACTGTGCCACCCTACTCATGTCAGGTGGGATAGATGTGGCCACTGCTATAGCTGACTGGCTTCACACTTCGCTGCTCATGACCAATGAATCACAGACCATGAGGAAACCTGAACCCAGCCATGCACTTATTAGTAATAAAAGTCTAGATTTCAACACTTGTCATTTGCTACATCTTCACAGCTACACTGAAAAAAAAAAAAAAGTTTGAAAAGACAACACCCCAAACTTAAGTGTCAGAAGTTGTGCAACTTCATTTTGTCCGTCTTCCCCAAAGCTTTACAATGTGCTTTTGTAATTATATGACTCTGGATGGGTGGGACAAGACAACCCATCTTATGTGCTTCTTCACAGAGCTGCTACAAGGAGAATAACATCTTCCCTATTTCCAAAGAGGACAAGAAAAGAGTTAATAAGCTTAAACTGTAGCAAGACATATCTATGCTAGACTTTAAGGAGAACTTGCTAAAGGTGAAGCTGGTGAAGCACTACCACAGACTGCTTGAAAAAGTCTATCACACGATATGTTTAGGAACTGGACAGCTATTTATCTCATGGGAATAACATAAGTATAGCTGATCCTGGCTTGGGGTGAGCAAGAAAGATCTCACAGTTTCCCAGGGATCATTTAGTTTTGTAATCCCAGAAATCACTTTTCTTTTTATACGGCTCCTCTGATATTTCTACACAGGAAAAGCACCTGTTCCCAGGCTGGCAGCATCTGTACCCCGCCACTGGGAAATCTGTTTATTATGAAGTTGAAAGGTGCTTAGGAAGTCAGATGGGGAACAGAAATTGGATGTTGTAAAACCATCCTTAGTGAAGGGTTGGAAAAACATGAAAGAATGAGGTCCTGGGTCACAAAACGAGCAGTCCAGGAAGGACAGAAACGTTGACTTTAGCACACCAAGTCATAAAGTAAAACAATATGTGATCATGTAAAGACTGCATCGTCATGCCTATGCAAAAGGAAAGCAAATTAAATCTGCTCTGGCAAAGGTAAATTTCCTAAAATTTAAATGCTAGCCTTTTACAGCCTTAGTGTCTTCTAAACATTGCCTGCTTGCGTGTGTTTGTCTCATCTGCAGCTTCTGTTGGAGGAAAAGGAATGGGTAAGAAGTAAACACAACAAATTCCCTCCCTTTCCCCCTTGGCAACAGCAGTGTGGTAACTTTAAGATCCATCACAGAACTCTGCCACTGACTTCTGGGATTTAAAACTAAAAAAGCAAAGTTTGTGATCTGCTGCGGACAAAAGAGTAGTGGGACACCGCCAGTGGATTTTATTGCCAGCAGAGAGATGCTGGATAAGTAATTCTTGGATTTTGCCAGGCCAGGGAGGGGAGTATCCTAGGTGGCTGTGCCCTTCTGCCTTTAGTTTGCCTCTATCCTTTCTTACCCATCGCTGTCTTTGTAATCTCTTCATCTAACCAGTTCTGTCTCCACACCTCAAAATTTTTATATTCATCCCTACTCCCTCGATTAGCAAGTCCTGCTATCACTGGTTTTGGGCAGCTTGAGCCAATCTCTTTACCAAACTGTTCTCAACCCTCCACCCCCACCTGAGGTGCCTCCTTGCCCCAATTTGCAGTGCACTTTTTTCCCCCATATCTTTTCCTTCCAAAAGGAGGGAACCCACTTCATCTTAGTCCTAGTCTCTGTCTCCCAGCTTTTCATCTACCTCAATCTCCATTCCCATTTCCTGGCTGCCACCCCACTTACCAAGCCAGCTGGATTTCCTCTGCACTCCTGCCCAGCTCCTGCACCATTAACAGAGCTGCCACATCTCCCCTGCGATCTGCTCAGCCAGCTTCCTCCGCTGTCTCCAGTGAAGGCAACATGAGTGACAGTGCAAGCTAACAGCTCCTCGTACTCACTTTCAATGCTCAGACCCAAATCAAACACGGATTACTTAGACCAGAGATATTATTGCAGGGACAGTAGGAAGTCCTGATTTATCTCAGGTGGTAGATATACCAGGGCACATAGAAACTTCAGATAATGTCTTCCTACTAAACACAGAATCATAGAATTGTTTAGGTTGGAAAAGACCTTTAAGATCATTGAGTCTAACCGTTAACCTAGCACTGCCAAGTCCACCACTAAACCATGTCCCTAAGCACCACATCTACATGTTTTTTAATGCCTGCAATAACATATTTTATTTTAGTTTATGCTGACCAAACTTGGTAGGAATGAAAGTATAGCATCCCAAACTTGAAATATATGCTCTAAATCATAGCTGTATCACAATCTTGAAGAGAAAACAGATAAAATCATTTATTTTCCATTTCTTGCTCTCAGCAACAACTAAGCTGACTAATTAAAAAAAAAATCAAACTGATAGAGGCATCCAGCATCAATAATTTCATTCAAAATAATTAGCATTTATCAAAATTATATCCAACTAAATTCAGAGTCCTACACCAGGAAATGGTGGACATTACAGTAATAACCGGCTCCATCTATAACAACATTTGCTTTAATGTCCAGTCTTCTTTTCATTATTTTTTTTTCTCAGATTGTACACACACACAAACACAAAACCTGGAGACTTACCATGATTTCATATCAGTTTAAGCATATGTATTTTCCTTCTCATTAAGCCAATTGTTCCTACTTTATACTGGCATGAGATCAAGAGTTCTACCTTTCTGTGTCCATTTACAGAAAAAAAATGTTGTTTTAAAGGTGGATGGAATGGATCTTCATCAATCATAAGCAAATAACTGAATTAAGAATCACATACCTAGAACTTTATCAAGCAAATGTAAATGAACTAGCGAGATCACGCTCCTGGGAATTCTGCTTTAAAGAGTCATTACTAACTTAAAAATGGAACTTACATCTTTTTGAAGCTGAGAGTTGTAAAAAGTTTCTGTTTTTTCCATAGTTAGCCATTCATCAAAGACTAGCTGAAGTACTTGTTTTTCCAGATTACTTGCTTTACTGGCTGTTTTTTTGTCTGCAGATGCTGTAGAATTCCTGGTAGATGTACTCAAGGGCTTTGGGGATCAAGCACACCAGACCAAGAGAAGGGTGGAACTCCAGCAAATAAATGTTCTTCAAAGTAGGACTTAAAACAAAAACAAAAAAAACCAAAGAAAGAACAAATAGCTTTCAAATAAGGCCTTTATAAATTGTATGTATAAAGAAACCTTGCAATTGCTTTATTTGCAAGAATGAATTGCAATGGCTTTAGTGCACATCAGAAATCAATCATCAAATCTGAAAATAGACCTGAAGCCTTAATAAACGTAATTATGTTGGAACACATCTAAGTAGTCTCATTTGCTAATGAAAACAGAAAATATTTAAAATTATCTTTCGTTAGCTGACATGCTTTATTTACTGCATTTTCACGTCTATTATGCCTGCCCACTAAAACTGTCTGCCCTTGAAAATAAGACCTCAGATAACCAACACAAAGTCAAAATGTGTTTTGGGGAGGAATGAAAACTCTTCACATAACCCGCAGTGCTGCACAGCTGCAGGATAGGGAACACGTGGCATGTCTGTACTGCAGGTAATACGTGGATTCCACATGTGAGAACAGAGTACAGGCACATGCAACCTGACAGTTGTGCTGGAAAGAGTAATAGGCTGTGGCCAAAGGGCAGTGAAAGTTGTGAAGCCAGGTCAGGATACTGATGCAGTGTGCCTAAAGTGAGGCTAACCTCAGTATCCACTTTCATCATTACTGTTGAATAATAATCTGTACCCATGGGAATATTAATATCCCAGTGCACTGCGAGATGTAATTATCAAATCTGCTGTCATGAAAGGGCAGTGTAAAGGCAGTGGGGGAGGAATCACTTTTCTTCTTTGAATGTTTTTCTGACTATCTAAATAGCATGAGACTGAATAACATGAGAAACAGTCATCTATTGCTTGATTCACCTTAAGACTGTTATTTTTTCAAATAGTCTTATTTTCAGGTGCTGGATCCCAAATTTTTACAATCGGTCACAGAAACTAGGTACTCTCCAGAAAAATAAAACTGTATAATTACTCACTGGCTAGTGTTAAGAGAAATAAGCTGCTTAGTAATTACATTATATGGAAGTCCAAATTCACCGATGCCACCTCTCTGACCTTCCTGCCAAATCTTGTGGACATATTCCCTCTGGGCAGCTATCTGAAACTCAGCAATAAACACAAGTGGCATTAGCCAGTAAAATTCACACATAGCTAGAAATCAAGGCAAAACCAACTATCCTTCATTTAAACATAAGCTGCAAAATTTTCTATTTTTATATATATAAATTTTCAAGTCAATTATGTATGTTCCACTCTAGATGAAATATTCCTGCTAAAATTATTTTGAGTATTTCATATTCCTTCAGAACAAATTTGAATTCCAATGATGCTGATAAGGTTCCATTTTTATTGCTATCATTATGATAGCATTAGTGGCAACAGCAGCACAACAGTAGCCTCTTGTACCAAGACCCAAGCTTCTGTTTGTGGACTAAAAGTCAAGTTACAAAGGTTAGCTAATGAAACTTCCTAACTTGCAGCCTCTGAAATCAAAGCTCAGAGAAAGGAAATAACTTGTGGCAGGATACAGAGGAAAGCTGAGGCAGATTTTTAAACCAGCGGAAAAACGTGAGAATTTCAAAGGTGTTTTGATTATTAGCATGGGAATTCACAGCTATCTGAAATATATTGCTTTTCAAAGTGCATTTTAAAGTACAAACTTTGTTTATATTCTTTTTAAAGTCTCTTCTCTCTTACTGTAAACAGAAGTAGTTCCTTATCCACTGCATTACAGAATAAATATAGATTATAATTTTATTGCCTCTCAACTATGAGAAATATTGTCTCAAACAGTAGCAGATGTGGCTTTAACATGACATATGAAGCTCTGCAATCTTTCCAACATTTTCTTTCTGATATTGATGAAATTATAGCTTTCTGCTCTTGAGCTTCAGGCCTTCAATTTACAAGGCATCCATAGACTTCATTGTTAAATTAGTATAGACGCATCTTAACACTGTAAACCCATGCAGGCTATAATCAAAGCTTCCCATTCTGGATTTCACCTCCTACTTCCCCAAGATGGATATACTGTAAATCCAACTTACTTGTTGGTTTACCATGTCCCTCAGCAGTTGGAAGTGAAGTTGTAAACAGATACATTCATCTTTGTAAGCGTTAACAAAATATTCAAGCTTGAGATCAAACCGTGGACGTTTATGCATGATGTCAATTATTGCTTGGGCCAAAGCAAATCTTTCCTCTGGGTCCAAAGCATGTTGGTAAGCTTCAAAGGAAACATCTAGAAGCTGAAGCGATATTCAGAAGCACATTTAGAAATGTTTATTCACCCAAATATTCATTCTTTGCTGGGGAGAGATTTCTGAACGTGGAGCTTGCCACCTGTATCAAACCAACAGTGGCCTGGGATGGCATCTTGTTTCTGGCACAGGATATTACTCAATGCTTCATCAGAAGGCTCAAGAACAGAACATAGAAGAAAAAAAGTAAGACAACCATGTACTTACTACTTTAAAAACACCTACTTCTTTCCACACTAATCCATTCTCTGTTTCTTTTCCAGCACACACACTGGTTTTTTATCTTGGAAAAACTCCATTTCCCCCAACCTGAAATCTGCAGACTCATCTAAGACTCTCCGTTATCTCATTTGGCAATGACTGTCACAGTTACTTCACATTTTTTGGAGAAACTCCAAATTAATTGAAGACCTAATTAAAGATGTACAAAGGCACATGCCCTCTTCAGGCTCCTCTACCAAGAATAGCTGTAAAGCTTTATTTAAATAAAAATTTTAATTACACATATCCACAGCTTAGGACAGAAAAGGAAACGTGCCAAGCATGACAGCACGTGAAGTCTTGAGATGACACTGTGGTATTTTTTCATCAGATGGCAATTAGGGGATTGAAAACACGAACATCCAGTGCTCTTGCTTCTGGACAAATTGGTCATGTCAATATGCAATTATCTAGATCTGGCTATTTTGCTTTGTCATGGAAGTAGAAAAGCATTCAAATTACTTTCCATACTGAGACCAGAAGACTGTGGAAGAGAAAGACTCAGAAGGGCTCAGGAGGTAATTTGGTAGCTGAGAATTCAGATTTCAATGGAAACAGTCAAGTTGTCCAATTTAGACCTGCCTGACCTGAAGTGTTCTGGAGGAAGCTAAGACAGTGCTTAGGCAACAAGCCATAAGCAAATTTTATATTGGCTAAGCTAAGCTGCCTCAGCTGCTGGACAAAGGGCTATTGTTTCCTCATTCAGAAAGAACTCGGTCCCAGCTGGAAACAAAGCTAGCAAGGCCTACTTCCATTTCATTTCAGCTAAAAGCAGAAGACCCCCAGCAACAGCACATCTGTACGTTTAATCCTGCCTAGAGAGCTGGGTTGTAAGAGTAGCTCAAGAATATACTCTTCGATGGTTTTGGAAGAGAATTAGTGCATTGTTGCTGTAGAGGTTTCACTCTTCTCTACTGTGAGTTTTTCTTCCAAAAAGAAAGCAATTTGCCTTAAATGGAAGGCCTGTGATAAAAATAAAAGGTAGAGTCACAGAGGTAGCATGATAATACAGCAATGGAAAGCGAAATCTATTGGGATGAGAACAGAAACTTAGCGAACTAGGCAATTAGGCAGTATTTTATATAGCTCTGTAACACAAAGTCCCTCTATGAAAAGGGGAGAATGGCCTTAGGAGATTTCTTAAACTACATACAACTATTTTAGTTTAAAAGGTTTTCTATTTAAAGCCTCTTCAGTGGTACACAGGAGATGCCCTAACACCCTCTAGCATTCCTATTTTGAGAGCTGCCCTCTGTTACTCCGGGACTGAGAACAAAGCATCTCAAGTGTGTGAAGGTGAGCTCAATTAGTGCCATTTCTCCCTGCTTCTGAAGTGGACTATCTGCTCTTTCCACTTCTTGACACTCACAGCATTGTCCTTGGGACGGGTCAGTCCCATAGGCAGAAATATGCTTCCAAGCTCCTCTGGGTCCCTTCTTCTGAGCTCGTCTACTCTTCATTGCTCAAGACTGAAGTCTTTGGGCAGAAACCCTGTATGCTTTCATGTCCCATGGCAAAATACAGACACATGACTAGATTCAGAGTGAGGAAGGGGAAAGCCCACAGGATATGCAGCAGCCCTTGTGAATGGCAAAGCTATGAATCACTTTTTGTGTGTGTGAATACACATTTTTAGCATTGATTTGTTGGGGTTTTTTAACTCCATACTAAATCACAGCATTGTTTTCTCAAATAGAACCATAGAATCATAGAATGGTTTGAGTTGGAAGGGACCTTGAAGATCATCTAGTTCCAACCCCCCCTGCCATGGGCAGGGACACCTCCCACCAGACCAGGCTACTCAAAGCCNGGGGGTCTCACAAGAGTGGAGTAGAGTTAAATAGATTAACTAACAAAGAAGAAATAAATTTGTAATATAGAGAGAATCAGATCTATAGGTTTTATTAATAAATGGTTTATTTTTTTTATGCTGCAACGTACAAAATATCTCTCTGGTTCCCTCTGACAAAGGGTAATCCAAATGATGGGGCTAGCCAGCTGCAGACTTGAGTGTCTCCTCCCTGGGCTTCACAGAGATGCAATGATTACAATTCTAATGACATCCGTAAAAAGTTCCCTGCACCAGCCCCAGAAAGCAAGGACCACAGGAAAAAATTGCATCTTGGACTTCCTTGTGGCCCAGGCTCCTCTGGGCTGGGCCTGGTTCTTCCTAATCTACATGTGCTCCATTCCCTGGCATGCAAGCAGGGGCAAAAAACACTCTGCAGCTTTGCTTTGGAGATGGCCTTGTCCTTCCCAGTCATCTTTTCCAGTGGCGGATGACTCTCCCTAAGGCCTTGCAGAAGTGCTTCCAGCCCCTGGCACAGCAGCTACAGAGGCTGCTGTCTGACAGCAAGAGCATGTCTGCTCCCTTGTTGCAAAAGCCATTACGTGTGGTCCTTTGGACCCAACTCACAGCACTCGGAAGCTCCAACCCTCTGCACCCATCCCAGCACCAGGCTCCCAAAGCATCTGAAACCCGTATCACCACCCACACTTGCTGACTGTAGCATCCATGTGTATACACAATGGGAAATGCAGTTGAAAGGGAACCTTACACAACCTGAATTGAACTGATTGCAAATCACTGTTTTCAGACCAAGAAAAGCTTCTGTACCTGGCATTTTTTTTCCAAGAGAGCCGTTTCACAGGTCCAGAGGCCAAGTAGCACAGTACATCAATCCACAGAGGCCCAGCCAAGGATGTTACTGCCACTGGATTGCTCACAAGTTACATTGCCTAGGGCAAAAAAATTAAGTAGAAAACAAGCAGATGCAAGTATCGGAGGGATTCCCACATGCCTAGAGTCCCAGGGCTTGTGGTAATTCTTTTTATTTATAGCACAGGATTGTGGTTTTTGCTTGCCAGGGAACCCCAGGGCAGGAAAAAATTTCAAGTCCCATAAGCTTTGGAGGACCCCAGAGTATTCTGAAAAGCAAAGAACAAGCACACCAGGCACTCAGTTTAAACATATCTCCTTCATCATCTTTTAACAAATATTCCCTGAGAGGCTGGAGTTCAAAAGACGCATATCAAGAGATAAAGCCAGAGAAAGCGTAAGAAAATTAGGGGGGGGAAGTGAAGAGAAGCTTAATTTTTCACAGCACCAAATCATGTTGGAATTGTCTTCACCTCCTCACCTTCACTCTCAGATTAAAGAAAAGCAGCACGGACTACTCAAAGATAAATTTTACAAAGAGATATACCAGGGCAGAGTGCTGACCCAGGAGAGGACATTCTTTTCAGATGGCTTGCTATTAGAAAAGACAGTCTTCATACTTTAAAAAAGAGTGTAATGAAGGAAAAAAAAGATCACTACAAATGTTTCTACACTAGCAGCCCATGAGAAATCCTTCAAGAAATCATGCTTGTGGTTTCTTGTTTGTGATACTATCTAAATTAGAGTTAATTTTGACAATAAATGATAAATCAAGTAGAGTGAATCTGAAATGTTTAGAGCTGCAGAGTTAAAAATCAGCCATGGGGTAAATAGAAGAGGCTTCAGTAGCTACTCTTCAGCTCCAGACTTTAATTGTCTTATTTTTCAAAAGCTGAACAAGAGAGTCATTTGAAGTCCATGATCACTGGAGAAGTCAGCATTAAAAGCGTTTGGGTCCATGGCACACAGAAAGAGACCATAACAAGAAGAAACATATGGAACTAGGACAGGTTGTACATGATCAGTCCTCAAGAGTACTGTGGGAGGGTGATAATGAAGTGACCTATAAACACAATGACTGCTATACCAGACTCATTCAGTAGTCTGCCTCCTGTAATGACAGAATCATAGAATGGCTTAGGTTGGAAGGGATCTCTGGAGGTCATCTAGTCAAACCTTCTGCTCCCAGGCAGGGTGGCTTGCCCAGGACTGTGTCCAGTTAGATTTTTAGTATCTTGACAGATCTCTCGGCAACCTATGCAGTTTGACCTCCTTTGCAGTAAAAAAGGTGTTTTCTTGTGTTCAGATGGAATTTCACGTATTTCAACTTGTGCCCGGTGCCTCTGGTCCTGTCAGTGGCAACTGCTGAGAAGCGGCTGGCTCCCTCTTCTTTCATTCCCTCCCACCAGGTATTTATACACACTGATTAGGTCCCTCCTGAGCCCTCTCCAGACAAGACAGTCCCAGATCTCTCAGCCTCTTCTCATATGAAAGATGCTCCAGAGAAAGGTCTACAATGAGGACCTTCAGGTGACTTCAAAGGATGTCCTAACAGGCATTTAGGCATTCACAGGTTCATAGAGGTTTTTGGTCATCTTAATCCTCAGTTCTGCCTTGCGTTCTATGTCAGAACATTTAATTTTAGGGAAGCACACTAAAGCATCAAAAACATTATACTATCAATACAGAAAATAATTCCAGTGATTTAAGAGATATTTTGTGCAATTCTCTGAATATCATACGTTTGTGCTATTTATTCACTGTTTTCTAATGGCCCTCCCCCCGTACCTTCTACAATTACAGGCTTCTTCCTCCTCACTATTCTAGAAGTACAGCTGCTTCTTTTAGAAATCTGTAATACAGTCTGCCTCAACTCAGTTCTTACTATAAAAAAAAAAATAGCAGGAAAAAACGAAGTCTAGAACATCAAATATTTTGCAGCTTCTTATTTACAACTGAGAAAAGTTTAAAAGTGGTGGGAAGTAAATTTAGTTCTGCAGAAAAGCAATCTAATATGTTAATTAAAAGACATTCAGAAACAATTAATATTTTTCTTTTCTGACTCTCTTTCTGTGCCTTGAAGATGTGCTTGCTCATTATATTACTTAATTACATCAGCAAATGTTCCTTCTGTGTTATTTTCCCCTCCAGGATGACTTTGATGTCTCTGACCCTGAATAAGTGCAAAACTGTGACATTAACAACATGTGACAAGCAATTCCACATGCTCAGTTAGGTCTTTGTAACACACTTAGCTAACTAGGATAGGATAAAGAAAGGTCCCAAAAACCCAGTCAGTACTTGGTCTTGCAGAAGTACAGCAATGATTCAAGAAGTCACATGATCGGCCTACCTTGAAAACAGCAAATCAAATTACCACAGGTCTTTTGGACCTGTAGATATCTTACTTTTCTCTTTCTCGATGTACTGGCTGGCCACAAGCAGCAGCTGGTTCTCAAGCTCCTTCAGGTCCTCTAAAGCCACATCATATATGATGTAAACCCCTCTCTGGTCCTGTGTGTGAATATATCCCTCTTTACTAGTGTGAAAGTCGTCATGGCTTTCCACTTCTGCGAACTCCATGAACTGAGCGCTGTGGACCTTTGCCGTGAAAAACAGACACAGAAATACAAGCAGACAGCTCTGCACGATTGCAATTCTGTATAACCAACATATCTAAGGGTGGACCTTGCGTAGGAACACGATATTTTGTCACCAGCAGAGAACAATATAATAAAATATTGCCAAAATATTATTTTTTATGGGTAACGCCTACACTGTGGCTTCATTTAGACTTGTTGTGGTTTGGGACAATACTATCACGGAGTAAGATAAACTGTATGAAATTACTATTGTGCCTAGTTTTTCCTTCAGGCATATAAATCCACAAAAAACACCAAGGAGGCATCAAAATTAGAAGACTGGCTCTTGAACTAAGGTAGAACTTTTTCCCCTTTTTCTAATTCAGCTCAGATTTGGCAAAAAGTATCTTAAATTCTGATATTCACATACAAAGTAAAAAAATTTTTTAAAATGTTCTTGGGTAAGTTACACTTGCAAGATTTGGAGATAAGCTCACACACACAAAGACTTTAGGACTAATTAAAAGGAACGCCCATTGACTGATGTCCCAAATTGCTGTGACATCAGCACTTGTTCAATAGAATAGTTTAACAATGACCTTATTTTTCTAAAAAAACATCAACATCTATAAAAAAGAATTGCATCTATAAAAAAGAATTATCTACCTTGGCAGTGAGTCACTAGTTAGCTTGGTAACACCCCATGCAAGAATCCAGTACTGCAGTCAGCAGAAGTGGTGTTAGCTTCCAAAATATTCTGTTCTTGACTAGGAGTGCCTCAAAGGGAATTACATACATCTACCGCTTGGTGTATAATTACAGAAGTTAATCTCCCAGTCCAAATAAGCACTTGGTATAGGGGTATAGCCATAGAAGCCCTTAAAAATGGTTCTTCTTGTAAGAAGCCAGCAAGCAAATACAAGCTCCTCATTTTCCACCGCTTGTTTTTACTATTTCCTGGTATGTAATGCCAGTGACCAATAATGATGCACAATGTATTGGGATTTCCTCCTTTCACTGGCTCTCCTAATATCTGCCTTTACAAGATCCCCATTGCTACCCAAACTTCACCTGCTAGCACCTGGATGTCTCAAATTCTATTAAAAGAAAGGATGGAGGAAAGGAAAAGGTATTTGCTTTAGACACAGAAATCTTAGTCAAATTTAAACGTACTGGGAAGAACAGCTTGCCAGCTTCACAGATTATGCTGGATCAGAAATCATTCTTTACCATAAAGTTAATAAGGAGCCCTGCAAAATGTACACCTTATTTGAACATAATGTTGGATCAGCCTGGTCAGATTCCTTTCCTTTTTTTGATACGGTGTTCTGCACTCTCTTTTCTTTCCTTATTCTTCTGAACGGACTATTTGTTTCACCACTCTTAGCGATGGGTGCAGAATTTGCTAAAGGTTAAATCAAAGCCCTGTATAGAAGAATTAAATTAAACTTGGTTTAGGTAAATAACTGAGCAAATACTGGGCTGACTTCACCATAGCAGGTAGAAGGGAATTTCAGCTGTGTTTTTAAACATCCTTATGGAGAACATTCATTGAAATATCTCCACTTTCAAGCTCTTGATTTTTTGGGGGGGGTGATTCCTGCTCTGTCCAACTCCTAAAAATCTCAGTCAAGACTTCTGCATCCTGCAGAAGGGGTATGTGACTACAAAACTGGAGATTTCTTACAAAACAAAACCAAAAAGAAATGAAGACTTTCTCCCTGCCATGTTTGTTTTGGAAGTCATATTTTAAAGAGAATACCCAAGCCTTCTAAATACTACTTATGCCTATAAAAAACATTAATACCCAGTTATATGTCTACAGCAACAAATTAAGTAACTGGATATTTATGTGCGATGCTTTTTGCCTGCAGGTTTTTGCTTTCCTCCTCTGCTCAGGTTTACTGGGGCTTAACAAATCCCTTTTGGGTTATAAAGCAACACTTACGCACCTACATATATTTTATCTACTTTCTTCCAAGCTGAATCTCAACAGGGGACAGAAAAGAGTTTTAATTTCATGTAATGCATTGTTTTGCAGGGCCTTCTGTCATTGGAACTCCCGGCTCTGATGATCTCCATCCCAAGCAGTCTGCTAGGGAGGGTGCAACACTGCCTCAGAATCTCAGTTTCGGATACATTGCGAACTGAGCCGTCACACAGGCTCGCAGCTTACAGTGTGGAGGGATTCATAACACAGGTACACCTCCAATTTTGGGCATAGAGTAGATGCTAAAAGTAGTTTAAAAACAATGTTATATGCTTTGAGTTTATAGCATGCGCCAGAGAGTATGTTAGATAGACCTTAATTAGTTTGCCAGTAAAACGGCTTTGTTATTGTTTCGTTCTTGAGAGACAGTCTGAGCAGTGTATTTTCAAAAAAAGAAACACATTAGAAGTTGTTGTTAAGGAAATACTGTTGCCCCTGCTTCTAAATTTCTTGCCAATTAAACTGTAATAGGATCAGTAAATATTTATCTAAGCTGTAGTTGAAGTTCAAGCGTATATATCCATATCCATGTATTAGTTCAGGGGAAGGAGAGGCCACTGTGAAATAAATCTTTCTCATTGCTTGGGGCTCTCTGAAGTATTTCACAGCTAATGTCCAGATCTGAGAGCACTTAGATAGAAGGTTGGGATTGATCTTTGCATCATTTCTTCTACAACAGAAAAAAAGGGAATGAAAATAATCGTATATTATGCAGAGTTCAGAAGGAGAGTTTGTCACGCCTGCTTCCCAGAAAACCGACACCTCCCATTAGAAAACACAGGTTTTTAAACTACTTTTTCTAACTTGAAAATTCAAAGATACTGGACCATCCAGTTCAACATTTCTTAAGTGGAAAATCACAATTTTCTAGTTCCAAGTAGCTTTTCATATAAGGATTTTAATTTATGAGATTTTTAAAGGATAAATGTGGCCATATTAGAAATAAAATGAAAGATACCTTAACAATATCATCAGCTCCCTGTCCTCCCCACACACTTCAGATTTCAAAGAAGTTTAGATTTTTTTATGTTTAGGGATACAAAGTTTTGTTCTGATTTTTTTTTGGAGGGGGCAGGGTCTGAAGTCTTAACATAAGCAACAAATCGGGGCAGGAAGCCTACTTCCCTTTTGGTTCTAGCCACAATTCTTCCACGAAGTGGCTTGTGCATTTAGTTCTGTGTATTTCTACAGCAAAACAAAGAAAAAACCAAACAAGTTTTCAGTAAATGAGAAATACATGTGACAGCTCAAAATGTTGAAAAAACTCCTATTAAAATACTATTATGCTTCTTCAGGCTTTCTACATGAGAACTTTGGGATGAGTGTTAGGTAGCAGAGCTGCAAGGAAATTCTACAGCTCAAAAGACAAAATACTGTACAACATCAAACCACTAATCTCAGCATGATGTATTGATTCTGTTCAGTATATTTTACAGAAAAAGTTGGGGAAATCAAAGCTTGAAAAGACTTAGGAATTTAATTTGAATTATTATTTTTCCCATCTGTGAAGATAAGTGTACTAATTATATCACTTCAGCCACATGCCCTCATACGAGGTTAAAAAACAATAAATCCTAAACTGTACCTAGATCTAAAGAATACATTTTAGAAGTCATTAGGATTTACTTCAACAAGAATTTCCATAAATTGCAAAATGCCTCAGATTTCTCAGGAACATGTACTCTGTGTGATAATCCCACACTTACAAAGGTCCTAGTTTAAGCACAGCCAGCAGCACCGATCTAAGTAAATGTTTATCTGGCAGGCAGTACTGACATTATAGTTCTGTGTGTCTGAAGTTTCTCAGAGGTTTGCTCAGATCACTGGTAGGTATGAGTGTTTAGTCTGTTAAGGTGAGACACGTGGTTCTGAGGAACAAGCTACGCCAATTCCCTCAGATGATTCAACAATTCATCACAACATAGCTCGCCTGGAAGAGAGAACTGGGTTAGATACCCCTGTTGAAGCATATGTTTTGGAAGACTAAAGGCTGGGTGGTACCTCACCTTGTAGTCTGCTGGCGTGTAGTGAATATAAGGCTGTGACCTCAGGCCACCAAAAGCACCAGTGCCTCCTTTGGCAGCACGGACCCGAGACGTGTCTTCTGCACTGGGAGTTAGGTGACCAGCCTTGAAGGAGAGGCCAGCGGTACTGATGGTCAAGCTTCTCTCCACAGACCTGAAGTAGTTAAGGATCCCCAGGCACACTCGCTGAAACAAACCGAAGCAAATGCACAGTTGCATTTTCAGTTGGATGACAGCTCCCCTTTGAAAAAAATTAACTCTGACCTCTGCAGATTTTATCTTGAGTTTTTTTACCTTTAGCTCCAGGAGTCTCAAGTGACGTAAGAAAAGAAGGGACAAGTAGGCTCCTTTCCTCACCACATGCTCCCGGTGGGCAGTTGCTGTGCCCTCTTCTAATCCTAGGAGCCACAGGCTGCCCGTATAACTATACCTTTTTTCCAGACAGGAAAAATGTAATTACATTTTTGCTACTCAAGGAGATTTCTAGACTTTTCTAAAGTAGGCAATTTTGCTGTGTCTGTTGTCTAAGAGAAGGCTGCTGCTGCCTATGGGACTGACTGTCATGGAAACCTGTGGTATGGAATAATGGAAAAGGATGACACTACTGCTTCAGCCAGAGAAATAGTAGGTTGATATCATTTTTCTTCCTTTTTTCAGGTTTTATTAAATATATACATACATATATACATATAAACATTTTTTACCCTCTTTCATTCTTCTTTCTGAAGGATGCCAAAGGCTTACTGGAGGTGATATTTCCTACATCCTCCCCACTGTGAGCCACAGCTGTGTTATTATCCTCAGTAGTTAGTTCCTAGTTTCGACACACAGTTAAAAATTGGTGTTAAAAATGCATGATTCTTATTTGACAGCTTTAACATAGGCTTTATCATAACAAAAGGAAAAGAAAAGGAGAGGAAGTGCCATACTGGGTGAAATTCATAATCCAGCCAGCAGTGAAATTATCGTGGCATGTAACTCCACAATATTTGATTGCTATCCAGTCCTTAGCAGTTTATCCTTATAAAGAACCTGAGCTACGTGAAAGAGCTCTCCCCATTCCAAAGACAAGACCGCAGCAAGGATGAGATCAAGGAACTTTCCCTAAGAAATTCAGAACACCTGGTTCATCAAAACCTCAACCCAGCTATGGCTAGTGACATGTCTTACCTCCTAGTCCATCCTCTTTCCTCCTGCTATAAAACAAAAACTGATTTCTGGGCTCCAGCAGATCATAGGCTGAGCATGGGGCAAAATAATAGTGTGGCAACAAAGAAGTAACATCAGACTAGGCTGCAGACAAGTTTTACTGTGATGTATACACGACACCCCCAACACAAGCATATATTAAATGCTCCAGCTAACATTCTGTAAAATCAAATTCAATACTTGGATTTTTTTCTCACTCCTTTCCAGCATGCTCAACAACAGAGTAAAATGAGCAGCAGAGGAGCAGCAAGCAGGAAAACAGCTATACCTGCCTTGTTATCAGCTCCATCAAGGTCTTCTCACATGCACCAGTGAAATTCAACTGGCATTAGTACCAGTGTAAATGAGAGATCACTACGAGTCACACAGTGTTTATTAATTGTGGAACATTATGGACAGTGATTTACTAGGCGTTATCCAATTAATTTCCTCAGACAATCAAGTAGATAAGAAAAATTTGTCCTCTTAACCCACTTCACTATCCCAATTTATCTTACCACTTCATTTGAACTTGGATGGCATAAGTTGGAATTCTTTTCAATGTGTTAAGGGGTTTATAGCATTGATTTTGGCATTGTTTTTTCTGATTAGAGAAAATTCTGTTAATGTATCTTCACAAATTGGTGCTTGTCAAATTTATCCTGCTCAACATGAGACATCCTAACAAAGTTACTCGTAGAAGTGACACAGATGAACTCAGGACTACGTTGGCTATTCTATAAATTTGCAAGTTGACATGAGTGTATTGCCTCCAAAAATCCCTTCAAGCCATACAGATCTTGATGTCAGACTCTCAAATAATGAATTCTTTACACAGCCCTTCCAATGATAGATTATCTGTTAACTGATTTCTCTGTCCTTACTAAGCATAATCAACCTCACTCATCCTGTCCTTGTTGACTCCAAAGGTCTAATTTCTTAAATTTTAGAAAAACTAGGTCCTTCAATCTCTATTACTTAAAATAATGTGAGGTGAAATAAAATTAAAATATATTTTCCTGAATCAACAGCATTAGTTGTACATCTCTTAAATACCACAACAAGTATATGGACTAAGCATGGGATGAGGCATTTCCGCTTAAAATTTCCCCTTTAAAAAGATATGGACAACGCTGTCTGAAAAATGCCAATAAAATGAGGAAAAAAACGTAGCAGCTGAATTTTTATTTTAAAAACACTGAGATGTGGACAGAGCTATTTTGTGAAAGATCTAATTCTAGCTTTGCTGTACCATCATGACTAGACTGTTTCAAAATCAGGTTTTTAATTCACCTAATGTTGCTGAGATCAGTTATGCCCCTTGCATTGTCCCCAAATAGGTACTCTTTCCCAACCCAGTCATGGACTCAGTGCACTTGACAGAAGATGTACAGCACAATCATGTTTTTCTTTCTTTTTTTTCATTAATCATCATGTAGCTTGCATGAGTCAACCCAGTGGTCTTTTTCCTGAAGTTTTCATTAAATAATCAAGTATTTCCCAGTCAGCGTCAGCCTGAGGTAGGAAGAACTGTATGTTTTTACATGTGGGAGCTTTTCCTGACAGAAAAATGCGTGTTTGTTTTTGAACACGGAGTTGGTATCAGGCTTGGGACTGAATAATCAGCAGGAAAGAGGGAATGGGGAGAGGGTAAATGCCGTCTTTCCCCCCTTGTTCC
Source organism: Burhinus bistriatus (assembly GCA_013397275.1). Taxonomy (NCBI): domain Eukaryota; kingdom Metazoa; phylum Chordata; class Aves; order Charadriiformes; family Burhinidae; genus Burhinus; species Burhinus bistriatus. The sequence continues at coordinate 388,140 of VYXH01002022.1, read as the reverse complement.
CTTTCCCCTGCTCCTTTATCACTCACTGCCTTGCTCGGTCCTGGCCAAGAGCAGGGGTGCAAGAACTTCTCATTAGCATTGGGGCTGCATCCAGCTCCAGTAGCTGAGACCTTTCCTCTTTAAAAAACAACAGCAGAGCAAGGATATTGTTTAGTCCTTTCTTAACTTGCCACCAGGGCCCACTGGTGTGGGCAGGCGGGTACGGGTAGAGTGAGCCAAATGAAGCACTGGGCTGCAGATACAGGAACTTCTGGGATGCAACAGTTCTGTGTGTAATGCTTTTATACTTGTCAAAGCAGCAGCTGTGAACAACTTCTGAGTCAAAAGGACAGTAAAGGACTAGGGAATCAAAGTCCATGTTCATCAAAGGGATACCTTCAAATTCAGAAGGTTAGTCACAGAGATTGCCACGTAAGGCATGGCACAGTTACTACAAATTCCCCAGATACCACCGAGGTAGGTCCTACTTCTCATTCACTACCCTGCCGGTTAGGCTGTTTTGAGGTTGTTTTTTTTCTCCTCTTCAAAACTTGAAGATCTCTCACAGCTTCTGCTCTCACAGCTTCTGCTCTCACAGCTTCTGAACCTCCATGAGGCCATGCCCACAAATGCCACTTCCTCCCCGAGAGGAGGAACTTGCTTATCACACCTGCCCCTGCACTACGCAGGCATCTGCTGTCAGGTCCACAGGTGCTCGGCTGTTGGACGGCCTCCAGCAACCAAGACATGCCACTATCCTTCCTCCCCTCTCCTCTGTACACACATGCTAACCCATTCCCCAATACCACACTCTTCCAGTAAATACTAGGGCACACTTCTATCTCTTGTGGCCAAATTCACACCCCAGCTCTGCTACAGGCATGTACACATGTTATTTTTAGGTAGGTGCAACCTTGTGCTGCTTGTGCTATGACTGGGCTGGTGGCTGCACAGCAGCTCGTGAGCCTCAAGGAGGAAAGGACATCATGTATGTGGCTTGTGCATGCAACCGTACGTTGCAGCTAGGCAGGTCCTGCTTAGCAGCAGTAACAGGAGACTGGATTTTGAAAAAGGGAAACATTAGTATCCAAACAGAAATCTGTTAGAGAAGCCCTCTACCAGAGCTGACAAATGGCTGCTAGACATGCTAATTGACCATTATTCATCATTTCCCCTTCTACGTACCTGGTGGAGCTCACAGATCCCGTTCCAGATGTGATCGTAGCTCTGCTGTCCTGAGGCATGAGCAGAAGCAGCAGAACTTGACCGTGCAGGATGTGGTTCGAACACCGCTGCCACATGTTCCTGGAGACCCTCCATCACCCTCTCCATGTCCGAGACCTCGTTTCAAACCACACCAAATACGGACAAAAGACTCACAAGGCAAATGAGCCAGCGTGCCAGCCCCCTTCCCGCAGTGAGTCAGGGTCAGTTCAGAGCATCTAATGAGGGAGCCTCTGCAGCACCACTCGTTCCTGCTTCCCCTTTATTTGGGAAAGTTGTCTGCTGCGCCCTCTCCAAGGTGAAAATGCAGAAACGGATTTGCCTGTCACAGCATACGGAGGGAATGCACCAGAGAAGAAGGAATGCAAAAGCACTTTTTTCTAACTGAGGTTTATGGAGGGGAGGCACTACTGGGTAATCCATCTCTCCCTTCCTGTTACCCCTCACCCTTAAGGAGGTGTATATGTTTCTTGACCAAAACCAAACATATTGTATTTGGTGAGCAAGCTACTATGGAAAAAACGAGAATTATCTTTTTTTCATTGTCTATGTGAGCTGCAGAGCCATTTTAACTTTTGTTAGTGGTGATGACGGCTTTTGCTCAAGCTTTCCAGAAAAACTACATGCTGTGGCAAGATTTGAAAGAACTGTTTCTTTGTGAAATATTTGGCATGGGTAAAAGGTCTGAAAACAGAGATCATAAAAGAAAACTTATTTCAGTCCTAATTTTTTTTAAAAAAGACCATAAATGGCTAATCTTTCTATGAGTATCATCAAAATCAAATCCATTCAATTATTTAAAATATCGTAACGCCAACTTCAGCTGCACATCCACTTTCTGATTTCTGCAATTTAAAAAGAGTTCTCTCTCAAGTGCTTTGTGAATGTTAAATAGGAATCAGGGGGACTAAATATATACAGACTACTGCCAAAAAAACAGGTTAAACAGAATTAGTAGTAATAAAAAAGTAATTTTTAAAAACCACATCGAATCTTGCAGTACTTTTTTTAACTGCCACTTGTATCAGAAGTAGAATTTGAAGAACATGGTCATACTTCAGCAATTATTTGCATCAGTAAAATTCTGTTGATATAAATTCTAGAAAAGCATTGACAGGAATTCTAAGGGGATTAAGATCAGGAGTTTTATAGGACTCACCTTTATCTGTTTTGAACAAAGATGCTGAAAAGTCAAAACAAATGGAACCTTGCTTAACACAGTAGGGAAAAAAAAAAATTAAAAAGAGGGGACAGGGGAGCAAGCAGCCTTTAATAAAAATGTAAATTAAATATCAAACTCTGCTGAAATTATTTTTCCATTCATTTCCCAAACATTTCCTTCATTCACTTTCTTACTGATCGGGAGTCAACACCTTCTGATCCTTTTCTGCTTCCCTACTAAACACCATTACCATCCGGCGTTCCACTGCCAAGCACCTTTGTTCCCTTAGAGTTAAATTTATTTTCAGGCTTGTTAGACACTGAAACACAAAATCAGAAGTCAGGCAGCATGAAGAGGCTTGGGGAAGGTGAGCAGGGTGGGAAGCCAGGAGCCTGCATTTTCCCTTTCCCAAGCCACAGGGTAGTTTGCTCCAGCACAGCCTTATCACCCTCCTGCTTTCAGCCCAACAGAAGCTGCTTACTAAGGCTCCCTGTCGCCATTTCACTGAGGTCAGCTTCAGGTGTAGGCAAAGCAAGTAGCCACCTAGAGAGGATACAAGGAGGCTAATCGTAAGTAATCCTGAGACGGCTGGGCAGAAGAGCAGCCGCCATTCCCACATGCGGTCCATGGCTGCAGCACGGAGGGCTCTACCCTGCTGAGCTGGCACTATCTGCTTCTGCCTGTTTCTGGGTGTTTTCATGTTGCTTTGGTTGCTTTTTTGACACCCTCTCCCCTGTTCTGCCCCGTGCTGTCCACAGTCCCCATGTAGATGGGAAGCCTCCTCTTCTCCTCTCCAACTAGTGCCCCTCAAGGAATGCAGCAACTCCTGCAAGGGTCCCAAATCAAGGTTTGCCCACAACTCGAACACGTACACAGCATCATCTGGGGCTCTGTGACAAGCCCATTACCCCCTTTCTAGACAGCAGGGGATCTTCAAGCCTGAGGACAGAGGTATTTGGATGGACTGCAGCAGTGGTTCCTTGGGGAGAGAAGACCAAGGAGCCTGGTGACATTTCAGGGCTGAAATAGCCTCACATGAGCTGGACACATGGCTTAGGCTGCTCTGGTGTACCCAAACACTGCCCAGGAACTAAAGGAAGAACGAGACAGTTCACCAAGGACTTTCCATTTGGCAGGAATGTGGTTATTGATAGAAGAGGGCACATAGGGGCATGACTCCTCCACAGCTTCAGAGAAGGGTTTTCTGGTTCCTGTGTAAAACTGGAAGCCGAACTACAAAGTGTCCTTACTGTTCATAGTGCTTCAGGCTCAGCTGGGGGATGAGAGGCAGTAATCTCATCCTTTGTTTGCCAGAGCAGTTTTGCTGGCTGAGATATTTATACAGATCCAGTCCTATAGGAGCAGTTCACCATCTTAGTTGCATTAGTTCTCCTCATTCTTGAGAGGCAGAGAACTCCTGTTAGACCAGTTTTGCAGATGAGGATATCAGACCTGCTAAAATTTCACTGGAAAAATGGGGCAAGACACACCCCCCCAGCCCACCCCTACTCCACCCCACCACCACCACTCCCCCCGCCCCCGTACATTGACCAGCCAATAGTCAAGTCAGCCCTGCAGGGTACACTCAGCGAGTAAGATGCAATTAGGTCAAATGAATGCTACTCTTCACAGATGACCACCATTTGCAAGACAACGTTGAGAAGTGTTAGGGGTGCCTCAGGCTCACTGTGGGTGCAAAGCAGGCCTGATCTGTGAATGCACATTGCCATCTTTCCAGGGAGGCTGGATGGCAGGCAGCATAGACAGAGCTGTCCTGCAGCACACCCTCAAAATGGCCAAAACCGGCAATGTATCCCCAGAATCAAGAGAACGTGGGAAGCTAGAACCGAAATAGCGAGACACTCAGTAACCACTCCCTGGGGCACAGGCAGTCTGTACATTGTGCCCTATCAAGTTTGAGACTTGTACCCCACTGCTGGAATCTTTTGACTTATCTTTTGAGCACCGGTCTGAACTGTGGTCACATTAAAAGAAAGCTGTTCTGAGCAATCCCTTTGACACAAATTCCATGGCTGATTTTGACCTGACTTAGGTGAACCTCAGAGCTTTTGAATATTTATGCAAGTGTTCAAGCTGCCTTTTGAAACCACTGAACTGAGAAAGAGGTAGAAAAATATCTCTATAGCACCTTAGTAATGGGTCTTTAATGAATTTGGGTATATACATGATACATAAACCTGAAGTAACCTTTCTCTAGACACTTCAATTTCCCTCAAAGTGTCCAATAAATAAATTAAAATTCCTTTAAATTAAATCGCTTTAAATTATATTACCTCTACAAATTTTGAATGAAGCTCCATCAGCTTATCCACTTTTTTCCATTGTTTCAGTTTTATGCAAAGCTTTTGCTGCCATGGGTCTACTTTAGGCTTAATCTGGTCAACATAAAAGTAACCACAAAACTTATGAATGCTTTTGGTATAGGAGACAATATTTAGTAAGGAAAGTGCAATGCATTCACTTTTTATTTTCAACAAGCGTGAAAAAGGGCTCTTGACTATACAGAAATATAGTAGTTTGATAAGGCCTGAATTATGAAAAAAATCATTACTCTATTTGTCAAAAGAAACATTTTAGACTGTAATTGCTGAAATATATCCTGGGACATCCTGAAGACTGGTTAGGACTAACACAACTGAAAAAAGAAAGTTCCTCATAATTACCTTTAAAAAAGGGATCCAGTTGGCTCTCTTTTTCAAAGCCCTGGCTGGATCTAGCACGCCCCAGTTCTCTGACCTAGAAACCTCTGCATCATAAACTGGAAATGTTCTCATCGTCTGCTGTTTGCAGAAGATGCTTCTAAATTTTTGGACAACCTAAAGCATAAGAGGAGATGCCACTGTTATAAATTTCCCCAGTTGGATATGAAATCCTATAGCAAAGTAATACTGCATATTAGCATCCAAAAAAAAAAAAAAATGGAG